>VZTR01012690.1:537128-549957 GCA_013400775.1 Chaetops frenatus
AAAAAAAAAAAAAAAAAAGGGTCAGAGCAAAAGGAGGAATCAGAAGATGGAATTGTGCAAATCCACCCCACAGCAGCACTGGGCAGGGATCCATTAAAATGGTGCTCACACCCCTCTCTCCCAAAGAAAGAATTCCAAAGTTTTCCAAGGAGTTGTTGCAATCATTTTGCAGATCAGTTCAGCTTCACATTTCTCAACCCCAGCTCCAATGAAAGTTCTGATGCTTTATCCCATTTCCCTCTCCCAGCCCAAAAGGCACAAACAAATCCCTGTTTCCATCTGAATGCTGGCTGCAAAGTGCCAGAGGAAAAAACCTGGATTTCCTTCTTAATAAAGTCTATCATTTGCTTTAATTCCAATTTATCCAGCACAGAAGAGGGAGAAGCAGTGTTGGTAACACGTGGCTTGGTCCTGTGTGAAATCCATGGACTGATCCTGCACATCCTGGAAGTTTTTTGAATCTTTCTGGAGCCAAAAGCAGCTGAGGGATGAAGCAGCTGAGCTCCTCTGCAATCAGAGATCGAAAATGGAAATGAGAAAGGATGACAAGGCTTTGTGGGAGACTCAAGGATGCAGCACAAAAGTCATTCCCAAGGAAAATCCCAAATATCAGCAGCACTTCCAGCCAGCCCTGCTGCCAAGTCACCCTGCCAGCAGTCAGCTGGTTTGAAATTAAATATTGAAACAGGACACAGCATTGTAAAAGCAGCAGCAGTGAAGCATTGCAGCTGCAGCAGGACTCAGAATCCTTTGCAGTGGCTTCACCTTGAATTTCCCAGGCTGCTGCTGAGCACAGCTGAGAGCTCCCACCTGGGAGCCAAACCTTGGATCCTGCCCTGCTGCATCCCCTGGGAGAACATCCCAGAATCCCAGAATGGTTTGGCTTGGAAAGGACTTAAAATCCATCCCATCCCACCCCCATGTCATGGGCAGGGACAAATTCCACCATCCCAGGCTGCTCCAACCTGGCTTTGGGCAATTCCAGGGATCCAGGGGCACCCTGGGCACCCTCACATGGAAGAATTCCTCCCTAATTTCTGATCCTTCTGGAGCTGTGGCCATCAAACCCCCATGGGATATTTTTTTTTCCCATGTAAGAATGTGTTTGCAACCTTAAAAACCAGATTTGTGTGAAAAGTTTGCATTTAAAGACTTTCCTTTTGTATTTTTTGCTTAAAGCAAAGGGTTTTAAACAGAAGGGAAATCCTCACATCATCAAAAAAACGATGGGTAATTTTTATGGAGCAAAAGATTGCAGCTCTCTCTGCTGCCCCCTTGGTTCATTACAAATTAATCTGATTTTTCTCTTGGATTGCTGTGCAGGGCTGAGTCAGGATCAGTGGGGGCAGAGTTGAGAAGGTGCTGATCAGGGAGTATTTCCTCTGACTCAGAGGAAAGCAATCTCTTCTCCTTTCTCTCTCATGGTGAGGTGTGTCCTGTCAAACTACAGCTTTCATTCCAGGCTTTCTGATGTTTTTACAGGTAGCTGTGAGAAACAAAACAAAACAAAACAAAACAAAACAAAACAAAACAAAAAACAACAACAAACAAACAAACAAAAAAAAGACAAGGAATTGTAGCTTAGGCAGAGAATAAACCTCAAGGTGACAGGCAAGAAAAAAAGCAAATTATGGTCTCATTTACAGAGCAATTCCCTGAGCCCCAGGGGAGTTTCCATGATTTGAGCCATAACAATTTCAGCTGAGTCACCAAAAACTAAATATAATTGAGTCAGATTGCAAAGAAGGGAACTCCAGGCTGTTCACCATGCTCTGAGTTCCTGATATTCAGTATTTTTAAAGGGCTCGGTGCTCAATTCATCCAAATTGAAGGAGCTGAAGAATAATTCCCTGCAAGTTTTTACCAAGACAAGCATCAGTTCTTAAATATTCTTAAATATTGAATTTTTTTAACCATATTTTATAGGGGACAGGTGGCACTGCTGATGGCAGGAGGGCAGATTTTAGCTTTTAATTTATTAGAAAATATCCTTGGATTATGAGGTCTTGGACTATGTCCTTTGGAGAATAGAACTGTTGGAATAATGAACCTGGAGAGGTGGATCAGCCTGACAAAACCTTCCCCTATTTCTGTGGTTAAAGTTTAACTGGATGCTGGACAGAAAATGAGGCAGGTTCCTTTATACAGGATAAGAAATTTCCCTTTTTTCCTCAGAGCTCAAATTAAATCCTGACTGATTTCCACTGTGATAATTAGATTAACAGCATTTAGATTATTTAGGAATAAAACTGAAATACTTAAAATTTTATGTATATATTCCTATAAATAATGACCTCAAAAATATCAGCAAAGTCTCAAATAGTTCAGCAAATAAAATAAAAATCACAAGACTCTGTTATAGAAAAGACCAGAAATAAAATCCATGGATTTCAAATCTAATTCCTGCTGAAAAATTTGGGATCAAAAAATCTTAAAACCAGAAAAATCTCAGTACAATAACACTGCTTTAGTATTTTCTCCTCCTGAGATGTTCTTGGCTATTTCCAAGAATTTATCCATTAAAAAAAAAAAACATAAAAAATTCAGGAATCTCTCCCTGTCATCACAGGACAAAGCAGGGAAGCTTCAGGACAAGAATTCCACAGGTTGATTCAGCAGCACCATTGAAGGAAATTGTTCCCTAAAGGTTAATTAAAAACCTCTGGATGATCCAGGAGCAGGGCTTCAGTATAAAGTGGGATAATGACATTATAATTAATAGAAATAAAAGCTAATGGAATCTCTGTTACTCTATACTGACAATAAATTATTAATTTATGTTGCTGGTTGTAGTTAAAAAAAAAAGAAAAAAAAAAAGGGGGGGGATTCAGTTTATCTCAAATTCCAGAAATTCGGCTTCAGTCTTTTCATTAAGCAATGAAGGTTCTGTTTGAAATCATAATTTTATCATAGTTTAGGTCAGCTTGGGTTAAAAAAAATGAATATATTCCCTTGGTTTATAGTCCAGAATAGATTTTTTTCCAGGATTTTTCCCTGTACATATCCACTACTTCCCCAAAATAAAGCCCTGCTCAAGGTGCTTTTTCCTCCCTGACAAAAAGAAAAAGGGAAGGAGTTATTCTGTGAAAATATGTGGAATTTAATTAGCAATTAGAGCTTTTTCTTAGAAAATAACCTATTGACAGCAGATAGAACCTCCTCAGCCCACCAAAACCCAGGACAAACACAACCTTTTCCCAAATTTAAAGAATTTCAAAGGTTTCCCAAATGGGGTGGTTTGGGTACCTCCTTAGGCAAGCTGGGAATTTGAATGGAGAAAGAACATTTTACAACTCTGCCAGAACATATTAGATAGAGATTATAGATTGGCAGCTTCCAGCCTGGCTGTCAGGATTTTAAGAGGAAAAAGCAAAGAATTGAGAATGATGCCAGGAGGAGCTGGGAACGTGGCAGGATCTGGATGAATCCAGAGGTGGCATCTGGGAAGCGCCTTTGGCGAGGACCATAAATCACCCCCAGCCAATTCCAGCCGCCTTTTCCAGGCTGCTTTGGCTCTCACCATGGCAACACCTTTCCCCCAGAGCAAAGTTCAATTATTTTACATTTTTATTACCACTGCTCTCGGCTTAAAGTTTACCAGGACCACTTTGCTCTCCGACAGCGCCGAGGAGGAATCGCCCTCATGCTCAACGGGATTCAAGGGAACAAAACCCTCTGAATTTGGGGGGGGGAAAAAAAAAATCAGTGGAAAGATGCCATCCAGGAAGAAAAGCTCGATGTTTGCCTGTGCTTTCTGTACCTGTGTGAGCTCCTTGGTGGTGAGCTGTGTGGTGCTGGCGACGCCGCAGTGGGTGAGCAGCGAGGTTCGCTTCGCCCTCCCCGGCTCCAACGTCACCATCAGCCTCACCTACGGCCTCTTCCGTGGCACCTGTGAGCAGTTTGTGGATGCAGGGCTCCAGGTGTCCCAAAAGACCTTCCAAGGTGAGTGCTGGCACACCTGGAATGGATCAGAGCATCACGGAATGGTTTGGGTTTGGAGGGAGTTTAAAATGTATCCTTAATTTGGGTAGGGACAGCTCCCACTGTGCCAGGGTGCTCCAGCCTGGCCTTGGACCCTTCCAGGGATTGGGAAAACCACAACCTCCCAAAAGGTGTCCCAAAAAACCTTCCAAGGTGAGTGCTGGCACACCTGGAATGGATCAGAGCATCACAGAATGGTTTGGGTTCACAGGGAGATTAAAGTGCATCCCTGACGTGGGCAGGGACAGTTTCCACTGACCCAGGCTGCTCCAAGCCCTGTCCAGCCTGGCCTTAGACACTGCCAGGGATTGGGGAAACCACAACCTCCCAAAAGGTGTCCCAAAAAACCTCCCAAGGTGAGTGCTGGCACACCTGGAATGGATCAGAGCATCACAGAATGGTTTGGGTTTGGAGAGAGTTTGAAGCGTATCCTTAACTTGGGCAGGGATTCTCCCACTGCCCCAGGCTGCTCCAGCCTGGCCTTGGACCCTTCCAGGGATTGGGGCAGCCACAGCAAATCTGGGAATTCCATTCCAGGGTTTCACCACCCTCACAGCAGGGAATTCCTTCCCAATATCCAACCCAAATCTAAGACCTTGCTCGTGCTGCTGCAGACGTGTCTGTCTCGTGGTCACCTGTAACTGCAAAACTTTCAGTGAGAACAAGAATTTAGGTGGGGGGGTTGAAGTGGTGTAAAATATCCCCCCACACAAAAAAAAAAGCAGAGAAATTCAACAATAACAACTTGTCACCTCTGATCTTGGCCTGCACCTTGAAACAAGGGGATAAAAAAACCCCACGA
Source organism: Chaetops frenatus (assembly GCA_013400775.1). NCBI lineage: Eukaryota > Metazoa > Chordata > Aves > Passeriformes > Picathartidae > Chaetops > Chaetops frenatus. The sequence continues at coordinate 541,912 of VZTR01012690.1, forward strand.
AATGAGAGCTTTCTGGCAACTTGACTTTGATTTTCAGAAGTCCAGTGAGGAACAGAAAAACACTCACCACTTAATTAAGGGATTTACAAACCTAATTCACCTCCCAGGGTTTTATTTTACATTTCATGATGTTAATTTATTGTTTGACTTTTAACTTTTTGCCACCTACTGCTGAATTAACACCACTTTGATAAAGAAAGGTTTTAAGGCTGCTGCAGGGAAAAGAACAAAACACACAAAACAACACCCAGGGGTAGATAAACCTGAGAGCTACTTCAGGGATCAAGGGTTTGCACTTATTTTATCTGCCTTGCTGCCTCAGCAAGTTCAGAGCAATAATGCTGGTGACACACAGGAAAGGGAGAAAAGCCACTCAAAGCTAACAAAAAAATGAGCAGGTCAAGTAATATATTGAGATATGGATTTAAATCAGATCTAGGGACTGGCACAGGGTGCCCAGGGAAGCTGTGGCTGCCCCTGGAGCCCTGGCAGTGCCCAAGGCCAGGCTGGAGCAGCCTGGGACAGTGGGAGCTGTCCCTGCCCATGGCAGGATGGAACTGGATGGGATTTAAGGTCCCTTCCATCCCAAACCATGCTGGGATTTTAAGATGCTTTAAGAAATAACTTCATTTTTTTTGCTAGGCTGTTGTGAGATGTTCCAGCCCAGCAGATTTAAATCTCCAGCTGGTTCCCAGCTGTTCCCCAGCTTCATTTATTCCTGAGATTGCACCTGCAGAAACACCTGGGTTCCCACGGTGGCAGAGCTGGGTTGCACAAACCAGTTCCCAAGTTGAACTGGATCCCATTTGTGTTCTCACAAAACCCTGAGCACAGCAAAGCTGTGCAATTCCCAGCAAGAGCTGGAGCATGGGCTGGGATTGTTACACAACAAGTGCCAAATCCCAAATCATCCAATCTTTTTTCGTTACGGCGACAGCAGAACAACGAAAGTGATTTTTAGGAGAGTAAATAATAATAAATAAATAATTTTTATGTGGCTATAGCTGGCTGAAGCCCCAAACCTTGAGCCACGTGGGCAGCTCTGGCTGGTTTCAGTTGGGCTCGGTGGGAAAGGTGGAATCCTGGCCTGGAGAGCTGATGGCAGAGGAGGATCCAGGCTGGCTCAAATCCAGGGCTTGTGCCCTGCCTTTGTCTGCACAGCAGCTCCCACAGCCCAGGCCCAGGGCCTGGGTGGTGTCACCAGATCGATTTTAATCAGATTTAATTAAATTAACTCCCAACAATCTGGTATCAGTGAAGGGTTTCTGTTCTCTGCATGGTCTGCATTGCTGGTGTTGGGTTTTCCCTCACCAGATTTGGGGTTTCCCCCACCAGATTTGGGTTTTTCATCGCCAGATTTCAGCTTTTGTGCTTTTCACTTATCAAATGTTGAGAGAATATTTACAAAAAGCGATCTCAACTCTCCCCATCAGTTATATTAGGGATGGAACAGGATGAATTTCAGGATTGATGAGTTTCTTTCCACAGCTGCTGCAGGAAAGTGATACTTTATCAACAATCTAAATATGGGTTTGCCCATATCGCTCACTAGTTCTGTCAGGTAGGTATCCAGAATGAGAAAAAATTATTTTAAATGAATATTTAGGCTCTGCACTAGGCATTATTATCAAGTTTTATATTAAATATTTTGTACTGAAGAAATCCTTCCCTGTAAGGGTGAGGCCCTGGCACAGGGTGCCCAGATTTGCTGTGGCTGCCCCTGGATCCCTGGCAGTGCCCAAGGCCAGGCTGGACACCTGGAATACTGGAAGGTGTCCCTGCCCATGGCAGGGGTGGCACTGGATGTTCTTTAATGTCCCTCCCCACCCAAACCAGGCTGTTCCATCCTTCTATTCCATATATACTTGAAATAGGAAAAACACTTCCTAGAATTCCATGCATTCTCTCTCTATATTCATATTCATTTCTATTCCTGTCCTCCTAAGGCAGGAGATGCATTTCCTTTGCTGATACCCTTCAATAAATGCCTTTCCAGTGCTATGGAGGAGCAGAGTGCTGAGCTTTCTCCACTCCAGCATTTCAGAGGGTGTTGGGATGGTAGGGTGAGAGAAGAGGTCACTCTGGGGTGCTTTCAGGTGATATTTATTGCAGCAGTCTGTGGGAGCTGGGAGAACTCCTGCACAGAGCACTGCAGGAGTCAGCTTTGTTATGGAGAGTGGTCACAAGATTGCAGCTTACAAGGTCTCTTAAAGGTTAATTGGCCAATAGATATTTGCCACATACATATATTTCTTTTTTCACACCAATAGTTAATCACATCTGCATTACATGTTTGCTGCACTGGGGACTTTTTCATCTAATTTTGTACTGACCCACAGTTCTCTATTATTCTATTCTACACCACCACAGCCTAAACTTTTTACTTTATTCTGTAACTGTTTCTATATCTAAACTTCACACTGCAAAACCCTCTACTACCTAACTTAACCCACCTTTTCTTAAACTACAGACCAGAATTTTTGTTACAGGTCACTAAGTTTGGAAGCTTTTCCCACGGCTTCAGATCAAACCCAGTGCAATTTTCAAACTCAGAGTGAACAGGCCCAAGGCCTTGAAGGTTGTCTGTGCCTTGGATCCCAAAAAGACATCAGCAAGAGATGCTCCAAACATCCCTTTAAATCTCAGCATGGTTTAAAAGCAGCTGTGCCCCTCGTGGGGGCTCTGCTGTGCACCCCAAGTGCATTTCTCAAGGGGCATTGTCATATTTGGGTGTGGGAAAAGAGAGACCATCCCTGAAGGGTAAATCAAAAGCCAGAGCTTGGGGATTATTTTTAGCAACAGCCTAGGTTGGCTTTTAGCAATGAATATTCAACAGCAGATCATCAACAGCCTTTACAAAAAAAAAAAACCCAACTTTTTTCTCCAGAAACCACAGCATTAAAAGACATTTCTGAGCGTAAAGATGAAAGAGAAAGGGAAATAATTTCTGCCAGTGCCCTGTGCATGGAGTGTCCAGCCAGGGGGGCTCTTTCCCAGCCTTGAGAGAGCAATAAATCCCTGCAGCCCCTTCCCAGGCTCTGGGGATGAATGGACTGGCAGAATGCAGCAGTTATTTAATAGCAGAGTCCTCAGAGCCTTCCTGGGCTCTTTGGTTTGTCTTAGAGAGGAACAACCTATGAATAAAATGTCTGGCAGAGGGTTTGGTCACAGCTTTCACTGCCCCAAGCCAAACACGTGGAGCTTGAGCCAGGCTCAGGAAGATCCACACCCAGAGAGTCTGGAATGGCAGGATTTGTCCAGCTGCTGGCAGCCAGCAAAGCCATCAACACCCAAGGAAGCCTTTCCAAAATTACCACAGCACAGAGGAATCCTTTCACTTTCTACCTTTTTAAAATACATGACAAAAGCTCGGAAATTGCTGGAATTCATTTGTGTTTCCATCAGTTCCCAGAGATCTCCTGGAAATTAGGAAGCTCTGCTGAGCTTTCCTGGGGATTTCGTGTTTGTTTGGGCTTTTTTTGGTGATTAATTCCTGATGTGTCATGGGTGATTGCAGAGCTGTAAAAGCTGCTGGGGAAGCTGACTAAACTCAGTGACAGTCTGGGAAATTCTACCCAAACTTGTAAGAATTAAGGATGGAAAAGAAAAGAAGATACAGGAAATTGGAGAGAGATCAGACCAAAGCCTGTTTTCATTCTAGAGTTGTTGTTTTACACACAACCAGAGGTTATCCAGCTGCAGGTTACCACTCAAAATATTTGAGTTTGACCCCACTCTAACAGATCAGCTGCTGGAGATTCCTTCTGCTTGCACAGACTACTTTATTTAGGGATTAAAACCAAATCAGCTGCCATGAAAAGAGCATTTTCTTTAAAGCCCTCAGCCTTGTGCTGTTGCAGACAGCTGCAGGCTGCCAAAATGCCACCCCCTAAACTGCAGCTCAGTGTCAGAGATAAACAAGATCAATTAGGGGGTGCAGGAGGTGTAGCCAGGCAGCTCTGGAGATGTTCTGAGAGATAAAATTAAGTGAGGCTGCCGGAGGGAAATTACCCAAGCCTGTCTGGTTTGGCTCCAGACTTATTTCTTCTCCAAGAAATAGATCACAGGTGATGGCCAGGCTGCAAGGCTGAGTGCAGGGTACAACCTGCTCACTTCCATTTCTCTGAGTGATAGCCCCTGGATGCCCTCCTTTCCTTTTCTTCCAGGAAAATTGCTGAAATTTGCAACTGATTTCCATAACACATCCTTCCCTGCTGGTGCCTCAAGCAGAAATTAACTTGTACTGCTGTATTAGATAAAATGTGAGAGGAATTCTCCTTTTCATCCCTTGCCAACAGCTCTTTTTATTATGTTTATTCCTCTTTATGGGGTTTTTACTCTTTTAAATTTTTTTTTTCTGCTGTGATTTCTCCCATTTATGCACTACCTGAATATTTTGCAATAATGGCTCTGTGTCAAGAGCAGCACAGAAAGGGAATTTTCCAACAGAACTCTGTCTCTCACATCTATTTGAACAGCGCTCCAAAACATTGTCACGGTATTTGTTACAGCATAAAGCAGCCACAGGCACATTAGAGTTGCCTTTTAAATCTTTAATTTGAAAGGAGGAGAAGAATTCACTAAAATACACTTTGAAAAAAATACACTTTGAGGATATTGCATTTGGGGTTGAGTCTCTTGTTATCAGCAACTTACAGAGGAACTGGCAGGATTTAGGGGAAAACTGGTGACAGTCCTGAAGGGTTTGTCCACAAGAGCCATGGAATTACAGCAGGGAATGATCTGGGAATAAAGTGGGAAAAAGGAGAGGGAGCAGGATGTGGGATCAGGGCCTTGTGCCCACAAAGCCCAACCCTGTGGGAGCCAAACCCTCCATAAACCCAGTCCTGTCCTGGTGGAAAAAAGCAGGAGCTGCTCCTTTATTTTAAAAGCAGGGAGCCAGTCCTGCCTGCACCCAGTTTTCCCTGCAGGGCACGGAGACAGATCCAGTCAGGAGATGAGCTCAGCCATCCTCATCTGCCCATGGATGACCACACTCAGATTTATTTGTCCTGCAAATGCACCTGATCCACGCAGGCAGCAGCTTTAGTGGAATTTGGGAAGGTTTTCCCTGTCAAATTTAATTGCATGTGAGGGACTGCTGCTATTTTAAAAGGAAATACAACTGGAGCAGAGTTTTGAATTGGAGCAGAGCTTTAAATAGGCATTTGAGGAGGTGACCAGACACTGGCAGAGAAACACCCAGATTTCTGATCCAGTTTAGGCAGAAAATCCCTGTCTGGCCTCGTCCAGAGTGTTGGAAATATTTCTGCAACCATACAGAATCTGTAATTCACAGAATTCACAGAATGTGCAGAATTCACAGAATGTCTGGGTTGGAAGAGACCTTGAAGATCATCGAGTCCAACCCAACCCTGACACCTCAACCAGACCCTGGCACCGAGTGCCACATCCAGTCTTTTTTTTAAACACATCCAGAGATGGTGACTCCACCCCCTCCCTGGGCAGACCATTCCAGTATTTCATCACCCTTCCTGTAAAATACTTTTTCCTGATCTCCAGCCTCTATTTCCCTTGGCACAGCTTGAGACTGTGTCCTCTGGTTCTGTCAGCTGCTGCCTGGAGAAAAAGCCCAACCTGTCGTGGCAGAACCAGGCTTGGAACAGAGAAAACCTCTGTGAAAGCCATGAATCAGTGCCTGTGAGAAAACCTCATAGACTGAACCAAAACAATCCGTGGTTCTCAGGCACTCTTTGTGTCAACATCCAAGCAAGAATGCAAACAATACTTGCACCTGCAAACAGCACCTGAGAGCCTTTCTGATTCGCTGAGATGATTGTTTATACCTCTTAACCTATGGCTTGTTTAGTTTTAGAATTATACCCAATAGACTTTTGTTTTTCACAATCTACTTTATATATAGAATGTAATTTCTCAATAAAATACCTTTTACCCCTCTGATTGAACCAGGGTCTGTTTGTGTCGTGTTGAACTCAACAGAGACACCAAGCCCTGCCTGACCACGAGCACCATTCAGGGAGTTGCAGAGAGTGCCAAGGGCACCTCTGAGTCTCCTTTTCTCCAGGCTGAACACCCCCAGCTCCCTCAGCCATTCTTCCTATGGCTTGTGCTCCAAGCCCCTCACCAGCCTTGTTGCCCTAAATTGAAAGTTTCCTGAAATAACCGAAATGTTCTCACTCCTGCTGCAAATTCAACAATCTGGGGAGAGCCTTGCACTGTCTGGATGTCTCACCCTGTCTCTTACCCTGTGAAGAGAACTCAGTAACACTGAACATGATGCTGAGAGTTACACACTAAAGCAGAACAGAAAAAAAAAAAACCCTTAAAACTTTAAGGCACCAACGGTGCTGTGTTGCAGTTGCTGATGCCCTGAGCAGCCCTGGGAGCAGGAGCCTGAACGTTGCCACCATCGTGGTGCTGGTGCTGGTTCTGCTGAGCTCCCTGCTCAGCTCTGGCTTCACCTGCACCAACGCTCTCAGCAACCCCTACCAGACATTCCTGGGACCCGTTGGAGTCTACACCTGGAATTCCATTTGTGGTGAGTGGTGTTATATTCCTTAAATTCCAATATGGAGCAGAATGGAGCATGAATAGAATATAGAATATGCATTCTGTTCTGTGGGTTGGCTTTTTAACCCTGCCTGATTGATTTAAAATCATCTTTTAAAGGTGATTAAAATACATTATATAATAATAAAATCATATCTATATGATAGGGTTTATAGGGAGGCAGGGGTTTGGAGGAGTGAGCCGTGGCAAAAATTATTTCCCTCTTTAAAAAAAAAAAAAATCATGGCTGAAAATAAGTTTAAATGTTCCCTAAGCATAAAAAAAGGGTGGAGGTGCAGAGTCAGAGATGTGACCCTGTCCAAGAGCTCCTGGAGCTGGAGCCCCACATTCCTGCCTGGATTGAGCCTGGCTGCTCCCAGCCCTCCCTGTCCTGCTCTGGCCACGACTGCAGCTCTCACACTCAATTAGTCTGGAGGGGATTAGGTGTTAATTATTTATTTAATTAGGTTTGCACCTGGATAATTTCCTTTTAAGAAATCTGACTACAGAGTACAGAGTACTTCAGCACAGGTATTTTGACCTTCAGAAGCTCTTCATGTCCAGGGAAAATGTGTCCCCAGCAGCATCAGCCTGTCCTGGGGACAAAACCAGACCTTGGTGGGAAGGGAATGGAGCAGATACTCTTAATTATTCCAAGTACAGGTGGAGGTGTGAAAATCACCCATTTTTTAACACAGATGCTGAAACAGCTGTGAAATGCAGTAAGAAATGTGAACAAAAGCTTAATTAGACAATTATTTACTCCTGAGACAAGCAGATCATTGTCTCCTCCCATGGGAAGGTTTTTCCTGAGCCCAGCACCCTGAACCTGCAAGCTCTGACTGAAATAAAAGGATCACAGGCTGGCCAAAATAAATATTGGGGAGAAAATAAATTCTCATGTTGAGGGTTGTGGTTACTTTTAACAGCCCTGCAAGTGCTGTGGCCTGGAAGTTGATTTTGCTGTGGGTGTATTTTTATGGGAAATCATGCATCATTTATTGTGGGAGGTCATCCTGGAGGCTCCTAATTCTCCTACCAGTGCCCTCCTGAATAAAAAATGAAGCTGTTTCAGCATGAGCTGGGGTTGGGATGAGGTGCCTGGAGAGAAGGAATGGAATTGTTCCACCAAAATTCAGAAATTACATCTCTGTTGGCACGAGGAAAGCAGAGCTGTAACAGCAATATTGAGTTAAATGTCAGAGCAACTGAACTTTTACATTTGGGAGGCTGCAAGAAATAGATCCAGATCTAATAAAACATCACATTTTGGCTCATCCCAGCATCATCCAATAATTCAAGTTGTAAAGAGCAGGAGGTCTCCAAGTCTCAGCTCTTGGGCCAACCCTGAGCACAGACCAGGCTGCTCAGGGCTTTATCCAGCTGTGATATTTATCCAGTTGGGATATTTATTCAATTGTGAGATTTTATCCAATTCTGATATTTATCCAAATGTGATTTTTATCCAATTGGGATATTTATCCAATTGTGATCTGTATTCAATTGTGAGATTTT
>VZTR01012691.1:16307-30175 GCA_013400775.1 Chaetops frenatus
AACTGAAGTGAATTGTGAGAGACATGGACTAATGTTTAGGGAAGAATGCAGTTGTGTTGTTGGTACCAATGGTGATAGGCATTCATATCCCATGCTGTGATTAGGAATGAGTTCTTCTTATGATATTGCCAGTAAAGGGAGGAAAAAGGGAGATATCCCACTCACAAGTGTGCCTTGTTGTGTGAGAGTCAAAACATTCTGATGTCTTTTACAGTTATTGGACAGTCACTGCTCATGATCATTAATTCCAAAGAGGACTCTACAGAAGTGCTAACTGTATTTGCTTTTTCCAGTGTCAGAAGATGAAACTATGTGTAAATAGGGAGCTAAAAACCACCAAAGAACATCTGATTCAATATATGATTTCCATTATGGAATTCTGGTTTTTCTTATTAAAGTGTTGTTGGAAAGAGAAATTGTACTAACCATCACTTTAAATTTAGTTTTATACTTCTTCCTGCCTTTTGCAGTCACTGCAATGTGATGTATGATGATCTTCTCCCATCAGCTGAGGCATTATTTCTGTCATGTTACATTATAATATTATTTTCTAGGGGTACTAATTCCTTCTTGAATAGAAACAGCAAAGTCCAAATGACAAAATTTTCTGTCATTAGACACTCAAGAAGCTCTCCAACACAAGTCTGAACCTTTTTTTTACTGCAGAAATTAATATATGTTGCTTATATTTTGGAGAATGTTTACTATATAAGGCATCTGAGATAACCCTTTTCCTCAGCCTGTACTTTCAAGAACAATTCCAGTCAACTGAATAATTGAAAATTTTCTCTATTTTAGTATATTTCCTGATAAAAATGAACCTCATTTCTGTATCCCAAACTAGACATATGTGGTAGCAAGAATTAACCTGGTATTGAGACAAAGATACATAAAATTTCAAAACATATGCAGATATGAGCTGTTTTTTAATTTCCTCAGTGAAATTTGAAGAGAGGAATAAATTTATTTGGGACAAATAATAAAAACTGACAGCACAAATTCTGACCTTCTTTGGGACCTCAGTTTCTGTTATTGTGTAGAAGATTCAGTATCTGTACACAGCACTCTCAAAGGAAAATAGCAAAGAAGGACCTTTAAAAATATGGAAATAAATAGACACTGATCCTATCAGCTGGGCTTGGTTTGTTGTTGTNAAACATTGATATAGCATGACATGATAAAAAACTCCTTTAGAACCTTTAAGTTGAATGGATTCTGGCTGTCTTGAATCAAGGCTGGCAGGGAATATGCCCTCCAGACTGTGGCAGATGGCATCTGTTTTGTTTGTTTGTTCGGGTTTGCTGTAAGTTTCTGAGTGTTGCACAGTGCTCTGCTCTGTTCTGCTAAAAGGCAGCATTGCAGAGGGAGGAGGGCTGCTTTTTCACTTGCTGGTGGCTCCTAATCTCTGAGGCTGGTGAAATTCTCTCAGTGGAGGAAATTTCAGGCCTTCCCTGACAGCAACGGAACATGACTTATTGCAATGTTTTTTTTGGAAGAGCTGGTTGGATAAAACAGGGAGTTAAGTACACAGATATCTTGGATCTTGGAGCACAAATAGAGACAAAGTAGGTTCCCAGGAAGAGACAAGAAAGAAGAAAAACATTTCATGGGAAGGGAAAAGAATTATGGAATGTGACATATGATGTTTTTGTTCAGTCTGGTACCATCACGACGAAGGGGGAGCAAGATTGAAGAAAAGTACCTCAGAAACACATGCACTTTCAAGCTGGGTTTCTCAGAGGAATTAAGTACATTTTTCTACTTTTTAAAAAAAACATATGTACTTTTTTTAAAAAATGACATTGCTGTAGTTAAACACCATTAAAACCCTAGAGTTTATTGTCACCTGACATTATGGGGAGAAAAAAAGCTCCATTCAAATTGGACAAAGATGAATTCAGGGACAATGTGAATCAATGTGTTATATTTTAATCTCAATGTGAATGGTATCTACTGAGAATATGTGGGTTTTTTTTGGTCAAAAATTAATTACAGACTGGGGAAAGAGAGCTTTCTTCACTAGGGAGCCTTGCAATAGCTTTCAGAGCATGTATTGATTCCATGCCAGGTGCCCTCTGGAGGTCAAAAAGACTCCCTTGGGAGAGGATGCTGGACAACACAGTCTGTGTTCACCATGATTCCAAAAAGAATGCCTCATCACAGGCAATGGTTTAGATGACAGGAAAGAAGTTCAAAAGATGAGGGGATAGCCAAGGGAAAAAAACAGAATGGCTTTCCAAGGCAGACCATATTATTTTTGTAATTTTTCACCAAATTGCCTTCTTACACTTAGTTTAAGAGCTTTGCTTTTCCACAGTGGCTGACCATGGCAAGATGCACGGCCTGGAGGCCACACAGACTGGGGAAAAGTTCTCCAGAGGACAGAGATGGCAGGGTAATTGATTTAGAATCCAGTGCTAATATCCTCCACATGTTTGTTAAAAATGTCATGGGTTCCTTGCGTGTTCAAAGGATCTCCCTGAACCCACAGTGTGCTGATAGGGCATGCCTGAGAAAGAATTGATCCAAGAGTAATCTGCTTGCCTAGGAAGCAGCATACTGAAAATCTAGCCAAAATGTTTGAAGGGAAAAGTTCTAAACATTGATGAGAAAGGTAACAGTGACAAAGGGGACAGAGGAGATCTCTTTTTCTGGACAATTTTTCTAGGGATGGATGAAGACACTTTTTACTCATATAGTCTTCATATCTGAAATCACTGGTTTTCTTGAATTCAGTTTGAATCCAGGCAGGTACTGGAACACTCCTTTTCACTGCCCCAGCAGATGGAGGTTGAGGTGTTAGTCTTGGATTTGGCTTGTAGCCTTTCCCCCTCTCCCAAGAAAGAAGTTGGACTTCCTGTTGTGTGGAAAAGGAATGGTTTGGCCATTTGTCAGCCAGCTCTGTAAGACTTTTTAGCCAGTGAGTCATACTGCCTTACTCTACTTTGTACCATCCTCACTCGTTTTAGGATACAGTTACACTTTTTCTCTGATGGAAGAATCATCAATGACAGACTGTTGTGTTTTTCCAGCCACAGGTCGACATCTCTTCTGATGAGCCTGTAGGAAGGATAGCTGAGCTAAACCTCTAAAATTTCAGAAAAAAATTATGCTCTGAGGGGAATAATCTTTTTCTAAAAGTTTTGTCTTCTCCCTCTGTACTGAGAATTCAGCTGGGTACTATCTGGAGATGACAAACTGGAAGAAAGGGCATTTTCTAAGTGGTGTGATGAGTTTTTCTATCTTACTTCAATATCCTTGACTATACAGTTACAGGCATCTTCTAACTTTGAAAAATTCCCATGTAATTTTTGTGCCCTTTTCTTCTCTTTGAACAGAGTGGATAGACTTATATTAGGTTTGTTGACCCAGAAGTTTGTAGATGACCTATATTGATTGTCTCTACAGAGAGCTGTTGATATTTCTTGAAAATGTGGACATGTTCATTGTTTTTTCATAATTTTCTAATAATAAGACATTGATTCTTCTTTCTTATGTCAAATGAAATTATGATTATGAAATCAACAGCTTTTGTATGGTGTCTGTTCATAATGCTCTGAATGACGTGGAGCAGAGGGTTCTCACTGAGCTCTCAGAGACCATGCCTGGTCTGATGGGAACAAATTTGATTATTGCAGAGGGACTTTTAATTCCCAGGACGTGAAGGTTTCATACTCCGAAACACTCATGTGTTTCTAATGTCTCTGTTCATCAGTAAATGTTTAAAATGTTCCTCAGAAGGGTCTTCCCACTTTTAATGTAGAAAAAACTTTTATTTTTTTTTCTGATTCTGTTGTGCCTATTAAATATTTCTTCTTGTAGTCTTCAGGTGAAAACTTCATTATCCTGCTCTTTAATTACTACTGGTTTGATTGACAGAAAAACAGGACGGAAGAGTTGGGCTTTACTTTAAATGAAATGAAGCTTTTTCTTCCTTATCCTTAGTGACACAATGTATCCAGCTATTAGCAGACTTTGAGGGATGTAGAGAGGGAAAACTTCAGCATTTGATGGGAAATTGAAGACAGTGAGAGAATAATCACAAAAATAAAATAGGAATTATATGAAAAGGGAAAGCTAATTGGTATAGAAAACTAAATTCAATATTTGTTTGTGGGCTGCTTTAATGGTTTGATAACTGCCAATTTTGTACACATGCACTTTGCAGTTGTACTAGGAATTTCATCCCCAGCTTTTACAGGGAAAAGATAAGCAAGCAAATATACTGTGGCCACTGAATGCCCTAGTACTGTGTTTTATTGTGTTTACTTTATAATCCCATCATCCCTATGCCACCAGCATGCTTGAGGGGTAGTGGAGGCAGCAGTCGGCACTCCCTGTTGGCTCCCTGTCTTTCACTGCTACCCTAAGGTACTTAAGAATGACAGTATAAAGAATTTCTGTGCAGATGAGGCTGTAGATTTGGGGAATTGGCTGCTTATAGACAAGGATTCTTTTGGTAGACTTAATTCCTTTAGCAAGGGTGAAGAACCATCTGTGGGGATTCTTGTCATGTATAAGGAAGTTAGTCATGCTCTCTGTGGAGTTCAGTTTCTTGAATTTTAATGAAACTCATGTCAATCTGTCTCTTCTATACTCCTGCGTTGGAATCAGTGGTCAGCTAGTCAACAATCACAACAGTAAATCACAGCAGATAAGCCATGCAGGACAGCAGTAAAGAATTTACAGTTGTCTCTTCCTCTCTTTTCTTTCTTTCTTTCTCTCTCTCTCTCTTTCTCTCTCTCTCTCTTTCTCTCTCTCTCTCTTTCTCTCTCTCTCTCTTTCTCTCTCTCTCTCTTTCTCTCTCTCTCTCTTTCTCTCTCTCTCTCTTTCTCTCTCTCTCTCTTTCTCTCTCTCTCTCTTTCTCTCTCTCTCTCTTTCTCTCTCTCTCTCTTTCTCTCTCTCTCTCTTTCTCTCTCTCTCTCTTTCTCTCTCTCTCTCTTTCTCTCTCTCTCTCTTTCTCTCTCTCTCTCTTTCTCTCTCTCTCTCTTTCTCTCTCTCTCTCTTTCTCTCTCTCTCTCTTTCTCTCTCTCTCTCTTTCTCTCTCTCTCTCTTTCTCTCTCTCTCTCTTTCTCTCTCTCTCTCTTTCTCTCTCTCTCTCTTTCTCTCTCTCTCTCTTTCTCTCTCTCTCTCTTTCTCTCTCTCTCTCTTTCTCTCTCTCTCTCTTTCTCTCTCTCTCTCTTTCTCTCTCTCTCTCTTTCTCTCTCTCTCTCTTTCTCTCTCTCTCTCTTTCTCTCTCTCTCTCTTTCTCTCTCTCTCTCTTTCTCTCTCTCTCTCTTTCTCTCTCTCTCTCTTTCTCTCTCTCTCTCTTTCTCTCTCTCTCTCTTTCTCTCTCTCTCTCTTTCTCTCTCTCTCTCTTTCTCTCTTCCTTTCTTCCTCTCTTCCTCCTGTCATTCCTCTTTCTTTCTCTTATTTCCTCTGATCTTTCTTCCTTGCTTTTTTCACCTTCTGCTGACCCCTATTCTTCCCAGAAAAGTAGTCTATAAGTGTACAAAATGAGTTACTGCCAATTTTTTTTTGTCTTTGAATGATAGGTGTTTCAGAGTGTGAGAAGAGAAAAGAGAAAAACACCTGCATTTGGAGATATTTTATCTTTCTTGATCCATCTATGCTTTTTATTGCTCATTTAAATTTCTTTCCATGCCTTTGATTTCCATCGGTATCTGAAATACAGAGACAGATTTTTACTTTCCTAATTTTTTAAAAATTTATATCTAAAGAAATACAAAATGCATGGGAATCAATAAATCTATTAACACCAAAAATTGCAAAAAAGATCATTATAAATTACAGAGAATTGGAGAAATTGTTTAAGGTTCCAAATTCTAAGAGTACATGAAACAGTTAAAATCAGAAAAGATATTTTATATAATATGCTGCTTTATTAAAATTTGTTCTGCTACTCTAATGAGACAGCTTTCAGACTCCAACAGTAAATACAGTACAATGAAGTACTCCTTTGGTTTTTCCTTTGTTTTTTCTTTTTCCTTTTTATTTCTCTGTCATTCTCTTTTCTTTCCAAGTTGTATGATTTTGAAAGAGTAAATCTCTCTCTTGGGCTTGCTTTGAAAGCTTCGAGTAATATTATGGAAGGAGTTTTGGATCTGATAAGAAAACATAGATGTGCACTCTGCTTCCCATTTTAGGCTGAATAGGGGAAGTAGATCAAAACACCAGCAAAAAGGAGCCTTCCTGGGCTGTACAGACCTGTCCTTCCTGATGCTGGCATCATGGCTCATAACCTCATCCATATTAAGTTCTATTTTAAAAGTGAAAAAAGGGTGTTTTCAGAAACAAAATTCTTGAAAAGTGGCTGTCTCTGCTCTAATGCAAGAGTCATATTTTTAGGATGGGGCTTCTTTTTTNGGGAGATATTGTTTTTTTTTTTTTTTTTTTTTTTTTTTTTAGTAGTCATTTGTACAGTAAAGGCAGGAATAAAATAAATTGTCAGTCATCCTACTTCATCCCTTGCAATCTTGCAATCATGGACAGCTATATAATAGACACCTACATTAGGAAAGCACACACTTTTCCCCTAAATTTCATACCAACATGCACAATAGGCTACAGATTATATGCTGCATATGACAAAAATTCATGATAGGAGAATCAAAGATGCTAGAGAATAAGAGGACAANCTTGTACTCATAAACAGCTAGAAAAATCTGTTGAAGTGTGCCGATTTCAATTTTGGTTTTTTCCACACATAACATGAAAAAGGCAAACAGTTAATGGGAAGCTGTTGAAATAGTGCTAACAACACTGAAGCCCTGGGTTCCATCCCCATTGAATCCCCTTGGCCATTCACAAAGATTTGGACATGATGATCCTTGTGGCTCCCACTCAGCTCAGAGTATTTTGTGATTTGGAACAGACACTCTTCTTCTCACGTAACTTAAAAGCTGGGATTTCCTGCATTCCCAAATCCTGTGACTTCCTATGATTTTATAAAATTAGCACAATTATGTAAAAACAATCTTCATATATTGCCAATCTTCAAGAGAATTTTTTAAAATCTAACAGTCTTATCTGTAGAAAAATGTAAAATCCTTTCAAGCTGTTGCCAAATGTCAAAATATTAGAACTTTCCATGCAATCAAGATGTTCATTCTCTCAATTATGAAATGTCAGGTTTTGTTTCCTCTTATTATGTCAATTGTAACACTTGCTTGCAATAAATGCTTTATCGAAAACATTGCGAATGTTTTACTTTCAAATTTTCCTCATTTTTCTGTTTGAATGTTACAGATAGCTGAACAAAATTCAAAATGCCGTAAGGCTATAAGACTGTATGCTTCCAAATTTTGAGATGTTATAATACTAAATTATAAGGTAAAGGAGAGAACCACTTACAGATTTGCAAGCCCAATCTTGATACAAGTTCTTTTTACTGTTCTAACAACAGCAAAACATTCCTGGGCTGATAGTTATCTGACTGGTTCTTTTGTTTGTTTGGTTGGTTGGTTGGTTTGGGTTTTGTTTGGTTGGTTGCTTGGGTTTTTGTTTGGTTGTTTGTTTGTTTTGTTTTTGTTTTGTTTTGTTGGGGTGTTGTTGGGTTTTTTTGTTTGTTTGTTTTTTGTTTTGTTTTGTTTTTGTTCTTGTTTTTGTTTTTTTTTCAGAAGTTGATAAAGAAGAAAAAATATTTAGATTAGGATCCTAATTTCGTTGCTAGAACCTTTTTTTATGTTTGTCTGTCTGTGTTTTTGGGGTATTGGGTGGTTTGTTGGTTGGTTGGTTGGCTGGTGTGTGTTTGTTTGGTTTGGTTTGGTTTAGGGTTTTTTTTTGAGGTATTTAACTTCTGTTTCATTGTGAGAAGTCAGACACTAAATCTTTTTTTTTGTGTGGATATTCTGAGGGCTATAGTATAGCAGAGTCACACCATTCTGAGTCTGACACAGATGTGAGAGGACTTTGACTGTAAATGTCCTATCTTACTTTAATTACCTAAGCCTCAGGAACTGGGTGCTGACCTAGGGTATTTATAACACAACAAATGTTAGTGAAGTAAAATAGCCAACCCAATGAACCAACTTTTCAGAAGACAAAAAATTCTCCCATCTCCAGCAGGTGTCTAAGAGTGTGTAAGGTGGACCAAGTGAAATGCCAAATTTTTACACAGAGCTACAGAATGATTAAAATTCATTTGAACGTTATCAATGATTGAACTTTAACTGATGGGATCCTCAGACACTGTTAATAATGACAGCCACATTAATATGTAGAAAAGGCTGGCTAAAAATCTCAATGTAAATTTACTGGAAAGCATTGAGGCAATGAGTAGAGACCCAGTATATTTGCCAGAGATATGTTCACAGGCTGTAATGCATTTGCTGCTGGAAAACATCACCCAGAGAGGAAATACAGATTCTATTTTTCTGACCACTATAGCTATTTTTTTTTTTTTTAATATCAACTCTGTTAAAAATTTTTCTTTATTCCTGTCTGGTCAGCTAAAAAATGCAGCCTTTTCCCCTGAGTATTCAGATTCCTTTTGACTTTATAGCCATGAACCTGTCTGCTTTATGTGGCTTTTACTGGTTGCATCCTGCCTTCACATGTTTATTTCTTATGCTTAATACAGTGTTTTCTGATCTGTAGTTAACCACTGTCAAAATAGATCAAGAATTTTTTCCTTTCCTCGGGGTAATTAATAGGGAAACTTCTTTCTTATTTTATTTTGGAAATGTTTGTAAAAATTAATGAAGCATGTTTTGTTAAATTGAAGCTGTTGAACTTTTACAACTGAAATATCTGCTGCCTTAGTGAGAAAGACTTAAGCATGGAAGAAAAAGTAATGCATAGATAGTCCCTACTAAAATAGTCACAAAAATGGCATGTATTTGTACTGTTTATTTTTTAACTGTATAAGTTGCAATTCTTGAGGAAAAATGCACTTCTGTTACTGATCAGTTAAGGCTAGTGCATTCAGTCTTGTATTTAAAGTATGTTAAACTTCTGTCTTCAATATCTCCAATTTCTATATTCTTAATATTCTTGAGAATATTATCAGTACACTGATTTAGGAAAACAAATTGAGAAATACAATCTCAACCTTTAATGGCAGCCAACACGGTTTAATTGAGAGCAAACCATCCCTGACCAATTTGGTGGCATGGTTAAATGGCTTCACAGAAGTGGTGGATGAGGGAAGAGCAACTCACATCATCAACCTCAACTTGTGCAGAGCATCTGGTACTGCCCGGTGCAGCACCCTTGTCTGCAAACAGGAGAGGCATGGATCTGACAAATGGACCAGTTTGTGGGTGAGAAGTTTACTGGATGGCTTTGTGGTCACTGACTCGATGTCCTAGTGGAGACCAGTTGCAAGTGATGCTGCTCAGAGGTCAGAGTTGGAACCAGCACTGACGCCTTTGTTGGTAACATGGACAGGGGGATCAAGGGCGTCCTCAGAAAGTTCAGACACACCAAGCTGTGAGGTGAGGTCACACACTGGAGAGAAGGAATGCCATCCAGAGGGACCTGGACAGGCTGAAGGGGTGGGAATGTGTGAACATCTTGAAGCCCACACCAGGCCAAGTACCAGGCCCTGCACCTGAGTTATGGCAATCCCAAGAACAAGTGCAGGCTGGGCAGTGAATTAATTGATTGAGATCAGCCTTGAGTACAAAGACTTGGGAGTGTTGCCTATGACCCAAATTCTCCTATGGGGACAGGCTGAGAGAGATGGGATATCCACAGCTTCTCTGGGCAATTTGTTCCAGTGTCTCACCATTCCCACAGTTAGATATCTTCCTAATATCTAACCTAAATCTGTCTTCTTTCAGTTCAAAGCCATTCCCTCTCATCCCATCAGAGCATACCCTTGTGCAAAGTCCCACTCTAGCCTTCATGTAGGTTCTCTTTATTTATGAGAAGGATGAAATAAGATCTCCTTGTAGCTTTCTCTAGATGACTAACTCCATCTCTCTTGGACTATATTTACAGGATGTGGTCCAGCCCTCTGATCATCTCCACTATGGAATTGCTTAAGGCCAGGTTAAGGAAGATGGTTGAGTCAATGGTGTCCTTCCCATGGCAGGGAAATTAGATTTGTGGTCCCTTTCAAACTAAACCAATCTATGATTCCATAGAATCATTTGTCATTGTAGATCATCATGTTCTCTATAGAAACTGTTGCTAGAAGTCCTTACTTAGATTGTGGTACTCAAACAGAAAGTTTAGGTCAGATTTACACACAGGAACAAAAAGGAATACAGAGTGATAATGAATAATTTCCACCTGAAACTATAGGAAAAGTAAATCTTTGACTTATGCATCATAAGCCTTTGTTGCCCAGCTTTTTTTTTCTATTGTCATTATGATATCTTTTTGAAAATATTTGCCCTCTGAATCCATCATTCTGTTCTGATGTATAAGGCTTAACTATCAGTGTTTTCTCTGTCTTATTTCCTCTTTTCTTTGTTTCTTTCAAATGGATTAGTCATCTAGTTTGATTATAGCCTCATTCTAATGAATGAAATAGACTGGAAAGAAAAGATAATATTCAAATTACCATATGATTTAACCATGGTGGTGCTGAAGGACTCTGCACTTAACTTTTAGACTCCTAAATCCAAGAACTGATTTAGACACTGAAATCCCCAGCACAAAATGAAAGAAAATGTAAATATCTCAGTGTCAAGTTTTCAATGCTGTGGGTTTTAACAGGGTGCAGACAGGTTTAAGAACATATCTCAAATTTTTGTTCTCTCTTGGACTGAAGGTCCTATATGTGGATTGAGCTAGGTGCATCTGCAAGGCTGGGATTCCAAACCTCAAATCAGATCCAAGTTATGTCCAAGAGAATGAGCAAGGGAATAAGTAACTCTATTAAGTAACTGAGAAGAACCTGTATGCCAGGTTGTCAGCCTTCTAGACTCCTATACCAGAAGGAGTTATAGTTATGACTCTTTAGTCTATGCTATCTTTCAGAGAGAAAATTCTTATTCCTTCTTGCATGTTTTGTTTCCTTTTACCACACTGGGAATGTTATTTGATATGATGACAATTCTGCTGATAATGATGACAAATATAAATTTATGGAAAACTTCTTTCTCTGGCAGCCAGCTCTTTAACAGCATACATTGATGCTGCTGAAATAAAGGAAAGATCAGATTCAACTCTCTTTGGCTTGCATTGGCTAATATTTCTTGACTAAACAGGTCTAAGAGAGATGGTTATCTGGGAAGGGATACAACCATGGATTTTCCAACAACCTACACCCTGTATGTAGAAATTTACACAAACGTGTTCTTTCTGCTTGCATGAAAGACAAGTTATATTCATTGTTAGGTATCCAAATATTGTTGTGGTTTAAACCCAGACAACAACATGGCCCCACACAGACATTCACTCCCTCTGCCTCAGGACGGGAAAGAGAATCTGAAAAGTAAAAGTGAGAAAACTTGTGGGTTGAGATAAAAACAGTTTACAGGTAAAGCAAGAGCTAATCATGAAAGAAAAGCAAAATTAGAAACTCATCCAAGACTTCCCAGGGCAGTCAAGTGTTCAGCCATCTCCAGGAAAGCAGGGTTCTGTCATGTGTAATGATTACCTGCAAAGACAGACATCATCACTCTGAACATCCCCAGGTCCCTTCTTCTGGTTTATATGCTGGGCATGATGCCATGTGATCTAGATTATCTCTGGGGTCACTTGGGGTCACTTGTCCTGGCTGTGTCCCCTACTCACTTCCTCTGCACTCCCACCCACCTGGCTGGTGGGGCTGGTGAGAAACAAAAGAGGCCTTGGTTCTGTGTAAGCTCTGCTCAGCAATGATTAAAACATCCCTAAATTATCAATATGGTTTTCAGTACAAATCCAAAACACAGCTCACACCAGCTATTAACAAACACAGCAATTAACTCTATCCCATCCCAAACAAGCACAATATAAATTTTGCTGTCAGACTGAACAGCCCAATATAAGAATATACTTGCACAGCTTTGATTAAAGTGCTAAAAGAGAAACATAGGATGGAGGGAAGTTTGCAAATTACATCAAAGTGTGACATTGGACAACCTGGGACTGTCAACCTCCAGCTGAAATTTTCTAATAGCTTATGAAATGTATTTTGCAATATTAATTCATTTTGTTTTGGGGTCATTGACATTGTGCTGCCTTTGCACAGGTGTGATGGGGAGTTGATGGGCTGTACATAGTTTCATTAGAACTGAGGAACTGACTTAATACCTCTGCCAGACAAGCAGAAAAAGAACTTCTGTAAAGCTCCAAAGAGCAGTGTTTATAAGTTTTCAAATAGAAGCTGAGAAACACCAATAAAGTTTGGATTCAGCTCAAGTGTACCATCAACCTCAGGCAGCTTCCTGGTATTTTTATTTATTTATTTTTTTATGATCCATTTATCTAGTACCAGTGAAAGATCTATAGAGAAAATTACTGGGGCAAAACAGAGATCCAATTGCACATTGTACAATAGAAACAAATAATTCCTGTTCTCATTATTTGAATCGATAATTTGCTAAACCAGTATTAACAAGAGCAACAACTTTACCAGGTTAAGGGAGTTTTGTACTGAGTAATGACTGCCTGGAGAAGGAAAGAACAGAGGGAGTAAATCCTAGCAGCCTTTTACTATTGAGGTAGCACATGCAAGTGAATCAATAGTGGCCAGAAAGGTGGTGCTGTAAAGATGTTTTATTGGTTTGACTAAGTAGGTTGGCAGGGAAGCTGCTGCAGGTATCCGTGCAAACAATCAAACTGGCCCAAACACAGGCCTGAAGCACAAGAGCTTCACTTTCTTGGAAACACTAAAAATAATTTTTTGGTCATAAGAGCCTATGTCACCCAGCCCAGCCTTTTGTCGAGGCTGTGAACTGCCTGGCCAGTTCAAATATTTTCTTTTAGTCATAAAGGACACCTTTCTTCAGCCATTTGCAAAGGACTTTCTCCCAGATAATGAGCTGCAAGCACACCTGAGTCCACTGTAAGATTGCACTGAAGAGCTCAGTTTTGACTTCCAACAGGTTCCATCTCTTCCCACCCACCTCTGCACACCTGCCCGGGGCAGTGAGCAGGAATCTCAGTGCTAAAGCTCCCTTTGTAGCCAGAGAGACTTCTCCAAGGGGTGCTTCAATCTTGCTTAGATCTTCCTGACTCTCTAAAGCAGCCTGTCTCTCTCCATTTACTTCACTGGGAGCCCATGGAGACCAGGCTCCCAGGTTAAACCCTTTGCTTGGGTACCTAGGTTCACAAAGGTTGAATCTAAGCCCAGGAGTGCACAGCCAGTGAGCCAGTTGTTTTTCAGCAGAGAGGCCATAATTTACTGAAGCATGTTACATTGATTCGTTGGGGGGTTTTTGAACATACATAAATTACATTTTCACCCAGCATAAATTTGTTGACTCACAAGACTTTCGGCTTTGTTTTCAGCAAAATACAATCTGCTAACATCTTTTCAGCATCAACAACTTTGCCCAAGCCTAGGGCAAAAAGTATTAGAAGTGCTTTAATATTTTCTTAAGTTTCTTTTATTAAGAAGTAGCAATCAGTAATAGTAATTAACAGTAATACCGAAATTGTATTGGGTTTGCATGACAAAGTCTTAGTAACAGAAGGACTACAGGGCTGGTTTCTGTGAGAAGCTGCTGGAATGTTCCCTCATGTCTGGCACAGCCAATGCCGGCTGGACCCAATGCTTCCCAAAACTGAGTCCCTCAGCAACCATGATAGCAACTCTGGGAGAAGAGACTTAGGAAGTGTTTGGGGTAAAAGACTGCACAACATCAGCTGCAGCAAGAGAGAGGAGTGAGGATATGTGCAAGGACCAGCCCTGCAGACACTCAGGGCAGTGCAGAAGGAGGGGCAGGAGCTGCTGCAGGCTCTGGAGCTCAGATTACCCTGACGCC
>VZTR01012692.1:19335-37743 GCA_013400775.1 Chaetops frenatus
ACCTAATCAGGAGTGAAGCTCAAGAGAAAGCACAGGAGGGAACGGTGATAAAACCTGTGCTTATTAACATATATACAGTGTCCTGTTTAGCTCATGGGGAACTGGCTAATGTAGTGCAGGTGCTGCTGTCTGGATTCCAAAATCTGCAGCTGACATCTGTCATGTGCAGTGGTGCTAAAGTACTTGCAGATGGGGGTGTGTGAACTATCCTGGGTTATCGTGGCAAGATAAAATGTCCTCTGAACTTGACATACCTGGATGGGAGAGACAAGCTTCCCTGATTTACCATAACAAATTCTTCTCATTCCCTACACCAACCCTTTGCATTTTCATTAAATATTTTTATTTAGGGCAAGGCTGAAGGTCTGTTGTTTATTCCCATATTCTTCTTAGTTTTTAGTGTTTTCAGAAGTAATCTTCATTCCACCCTTCCTGGATTGACAGAGTCTTTACCATTGTGCTGTGTATTGTTAGTGGAAGAGTTCTGTGATCTGTAAGGGAATGTGGAAGGAGAGAGCATCAGCTCATGTAAGTTGTGTCTGGAACTTCAGTGCCATAAGGGGATAATAAGAAAAGGAGTAATAAATAGGAGCATTTTGAAGCACAAGTCTGTTGAACCAAAAAATAAGGGAGGCAGATAAAGGGACCAAACCTGATCAGTCACTAATTGAAGAGGGTATGTGGAATGTAGGAATGTTTATTTCAGTGAGATTATTTGATTGTAGACCTCGTCAAATGGCATTATAAGGGAAAGGAGGAAGCCATAAACAAGATATGGAGAGAGACACAAACCTGCCAAGCAAACTTACTGGAGACAAAGACAAGAAACAAAACCTGGTCTGTCACACTAATGGATGAGCTGTCAGGAAAGTGCACACAAACAAGGGTTTTGTGACTGATAAGGATGCATATCTGAGGGTCCAGAATGTTGGGGCACGTCAGTGAGACTATGCCAGGTGAGGAGGTGATTTGCAAGGGAAGGGAGTTGGGAAAGGGGCAAAACAGGGCCATACAGAAAAAGGGCTGATAAAAGTGGCCAGTCTTTACACTTGTCTGCCTGAGCCCTGTGCCTGATCCCTGCAGTCTGTCCTATTTTATTAGATCTTTTCTTAACTGCATCTCTATGTAATTTCAATTTCTGCACCATGTGTGTGAGTGCTGCAGGGGCTAGGTGAGACCAGCTTGAGTAGAAAGTAGCCTAGCAACTGGAGTCTCACTGGAATATTGGCACCAACCACGTTTGCAGTGCCGGTGGTGGAAGTGAGACTCTGGGTGGCAGGAGCTGGAGGGACTGTAGCTATGTGAATTATTTTGTTGGTTTCCTGCAGACTTTATATCTATAGTACCAGGTACAGGGGACTTGTGTAAACTTGTAAACTCTACCTTGTAATGCCACACCCAAGCTGCTGCTACTTTCTGTGGGAGAGATGGAAGACAGAGTAATGCTTACAAAGCCATCTGGCCTGCAATGTCTCCATCCTGTCACATAAGAGACTTCTCTTGTCCTGGTTCTAGGGCTGTGGGGTACAGCTCTTCCAGAGTTTACTTGATCTAGGCCAAAAAATGTAGGTCTTGGATTGTAAGTAATCCACTGCATTTGGAGGTAACTGTTCAGCCCAAGAATTTACAGTTATTGTAGGTACAATCAGACTAATAGAAATGTTGAAATATAATTCAGTTTACAGTTGTTCGAATTGTTGGAGCAGATAGGATATACAGAATAGTCTACTGGCCCATTAGATGCCTATAGTTACATTTGAAAATGGTTATTTATGTTGATGTTTACCAGCTTGTATCAGGGGGAAAAATAACTTCCTTTTCAGTATGCACTCATGAAGAGGAAACGTGCAGCTGCTGATTTCTAGTCAGTCTGGTACAGTTTTATAGAGTATAGCCATCAGATTGTCCTTGTGTAAAGCCTTCTATAGGAACAGGCTATGCTAGAGAATACCCCTGAAGTATTAGTTTACTTTTAAAATACAGGTCTTTTGTGGGCTTCAGGATAGATGTAGTTTATTCTCTGAATTTGAGATGGAGGGTATGGAGTAGTTTCTTGTGTTTCACAGGACTGTTAAATAGGAATATACAGGGAGCTGGAGAGGAAAGTGATTTTCAGATATTTGCAGGAATTGCTTTGGTAATAATTCCCTTCTGGGATGGTTAATAATCAGTATGTGGCTGCAGCATTTGTAATTTTATTGGAAAAGGATAATGAAAAAGGATACACCTCAAAGGGTATTGTCTTGGTGAAAATACCTAGTTTTTCCCAAAATGGAAAAGCTTTTAGATAAAACATTACTGCAAGAAACATACAGAAATAGAACAAACACTTTTAAAGGGTGTTTTACAAACAGACATATCTTTTATTCACCTTTGTTACTGTTACACTTATGAGAGTTTATAGGGTACACAGATGAGAATGAGACAAAACTATACTGGGTATGTCAGTGAAATGGTAACTTTTGGGGATATTGGTAAAATGCTGACTTTTTAGAGACAAGATTCTAGGTTTTAGTGGCCTGACATATTCTGCTTCTTTTACTAGTAACAATCTGATGACTTTGTCTTGATATTGCTTCCTTTAAATATGAAGTAATCTGTATTCCTGTTCATTGTGCTTTTTTGGTTAAGTGTATATTTAAAGAAGGGCAGCGAGTTTATCTTGTTAGTTAAAAGCTAGGTAGAGTATTCTTGAAAACTGCTATCCAGTCTGTTCTTGTTGCGTGTTGGACATGAGAAAAATATATAGCATATGGCTGGAAAATGTGGGAGTAGTCCTAGAAAATATTTTGAGTCCTAACAATAAACAGAGTGATTTGGGATTTGGGGAGCTCCTGTCATTGTGGAAATGTGCTGGTTTGAAAGCAAAACCAGTGAGGCTCCAAGTCAGAAATACAATTTAATAGAGAAGAAACAAATAACAACAACAATAAGCAAGAGTAAAATAAAATAAATACAGTAGTGCAAAGAACCACTGACAGAGTTAGAACGCAAACCTGACACCCTGTTGGTCAGGGTGTTGGGAGCAGTCCAAAAGTCCTCCTGGGGTGTCAGATGTGGCTCCGTTGGAGTAGAGATGCTCCTGAAGCAAAAAGGTCCAGTCTGGTGGTCCCGTAGAAAACAGGCTGCCTATGGCATCTGTCCGGTCTGCTTTATCTGGTGGAAAGGCTTTGGCTCCTCCCACGGGGTGGAGCCTCTCACAATAGAATGATGTAGTGTTATCAGTCATGTGAGAGGCCTTAAATGGCCCATTCACGGGTGATGTCCCTTGGAGGAGGGATGGGTGTTGGAAGAGTTGGGGAGGCACTGCCTTATCTGGCGTTATCAGTTGTCCCATTAACAGGAGGAAGGATGGGTGATGGAAGAGTTGAGCAGGCACTGCCTTATCTGGTGTTATCAGTTGTCTCATTAACAGAAGGCATCTGCACTCTCCTCCACTAGAGTTACAATAACAGTATCTCCTAGCTGGGTTCAACAGATGAAAATAGAATACACATTTGGGTTATATTTTACAACCCAAGACAGGAAAGTATCATATTCCACAAATAAACTACTGAACTTAATGACCAATAATTATGTAGACTGAAAAAACATACTGTCAGTATATATATAGTTATTCCACATGTTGATTGAAAATAACATGAGAACTGAATTATACAGGATATGTGTCTGTTATTACTATTGAAATATTGTATTGTACTTTCCTGCATACTAGTATTATCTTGATACAATTATGATATAAGAATTGGTTTCTTAATAAAAACTAAGACAACTGAACCAAGTCTTCAATTAACTAGGTTTGTATGGGGTTTTTTATAACATATCTTTGCAGATAAGTTGAACTTACCTTTCGGTTACTTCTTTTTCAGTACAGAAGAAGACACAAATACATTTTAAATCTCTCTCCATGTAGTTCCTAAAATTACTTTGCCTTTATTTTCTTTCTAATGGGATACAATTTTGACTAAAATTACTGTTGCTTACTGCAGAGGGAAGTTAGCACTTAAGGAGTTTGAAATATCTGTGAGAGTTAGTAATCTGGAGTGATGGTAAAGGCAAACTACATAGCAGTTTGCATCTCCACTGTCTTTGAAGTGGTGCACTCCTGGAGCAAAAGGAAAATTATAATAGAAGAACTGTTTTTCTAAAGTAGACTGCTTTCTACAGGGTAAGGTGTATTAGTGTTAATGCTTGGGAAGGGTGTCACATTTAAATTAGGACAGTAGCACTGGGAGATCTCTAGCTGAAAGTACGTATAGGTTATATTAGCACAGGAGTGGTTATCGTATTATTTCAGGGTTCTGTTTTCTGCCAGCTTCACTTAATCCATTTTCTTCCTTCTTTCATTTGATGTTTTCTTTTGCACTCACAAAATCCCAGCATACCTAATTTACCAGCATTTTTATTACCTGTCTTTCTCTTTAAATAGGCTTAGTCATCATGGTGTAGAAAATTGGGCCACAAATCATCCTTCTCTGACTCTTGTAGCATAGTTCCTTTAAGCTTTTTTCTTTGGTAGTGTTCTCTGAAATCTAATAAATTACATGTTTTCACAGAAGCTGTGCTCTCAAGGCACTTACTGGGTATCTCTTCCAGTTTTTGTTTGTGTTGAGCTTCTGAGAGCAAGCAGCCTTCTGGCAGTCACCCTTTGCCTGGACATTTACTGTCATGAACAGTCAGGTGCATACCTGCCTTTGCACTTTGTCTCTAAAAAATTAAAGTGCAGTTGGTTAAGGAGTTCAAAGGAGATTGAGCAACAAACAGATGCATGCAGCATCAGACTGGTTCCCTAAGGAAGCTGATGGCCCAAAAGTCAAAGAGAGGTATTTTTTTCTCTTGAACACCTGGACAAAACTCCTAGTTCTTAAACAGAGTGTCCTTGCACCGACATATAGTACAAGCTATATGTCGATGGAAACCTACCAAGGAGCAACTTCATTGAGTTCAAAAAATAAAATGCCCTTGTAAAGCTAAGAACCTGGAGAGGTCCATGGTCCAGTCTACAAGTAAGTCTGAAGTGAAACCTCTAACAGTGTAGGGAGAGGGGACAGTTTTGGAATACAGAGCCATTGCAGACAAGTTGTTTTCTCTGTTTCAGCTGTCTGCAATTATGTGAAAATGTAATTCAAATAAGTGCTGTGGTGGACTGAAATGGAAGTGGTGGAATGAGTGAACAAGCTGGAGGGCAACTAAATGCTACAAGTTTGCTTGCACTAGGAGTTCTGTAAGGGAAGTTCATGTGATGTTTGGACTCAAGGATGGTTCCAGTGGTAGTTCATGTGGTTTTAGTTTTTGTTTGTTCAGTTGGTTATCTCTGAAGTATAATGTATACTTTTCTATATTTTCAGTTGTCATGCCTATTAACAGCATGATGTGTTTTAATTTTGGCAGAATAGTGGGGTGGAGAGGAGGGATGTTTACTGCATTAGCTGGTGGCATAGTAGGCACTGATGGGAACTTCTGAGAAAAATGACGGCTCTATTAAGTTTTTTGATAGCGTGGACACACAGTGCAGAGGAAAAAAAAAAAGCAGTTGGGTTCATAACCAACTGGGAAAACATTGCTTGGAGGTGAATGACCTTCATATCGCTAGGACTGGATACTTCAGGCTCAATGTAGGCCCTGTGTAATTTTAATGAAATACACAGACTTAAATGGAGATTGATGGTTTGTTTTTTTCAGGTTATGTTTATGAATGGCTATTATTACATGAATAACTAGAAGTATGAAGCATCTCTGTGCTGAGCTAGCACAATTAAAATAGGCTGCAGTACAGAGAAAATGTCTGATTAGCTAAGTACAGATTTGGCAGGAAGGGACTGCAATGCAGAGAGCAAGCTCTGTGTGGCAGCTGCTTACTGACTAGTACAGATTCCATTGCTGTGAAGGCTGTGTTTATACATCTTCCCACGCTTCTATAGCCTGTAAGTGCTAAGGCAGGAGGAATGTAAAATAGGTGATGGCTTATTTTCTTCATGTTACTCTTTTCTGATAGAGTTTTGATTTTGCATGGCTGTTGGAATTTTTATATTTTAGTGCTGCTAAAGTATAATTTAAATAGTAATTCTTCCAGGGGTTAGGGAGCCATTAAAAATCTGTGTTTATAAACACGATATAAAGGTGAATACCTCTGCAGGTGCTAAATTTCATGGTGTTTTAAGTCTTCAGTCTTCAGTGAGTCACTCCTAATGCTAGGTGCATTACTGAAGTATGGATTGTAATTCAGTCATCTGGAGGTGGGTTTTGTTTTTGTTTTGGTTTGGTTTTCTTCGCATTGGTGTAGAGTGAAGAGAGTCCTAGTCGCAAGCGGCAACGCCTTTCCCATTCAGTCTTTGACTACACAGCAGCATCACCAGCCCCATCGCCACCAATGCGACCATGGGAGATGACATCAAATCGGCAGCCGCCTTTGGCTCGGCCCAACCAACACCACTTCTCAGGGGAGCAATGCAACACACCTGCACGAAACAGGAGGAGGTAAGCAAGCTGCGTAGCTTGGGAAACAGGTTCTTACTCTTCCTGATTTTAGCTCAAGGAAGCTGTATTTTGGGCAGCACTGACTAGATTATACAAAGTAAACATCTTAACATTTCCTTTGAGCTGTAAGATACTGAAGTTGTGGCTAAAAATTTACTGGAAGTAATTCAGGCTTGTGCATCATCTTGTAATTTATGTGAAGAGTCAGCTTGAGGAAAACAGTGCTCAAAACATGTTTATTATGAAGCTAATTCTCTATTACTCTGCACTGAGGCAAAAAGGATGTAGAAAAGTGCAAGGAAAAATCTTTCTCGTCAGGGTACTTTTAGAGGTGTTAAGAATTACTTGTATAAATACCATCCTTTTCATTACAGTCACAATTATTTTTGTACTTAAAACCAATCAAAATAAAGATGAGAGATACCAGCTGGGGAGATGAGGAGGTTAGCGTAGTGTCAAACTTTTGCTGAGGTGGGTGATTCACATGTAATAGGAGTTAGATTTTCATGTTGGTTTTACTGTGTGGCTCATTAACTTCTCAAACCAGAGGTTTTGGAATAAGTTCCAGTCGTCATGGAAGAGTGAGATTGGAACTGGTGCCTGGAAGGATGATACTTTAGCAAAACATAAACACTCAGATTTTTTTGCTATTCTAATTAAGCAAATTGTCCAAAACAGGAGTTTCCTTGCCTCACGTTCTGCCTCAAAAATATGGAGTCATCTTATGCAAGTTAAAACATACTGTCTCTGTTTGCTTCTAAGAAATGTTTTAGCTTGGTTTGTACTAAAAAAAAAAAGTGTCTATACTTTTTCATTAACACAAAATTTAGGCTTAAGAGATATTTAGTTAGTTTTCTTCAGATTCCACAAATTTAATTTGTCAGCAGTGATTAGCCAGTAGTTTTGAAGCGAGTTATTAGAGCATGCTAATTTTGTATCTTTGCTTCAACTTCATGAATTTGGAAGCTTTCAGTTAGTGGCATGTAAAATATGCAGCTCTCAATGTAGCTTGTCAGACTTAGGAAAGAGGTTAAATTGTGAACTTAAAAGGATTGTTGTGAAGAAAAAAGATCAGACCTTTCCTATAGTTTTGTACAAGGATGCTCTGTTAGGGGTGTTTGGCCTACAAAACAATCTTGACCTCAAATGGCTTGAACTGAGATGCCTAGAATATGTGCATTTGGTCATTTTTGGTTGGTGTCCAGTCAGCCTGCATAAATTTCTTTTAAATGTTCACTGACATCTGCAGAGTTAAAACAGTGTGCTTAACAAGCTAAATGGTAGATGTCAGAATCTGGACAGTTTGGATATACTGTGGGATGGAGGATGAGAATGGAAATGTGTAAGGGGTGATTGTGCATGGAACAAGTGTCTTGACAATCAGATGCAGTCAAGTGCTGCTAAGATAGTAGCCTGTGGCCTTTGCAAGTAAGCCATTTGCAAACGGGGAGACACTTCATTGCAAAGCCATCATCAGTCTGTCAGGAGCTGTTGGGTTGGCTGCAGCTTTGTGGACACAAGCATTACTCTTTCTAGGGCCAGCTTGCCTGCTCCTGGGTAATAAAACAAGTTTTTGCTTTAATCAGAGACATTTCCATGTGTCAGTACTTTGTTTCCCTGCACTTGAGTTGGGGCATTTTTTAGCTTGGGTGCAGTGCTGCATTTGAGCTAGCTCTAAATCAGTTCCAGAATAGCATTGCATCTGGTTTCTTCTTCTAGAACCAGAATTTTAAGGGAGAACAATGCATACATGTTTCTTGTTTTGCAGGAGTCTTTCTGAGTCTTAAGAGTGCTCTGGAGTCATACCAGAAGTAATAGCCATTCTCATGGATCAAAAGCTTGATTTCTTAAGATCATTATGAGTGCATCTGTTATTAATGCTTTAGGTGAGGTGATACATATGCTTTTGAAGCAATTTTTTTGTTTTTCCTGCATTGTTTTCTCCCTGCAGAGTTGTTTCAGAGTTCACCAGGTTTTTTGGTTAAGATAAGATGGAAGGTGCACTCCAGCTGCAAATGGTCATTGAGCTCAAGGAAACGGACAAGGGAAAATGCAGGCAAAATCTTTCAACTGTGTCTAGTGTGGACATCACTGCCCCAGTGTCCTCAGCATTAGCTCTTCCATCCTACCAGTTGACTCCTGTTGGTCAGGACAGTCTGTCTGGGGTTTTTTTATTACCTGGGGTTTTTTTTCATTACTTGGCTTACTATTTAGGCCTTACCTCTTGTTATCAGTGATTTTGTACTGTGCCTAACACAAGAGTGCCCTAATTTGTTGTGGTTTTTTACTCTGATTCATTGTAAGCAAATAAATACTGCATTAAGAAAGATAGCCTTCTGGTGTGAATTTTCAGAAAGATTATTTTTTTCTGGATACTTATATATAGTAAAGATAAATTATGAATTTAAAATATGATGCATGCTTATATGAAACAGAGAAGGCCATTCCAATTTATCACTCATTGTGAAATGGGGAGATCTGTACCATTGCTGTGCCTTACCTTTCATCTGTGCTTCCTTTCCTTCTTGTCTTGAATGTAATTCTGAACTAAAGGGATTCAAGAATGTCTTACTGCAAAGAAATCACCCTTATTAGAAATACTAAGATATGCACGTACTAACTCTACAGTTATGGATACCAGGCTGTTCTTACCTGAGGGTAGGAATTCCTGCAATTTTCCACAACTTTCATCCTCCAGAAGTTTTGCCAACCTTTGTTGGCTTTTTCATAGTTCTGGGTTCATAGAAAAGTAAACCCATGCCTTTTAAGCAAAACAGAGGCAAGACTAGTTTTATGAGAACTACATTGTCTAAGAAGGCACCTTTTGTAAGTGCTGGTGGCAGTTAAGAGAATTTCTGTTCTTCTGAAGCACTGGTGCTATCTTTTGCAACTTTCCTCTATTTTTGGAGCTTTTCCAAAGAAAAATCCTCACACAGGCATTTTTATGTTAAAGTAGTCAGACCATTTCTGTTTCATAGCAGGAAATATCAAATTTAAAACAACCTGCGTACTTCAAACAGTAGAACATCATCTGCATTACTAGTTTCATGGTTAGAACTTATATATGCCAGTTTTACCTAAGGAGAAGATAGCAGCTGTATTGTATTAACAGAGTGCGGCAAAGATCTGGGAAAGAAAACTGGATTTAAGACAAAATACATTAATAAAAATGTAAATTTAAGGTCTCAGTCCTTAGAAGAGAACACAGCTTGTATTTTCTGCCGTGGTAGTTTATAAAAATAAAGGCAGCTATGCATCTTCCAATTTATTTGGGTTTTTCTTTGCTGTGTTACAGCCTGGCCTTATGCCTTCTGTCTGACCTGTTGAGAATTACCATTTGTTTCACTTCTAACAGAGGCAATAATGTCATAAAATCTTTGTGAAGTAACGTAGAAAATTAGTGGCTTGAGGCATTTTATCATATACTCAGAGTAACATCTGGGTAGCTGGTAATGTGGTCTCACTTTCACAGAGTATGTCTGTTTCATGCAGGAGCAAAGTTGGACTCAACCTGAGAAATAGCTGGGATTTGTCAACAGGTTTCAGGTTTATTTGATTTTTATTTGGTAATAGCAGAAGTTCTGTTCCATGCAGTGTTGGAGAGGCTATGTTCTAATAATGATCACAGATCCTTTTTGTTTCTTCTCTGCAGTTTCAGTCCATTAGCCTGTTTTGTAAATGGGAAACCATTTCACCCTATGTAGCTTTTCATTTGTATGTTGCTTCTGCGACCTGTAACTTTTGTATGTTGTGGAGATTGGAAGGCATGTACTGAAAGTACTGCAAGATCCTTTTGTGCTTTTGGTGCTTTCCCCTTCCCAATAAATGAGAAGTGACTTGTTCAAAACTTCTTACAGTGAGTTGATTACGTCCATGCATTGTTTTTTGAGTGCTGAACCTGAGCCAGTGGTCTCTGATTTATAAAAGTTTTGGCTCAATGTAGTTGCAGCTCTGCTCAGAACATACAGACAATTATATAAGAATATATAATCAAATCCTACCTCTGTAGATCAGTTGCTCTGAAGAGCTGTATGCTCTGGTGTAAATCTATCTACAGAAGTTCTCCACTTCGAAAAAGAAACAAAGCCACAATCATAATTTCCTGGGATCTTCTGGAAAGAATTTTAGAATGCACTGAGTTATGTAGTGAACATGTGAGAACTGAAAAATTAATTTGTTTCTTCAAAGAAGTCTACTGCTTTGTCTGCTGTCACTAAGCAAGCAGTCATTCTGTGGCGTGGTTGAAACAAAGACCCTGGGGAAATCTGTAATAATTTGAAGGATTTTTACCTAGATAGAATAAAGGCATGGAAGTGTCCTGAAGATTGCTGTCTTGACTTTTGAGCAGTACTGTGGCAATCCAAGTGCCATTTTTTTAACAAGGTAACATTTACATAGGAGTTCGTCTCTTGGTTTCTCTAACAACATTAAGCTATGCTCTGTTAAGCATTTCCATAGTAAAAAAAGTCATTTACAGGGGTTCTAGCAGTTCTATCAGTAAAAAGTTTTATTCCAATCTAATAAACATGTTCAAGTACAATTTTCCAGTCTAAAAAATTTCTATATGCTTGGTTCTCTTGAGGTTTTAGTTACTAAGAATGATTGGTGTCATTTATATAACCACTGATTTTTTAATGCATTTCCAGTCCTCCTGTTCGACGTCAGAGAACAAGGAGAGATCGTTTGTCTAGACATAATTCTATTAGCCAGGATGAAAACTATCACCATCTCTCCTATGGGCAGCAGCAAACAATAGAAGAGCCTCGAGCCTTTCTCCCACCGAATGTATCTCCTCGTATGTTGCACCCAGCTGCTCACCCACCACAGCAGAATGCAGTGATGGTTGACATCCATGATCAGGTAAAATTTTTAGAGTACAAACAGAAGGCTGTTCAAGATGTGGTGTTTGGTTTTGATGGGTTTTTCCCAACATCTTTACTATCCCTCTCCACACCAAATAGTTCACCTCACCTCATAGTTGACAGTGAAAGTCACAGAGCACTAAATTCTATTTGACTTCTTACAGAGTGGTGTTTTTTATTGAATATTATCTGTATGAAGCATTGCAGTAGGCAGTGAAAAAAACCAAAAAGTTCACACTTTTAATAAAGAAAATTGGTACATAACAATTCAAACTTAACAATTTGACAATGCATGAATTGGCATATTTCTCTTGGTCTCTGTCTCAGACCTTTGAAATGCAATTATCTTGCTTTTGCAATTGGTTTCTTGCAATAAAGATATGATACAAATTATGTGTTCTCTTTCACATGAAATCCTTCACATAGTTTAAGTGTATTATTTAGAAGTAGAATTCACAATGACTATAGTTGGTTGTCTACATGGCAGCAGAACTCAAAATAGTTTTGTTGCATAACTAAATTAGCCCTCCTAGCCTAATCAACTCCTCCTTAACTTACATGAAAAAATTACATACGTAGTTGGTCCAGAAAATAAAGAATTCCTCTCTGTGACAGCACTTTGTATAGAACTTAGGACCTCTGAAAGAAGTTTTGGACTCCTCACTACAAGAAGGACATTGCAGGGATGGAGCATGTCCTTGGAAGAGCAATGGAACTGGTGAAGGGGCTGGAGCACAAATTATAAGAGGAGGGGCGGAGGGAGCTGGCTGTGTTTAGCCTGGAGAAAAGGAGGCTCTGGGAGTACCTTACCAGGTAATCTCTAAAACTACCTGAAAGGAGGTTGTAATCTGGTGGGGGTTGGTTTCCCAAGTAACAGGTGACAGGACAAGAAGAAATTACGCCACATTGCACAAGGGTAGTTTAGATTGGATATTAGGAAAAATGACTGAAAGGATTGCCAAGCGTTGGAACTGGCTGCCCAGGGAGTCACCATGCCTGGAGGTATGTAAAACACACACAGGTGGCAATTACAGACATGATTTATGGGTGTAAGTGCTGGGTTAATCCTTGGACTTGATGAACTTAAGGGTCTTTTCCAGCCTAAATGATTCTGTGATCCTGTTGAGATAACCTTTGTTGTTGTCTACTGAATTAACAGGCCACACAGCACAAGTACGGTAATTGCTACATAGCCACGAATAGAGCTGGCTGTGTGGACATCTGCATAGGAAGCTACATATGCACAGAATGCAGCTGTAACATGCCTACTTAAAAGCTGGTCTGCATTCAGTGCAGTTGCACAGCACTTGTGTGTCGTACTGTATGTGCAGAGCGGTTCTCAGCAGGGACATATTTGCATTTGGGACCAAGTACAAGGATGGAAGCCAATGCAATTCTAGCCATCTCACAAACCTACATTTTTAATAGTTCTTCTGCTGGAGATCAGATAATGCTCTTGCTTTATGTTGTAAGCTTACATAATGAAAAGTCTGGCTGAACTTTTCCATCCCACTGCCAAACACCATCTGGGATCAGATGTCAGTATTTCCAGAATGAGGTCTTCATGGTGCTACTTTCCAGTTCAGGGGCATGAACATTTTGAGAAGTCATTTTTTATTATTATTATGACCAATAAACATTCCAGGATCATGTATAGCATTGCACTTATGCTCAATTTTTGTAGCAGAGCCAGAACTGATTCAAGTTCAGTGTCTCTCCTGAGACTGGTTTCTTTCATTATTGATACATAGGTTGAGATTTTAACCTCTGATGAGTGATGTGTTCTGTTTTGGTCTCTTTGGCTGTACACTACCAGTTAGCTTTCTTTACTCATTCTCATCTTCCTGAGGAGGTGTTCTTGTTCCTTTTTAAATAAGCCGGTTCTCTTTTGGCTGATCATAAAGGAAGGGAGAGCTTTGAAATCAGTACTTTCAATTAATCTGTGCCACCTGACTCTTAAGCCTTTTCAGTTTTACTAGAGCATCAGAATGTTAAAAGATAGTCCAGTGTTAAAAAATCCAACAAAAAAAAACAACAACAAAATTTCAAACAAGCAAACAACCCATGCAGTTTCTAGGTCCAGAATACCTTTGGATCTTGGTTTGATGATTCAGTTTCAGGGATTGCCACTAGTTAGAAAATTGGCTTACATATTTTCCCATTATGAGTCTGGATAGTTAGGGTCTGCTCTTAGTCATGTTAACTTTTCCTTTTCAGCCTTCTAGTTAGATGTTCTGTTACTTAAATTAGGAATTTAGCTTAAATGCTGGCCTGAAAGTGAATCAAGAGACCAGTCTCTGGAAGAAAGAAAATCTGGAAATTAGTTTTATTGTTTAAAGTTTCAAGTCTCTTGAGTTAATATTGAATGAGTCCCTTCAGAACTGAGAAAATTCTTGAGCTGCTTGTAGATTAGCTTTTATGTGGAAGTTACTACTTTCTTATTTTGTAAGAAATATGAAATAATTTTGGAGAGAAGGGAGGGGAGGCAGGCTAGTAGTCTGGCGTACTTCTGAGTGACTAAGGTACCACTGAAGTTTTAACATTTTAAGCTGAGAGATGTCTCTTTCACAGAAATGCTGATCAATAAATAACATTCCATTGATAAAAACATTTTAATGAACAGAACTTACAACCGTGTGCCTCCTTTGACACTTTCTTTGTGAATGTATTATTCTTCTGATATGTAAGTAAATGCTTGCTATCTTACTGTGCTGTACAACAGTGTTAAGGCTTTGCAGTAAGTAATTAAATACATTTTCTTTTCCTTTTGCTGCAGATCCATCAGGGCACAGTTCCTGTTTCATACACAGTGACAACTGTAGCTCCACATGGGATACCACTTTGCACAGGCCAGCACATTCCAGCCTGCAGCACGCAGCAAGTCCCAGGGTGCTCAGTGGTTTTCAGTGGCCAGCACCTTCCAGTTTGCAGTGTGCCTCCCCCAGTAAGTGGGTCTCTGTAACTATGCCAGCTTCAATTGTTTTTCTAGTATAAATCTGTCATACACAGTGCCATATACAGTGTCTAGTGAACACTTTTGATGTTGGTATAATGTTGGTCCGTGCCAGCAGTGCATAACTTTGCTTTTCCTGTGGTGCATTCTGTGACATGAATAAGCCTGTGTGGCACTGAAACAAAACCCTTGATGTGACCCATCTATTTCTTTAAGCTGCTTATTGAAGAGTAAGGGTAATTTGCATTCTTTGTGCCCAGGTACCGTGTATCTCCATGAAAGGCAACAAGGTGTGCAGCATGCTGCTGGCTAGTCTGGAGCATTTGTGACAATCAGTTTTCCTTGCCTGTCAAATTGGTGGAAATCTGTTACATAAGCTGGTGTGTATCCCAGAGGCAGCATGAGAGGCAGCCTTTTTCTGTTTAGTGGTGGAACAAAACAATCTCAGAATTAAGTACCCAGAGACTGGAACAATACTTACATAGTAAATTCAGCAAGGAAAAAAGCAACATGTCCTAAGAAACAAGAGAAAAATCTGAAACTGTGTTGGGGTTTAGGGAAAATCATCTAATGGATTCTAGTAATCTTACCCTATACTTTGATAAGGTATATTATCTGTGCAAATCATAAAATATTCTATAATTCAACAATGCAGTTGTCCTCCTAATACATAAAGGAGTAAAGCTCTGGTTTTTGTTTTGAATATTCAGCAGTTAATCAAGTGTGTTGAGAGAATAGATCCAGTACAAGTGAATATAAACAGTTATGTTTCTGTAGCAGCAGGCAGATTATGCTTTCTTCTGTTAAAGCATAAAATTGAGGAATAGTTTTAAGTTAAGAGAGGACTCTGGAGGTTGTCTGGTGGTCACCCAATGCAGTATCAGTTTCCAAGTACGGAGATTTCACAATGCCTCTAAGCTTCTGCTCTGGTGTTTGACTGTCCTTGTGATTAAGAATTTCCTCTGTATGTCTGCTTGAGTTTTCTTTGTTGCGTCTTGGTCCCATTGGTCCTTGTGCGCTTTCACTTTGCTTCTTGAGGAGAACTTGGATTCTTCCTGTCCACTCTCAGGAAGCAGTTAGTCACAGTCATAAGGTTTTTGCTTGGTTTTCTCTTTTTAAAGCAGAACAAGTCTAGTTCTGCCACCTCTTTTATGCATTTTGCACCGAGCTCCTGGTCACTGTGTTGTCATTGTGTCTGTTTGGCACTGGGATGCCCAAACCTGGGCCCAGGACTCGAGATTAGTGTCACAATTTCTGAAAGGAAGGAGCAGAATCACTTCACTGGTTTCACATTGCTTTCTTAGTAATGCAGCCCAGCACGCTATAGGTCTTTTTGACTGAGTACACTATGGGTATTGTGTACACGTCTACCCATAAAAAAAGCCCCACTTTTTTTTTCTGCAAATCTGACTGGAACTGATTCGTCTCAGAGTGTCCTGCTCCATTTAGTTAATCTCTTCCAGTACCAGACTTCACGTTTGCATTTGAACTTTACACAGTTCCTGTCAGCCAGTTTCTCCAGCCTCTAAAAATACATCTCAAAGGTAGCCCATGCCCTCCAGCATGTCACCTTGCCCACCAGCTTCATCTGTGAACTTCCCAGTATCCTTTTGTTATTTTCACAATATTTGTCTCTCTTACTGCATGTGTAACTATGAGGTAAACAAATGCCATTTATTAAATACCTTCATCAGTTTTAAAAGTTCTTCTAAGGGCAAGATGGCATCCAGAGGGACATGGACAGGCTTGAGAAATGGGCCCACGTGAAATCTGGTGTGGTTTAACATGACCTAACACAAAGTGCTGTGCGTGGGTCATACCAACACAGTCTGGGGACAAACAGATGAAGAGCAGCCCTGTGGGAAGCACTGGGGGGTGCTGGTGGGTGAGGGGCTGGACATGACCCAGCCATGGGCACTCCCAGCCCAGAGAGCCAAAGGTGTCCTGGGCTGCATCCAAAGCAGCGTGGGCAGCAGGGGAGGGAGGGGATTCTGCCCCTCTGCTCTGCTCTGGTGAGGCCCCACCTGGAACCCTGCATCCAGCTCTGGGGTCCCAGCACAGGGGGGACATGGACCTGTTGTAGAGAGTCCAGAGGAGGGACACCAAGGTGATCAGAGGGATGGAGCACCTCATATAAAAAAAGGCTGAGGGAATTGGGCTTGTTCAGCCTGGAAAAGAGAAGGCTGTGGGGTGCCCTAATTCCAGGACTTGAGGCACCCTACAAGAAAGAGACAGACTTTTTAAAAGGGCACGTAGTGACAGAACAAGATGGGGAATGGCTTCAAACTCAAAAAGAATAGGTTTAAACTAGGAAAAAAATTCTTTACTGTGAGGGTGGTGAGGCACTGGAACAGGTCGTCCAGAAAGATTATGGATGCCACATCCCTGAAAGTGTCCCAAGGCCAGGCTGGATGAAGCTCTGAGCAGCTGGGTCCAGTGAAAGGTGTCCCTGCCCATGGCAGGTGGTTTGGAACAAAATGATTTCTAAGGTGCATTCCAGCCCAGGTCATTCTGTGGTATGTCCAAACAGAAGAACTTTTTTAAGAGCTTGAATGAATAAACAGGCAATTCTCGTTTCTTTCTGCTTGGAATTTAGTGTGGCCTCATTTGCTCTAACTTTAAAAAGTGACATGGACATAGCACAAATCAAACATCCCAAACATATATAGGAGCTATGGTAATCTTTACCACATAAAATCCTATTTCAGTGTTTCCCAAAGAATCTCATGTTTTTAAGAGGACTGTGAGATGTTTTACCTGCAAATTTATCATGAGCTATTTCAGAGGGTAGTTTTCAATTTAGTAAAAAACAACAAAAATGCACTATGACCATAGAAACAATTGCCTGTGGTTTTTGTTTTTAGAAAAATGATGTAGTAACTGAGGGAAAATAATAGTGTTTAAGTTAAACCCATTGTCAGATCAAATTAATCTACTACTGTTTTGGTGCATTTTAAGATTTATGTTTGGTCATGGTCACAGCAAGTTGAGGTGACAGTTCCACCTCTACCTCTGAAATCTAATTTTAAATTAGTTCCTTTTACCATTTTATGCTATTATAGTCAATATGCAAATATGTGCTGTGTGACATTACTAATAAGAAAAAAAAGTGAGAGATCAAAACTGGGTAATTTTTCTTTTCAAGATTTGATATTTAATTAAATTAAATGCTCTTTTAATTGTTGAAAGTGTAAAAGAAATGCCTGATGTTCTCATAATGGATCAAAGTGCAGCAAAAAAGAGAATGCAGGTTCCTTGCTTGTCCACATATAAAGGTGGAAGTAAAACTGAATAGTGCCACAAGACAGACTCCTGTTCCCCTGCAGTGTCTTCATCATTTTATTGTTCGAACTTTGGTGCCCAAAGTTGCTTTTGTGTCAAGAATTTAAAGGAGAGAAAAAGTGCTATTTCCTGTAGTATCTGTCACTAGGGAGCTGCTTTTAGAGCATAAGACTCACCCAAAAGTGCAAAACGGAGCAGACTGTATCAATTATTCATAGTATATGAGGCAGCAGTGGTCTTTAGGCACAGTCTGACAGCTGAGAGTCCCTCACCTGCATCTAGAGTTCAAAGTGATTGCAAGACCATTGCTTTGATATGTGGTTTTGATGATAATATATGGGAAAAATAAAATGAACTAGCGTAACAGTATCTGCTCATCACTTAGGAGCCCTATCTAATCCTGGAGTATCGAAAATCCAAACTCCTGGTGACCTAACAGGTGGAGCACTATACTACTTCCTAGAGCCTGTTCTCTACTAATAACTGTTCCTTGGATATTTGAATGAGTTATTATTTTTGTGTATTTTGGAGGCTTTTTCAACAAGGGAGAAGAACTGTTCTGTTGTAATTATATCTTTCCATAATAAAGACATAAAATATGGAACATTGTGTAGGGAATGTTTGTGCTACAAAACTGTATTGTTTTCATTTTATTTCAGATGCTTCAGGCGTGTTCAGTCCAGCACCTACCTGTACCATATGCAGCATTTCCACCCCTCATTTCTAGTGACCCATTCCTTTTGCATCCTCCTCATATCTCTACACACCACCCTCCTCACTTACCTCCTCCAGGACAATTTGTTCCTTTCCAAGCACAGCAGTCACGGTCGGTAA
>VZTR01012692.1:52109-71622 GCA_013400775.1 Chaetops frenatus
TTAAGAACATGCCTTTTTATTTTAAACATTATATTAGCTAGGTTATATTTAGAATCGGGCACATGAAATGAAATTACTGAGTTGATACGGACATTTTGAAGTATATTTTGAAACTGCTAGTGAAAGAGAGAGAAATAAAATTTTAGCTGATACTCTAGTCCATGATTTACAAAAATTACATATTAGTAAAAATTATGCATAGTGCTAACAGCTGACAGTAGGAAAATTGATAGGAAAGAATATATTGTCATTTTAACTTCCATTACTGAATAGTATTTTTCAGTAATAAATAACATACTACTTTCATTGGATAAGTTGTTGTTTGGATTTAAAATATGTAACAAAGAATTCTGAATTCTAGCCTAATTCTTGATGCTCTGCAGTTGTATTTTCATTGAAAAATCTGGTTGCCTTAGAAGACTTGGAGTACAGTGATTGATCCTGCAGTTTTAGTAACAATAAAATAGAGAATTTGGGACAGGGAAGAGCTCTCTTCACTCTTCCCTTTATAAGGGAAGTATTGACTTACAGATAAATATTTTTCTTGGACTTTTTCTCATCATTTGCTAAAATGAAATCAACCATTATTTTAAAAGGGGAATGAGAAGGCAGAAATACCTCCCAGTAGCTTAAGGAATATTACTTCTTATCTGTCTTACTTTTTAAGGAAGCTATAAAAGTAAATGAGTCACAGGACATTTTTTCAGTGTGTACTTTACTAAAGAGCTAAACCTAGGCCTGTTGGTGTGTGGTAGTTGAATACCTATTTGGTTGGGCCATCTTCTCTTTCTTTATTTGTTTTATTCCCCTTCCCCTTTACTAAAACCCTCCTCCCTTTTTCTCCAGTTTGCTCTCAGCTTTGACCAAGTCTCTATGATGTTTTTCTGTGACGATAACTGAGTAAATAAAGTATGATGTCATTCTTGATCAGTAGAGTTTGTGACAATATGACATCCTCACACAAGATGTTTATTTGCACCCCAAAGTGTCTCAATTTGTTTTGATGGGTTTCTCTACAGCATACAGTACAGTTTGTTAGTTGCATCCAACTGTAACATACTATAACTGTGAACCTGCATTAATGAAACCACCATCACTTATCTAGAGCCTTAACTGTTGTCTTGCTTTGCCTTTAAAGATAGAAGACACTTTTTTTTTTGTAAATGTAATTTTGAGTTGGCAAACTCGCCACACCTCTCAAACATAATAAAACAAACTACGAAAGGGCATAAGCACATTCTGTCTTCTCTTGAATTGCTCTTCAGCAGTCACAGATGTCAGTGTCACATACACATTACTTTAACGATGTATTTGTCAATCTGGTTAACCCTCTCCTGTTTTTCTGCTTTTACAGGCAAATCGTACCTGCCCGATTTGTAGAGCTGATGCTTCGGAAGTGCATCGTGATTCAGAATGACCAATCTAAGAGCACAAATCTGGTTTGGCTGTTCTGGTCACGTGTATATAGGAACTCTCTATTGAACTTACCTACCCGTGTGGCTTCCAGCCTACCCTTTACA
The DNA here is from genome assembly GCA_013400775.1 of Chaetops frenatus. Lineage (NCBI taxonomy): Eukaryota > Metazoa > Chordata > Aves > Passeriformes > Picathartidae > Chaetops > Chaetops frenatus. Next base: position 53,630 of record VZTR01012692.1, read on the forward strand.
CAAAAGGGTCATTGGACCTTACTTTGCACTGTGTGACTTAATCAATTATAAAGCTTATAACTAGTCGGATTGTTATACTAACAAGTGTGATTGGAACTCCAAAGATTTTTTTTTTTAGCTTAATTTTGTGTGTGCACTAACATTCCCTGGGTTTTGTGTGATCATTCCAAGTATTGCTGCGAGATTACTGTGGATGTGATCTTTTAGCATGTGCTTTTGTATAAAAGAAAAAGGAAAAAAAAGTGGTAGCTCCAAACAATATAGCAATCTACCTTATATAGAGCCTTCAGATACTGTGAGTGGGGATGAATGGTATGAGTGTGTGTTTGCCTGAGAGAGGGTGAGTGAAGTGTGCTTGGGACTTGGGTGTGCGTGCATGTTTGAGAACCTATATACCAGCATGTACTGAGAATGTATGTGTGTAGTAATAATTATGCTGCAATGTATAATCTTGTGTGTTATTTAAACAGTACTAGTACTGTACACTGGTTCCTTTCCTTGTGTTTGCAGTTACACACTGAATGCGATGGGTGCAGCAATTACAGACATTCAGTATTTTGTCCCCAGCGTACTTACAGGTGTAAAGACCTTTCTACCTACTACTATTCAAACAGCTGTTATGCTTCTCCTACACTGGAGGCTTTAAGTGTGTACCACTAAAGAATGCATTGATTGTTGATACTTGAGGTAACCTTGGGGGTTTTATCATATGTTACAGAGTCTGGATTTTATAATGGCTGATTTACAAGTTATTTTATTGATGTAGAGTTGCAATATCACATTTAGCAATATTAATGTTTTCAATTGCTAATATGAATATAAATGTTTTTCTGTTTTCCTTTTAAATTTTTCTGGCTGGGTTTACCAGTTACATGTTTCCTCCATGAAAGGAAGCAGAAAGTACACTGGGAGTGTCCTGGTCTTGTGGAACAGCTCTTAACTTTTGCCCATTGTACTTGCTAAGGACATAATCTTTTAGCTTATAAACATTGGTTTTAATCACATACATTCATCTACAAGGAAGTTTGTAAAATAACTTGTAAAAGGTTACAATTTTATTCCTACTTAATGAATAAAATAAAATTTTTAGCGTTTTCTCAGAGAAGTAGAATTTCATATTTTTTTCACCATATCACAAGAGGAGGTAGGTTTTGGTCACTAACTGCAAAATTCATTTGCCCTGATGCTGCTTCTTTCCCTTCCTTATTCCATGATGAGTGTAATAGGAAGAAGGAACTCCCTAAGTTTTTGCAATCAAGTTTCCAGAGTGCTCCACTAGAGGAGAAATTTGGAATACTTTCCAGAACAGTGCTGTGAAATAAGAGGGGATAATGTCTATTCAAGTGCTCTGATTAATATTTTATTTGGGCTATTGAAAAAAATGAGGTTTTTTGTAACATTCACACTGTTAACGTCTCTGATACATTCTAGGAAAATATTTAGGTCTGCATATACCACAGTTATTAAAAGGATGCACTTTTTGCAATGAAACTCTTCTCATAAATTCAGTGTCATTACTTTGGTTGCAGTAGCACAAGTGGCACAATTACCAGTATTGCTACAGTCTCAGCTTTAAGTTTATTCTTTATCATTTCTAATGCTTTTGTATGCTGCTATGCTTTAGTATCAGTTATAATTTCAAACAGTGTTAGATGTTGTCTATGCTGGTTTTCTTCTTTGAATATTTTACAGAGCAGTCACAGCTCTTGGTGCAGCTAAATAAAAGCACAATTTTGCCCTGTTTCAGATGTTTTTCCCTCTGTTTAGTTATGCAGGTAGTTCTCAAAAACAGTGAAGCTTTCCATACCTGTCTTTACTTACAAACACTAAATAAATAAAAATGCTGTTACTTCCACTTCAAAATACTAGAATTTCTTTTTCCTCTCTTCCAGTGGAGTTAAAGAATAGGCTTTTCACAATAGCACCTAGCAGGTTAAATTACATGTAATAAAATTTATTTTTTTAACGAATAAAATCATGTTGTTTAAAAAGCATATGCCACGTATGTCTTACAAAACTTAGCCTCTTTTATATAACTGCAAAAGAAAAAAAATGCATGTACAGATTTAAATGTGATTAACATTTCTGTGTTTAGTATTCAGTTCAAAGTATGGAAAGAGGGTACTTTTTCTAAACTTGATACAAGTGAACAGGACACATCCTTCTGAGGCTGAGGGAAAGTAGTTCTCTTTCTGGAACTGGAGAAAGATCCCTTTTCCCCCACTAAAATTCAGTGAGACAATGGGAGATCTAGGAGATGGAGGGTCTAAGTTGGTAAAATCCTGCAATTAATTGTTGCACTCTTAGGGCTCATCTCTTCTGGAATAGTTCTTTGGTTTGCATGGATGAATGTGGACTTGCTTCTCGTGGTTAGTGTGTACAAAGAGCACACGTGCTTATATTTTGTATCAGCTCAGACAGGCTACAACCACATGCTCTGTGGTGGCTGTCATGGGCAGGGGATTTACATTCAGCTCTTAACTGCCATGTATTATGCACAGCTGCCGTGGTGCCTGACAGCACCTCAGTTCAGTAACACTTCTTTTACTTTCATTGCCTTTGTGCCATCCACTGACTCTTTTTTGTCCAAAAAAACAAAACAAAAAAAAAAATCCAACCTCTAATATGTTTGCTTTATCATATTGGCACTGCTGTGTTTTTTTGCATAAACTGTCAACTGAATTTGACATTTTGGTGGATATCGAGGCCTACAGATAATTTCAGTTTCTCACTTTTTGGCTTTCTTTAGAAAAAGAAGTAACGCCATGTGTTGTACGTCATTTTGTACACGTTCTTGAATGTGACTTCACAGCTGTTAATACAATGCATAATATGTGGAATGAGACTTACCAACTGTTTTAATTTTAATTGTGAAAACAGTTTCAACTGAGTTATCTGTGGGCCTTTTTAAAAGCTGTGGTTTTTTTCCTTTGGTACATTGTTACCTCATTTTGCTACTTGTGTTTCAGACTTTCTAATTACTATGAAAGCTTATGGTTTTTGTTGGAATCATATTTTGCTAAGTGTTTTCTTTAAATCATATGCTATTGTATCATTTAACGTGTAGTTTTAAATGTATTATAAATATCTGTAACCAAATCATTTGAAGGCTTGATAAATTTTTAACAAAATTTGTACATTTTTTATAAGAGTTACTAGTAATGCTTTACTAGGTAGTGCAATGAATTTTTATTTTTAATCCCTGTGCCCAATTTTGGAGTTGAGAGAGTTGTTCGGTAATAAATGTATGATGTACACTTACACAATTTTGTCCTCTTCTTTCTCTGAGGGATGTCATGGTTTCTTTTATTACTGGGCATATTTCTGTGCATGATCATGCAAATTGAAATATTGCTGGCAACAGCCACCTGTGTTGTGGGGGGCAGGGGAGCGTTTTGCCACCTAACTGTAGCACACAGCTTATTAATCTTACATTGACAGAGCATAAGAAACTGATATGAAATGCTGTACCATATTTTTGAGAATGTGAGAATTCAAAGTACTCAAAGCCTTGCCTAAAAGGTCAGTGTTCTAAAGATCTTACTTACTTATCTGGAAGAAAATGTGCAGGGATGAAGGTGCTCCTTAGGCCTACTATTTGCACTGTGTATCAGCTGACGATATGTTACACTTTTGCAGTGCCCTAACCCTAGTAAGTGACGCATTCTCAATTGTAATGGTTTCATTAGCCAGGGTCACAGAAGAAACTGGTAGTGAAACAAAACAAAACAAAAAGAGGTTGTGTGGTATTGGTTTTAAGATAATGTAAAACTAAGTTGACAGATGTAGTTACGTAAGACATTTAATAGCTGCATCAACAGCAGGTGTTCTTGGTACTTAGGTGTACTTGAAGATCCATTCCTGTGTTTGAGAATGCTTATGCAGGTTCACACACATACCTTTGGATTTGGGAGACATTGGAAAAGAGAAAGGCATCACTCTGTGAGCTCAGATACTTGCAAAGCCACATTTTTTGCACACAAGTGTATCTCATGAGTTGAGATTGGCATCCATCTTGGCCACAGTGACCTCAGAGTAACTGAGTTTAAAATCTCTGTGGATGGGAGAGAAAATGCCAGCAAAACCTTAGCTCTGGACATGAGGAGAGCAGACTGCTCAGGGAACTATTAAGTAAAATTCTCTGGGAAAATGTTCGAGCAGATGCTGGGGTCCATCAGTGCTGGTCACTTTTTAAACATCACCTCCTAGGGGTATAAGAACAGGCAATTCCTAAATGTTGGAAGTTGTGCAGGTTCAGGCAGGAGGCCAGCTTGGCTGAGCAGGAATCTTCTCTTGGAAATAAGGCAGAAAAGAAGGTATATACTGAGTGGAAGTAGGTGGACGTAAGGAGAAAATTTATGCAGCCAAAGCTCAACTGGAGTAGAAGCTGGTGAGGAACAGGGACAATAAAGACAGTCTTTTGAAATACATTAGTGGTGAAAGTCAGTGTAGAAATAATATCAGCCTGTTACAGGATGAGGATGGCCATCTCACAAAGAAGGACGGGGCAAGGAGAGGTGTTTAATGCATGCTTTGCCTCTCTTTTGTCTTTAACATGGATGATGGACCAAGGGCATCTCAGTGTTCTTTTCCAGAGGACCATGACTGTGAGAATGAAAAATTTCCTGTTGACCCTGAACTTGTGCAGGACCTTCACCTCTGTCTGGATCCCTGCAGGTCTCTGGGGCCTGATGGGATTCATCCCATCTCATTCATCAGCCCTCAAAGAGCTGGCTGATATCATCACAAAGCTTCTCTCCATGGTTTTTGAGCAGTCTTGGGAATCTGGAGAGGTTCCAGCTGACTGGAAGCTGTTGAACGTCATCCCAGTTTTCAAGAAAGAAAGGGCCCTGAAAATTACAATGAAGTCTCACTTCAGTGCCCGATAAAATAGTGGAAAAGATGATTCTGGACCTACTGAAAAATAGCTGGAGGACAATCCAGCCATCAGTCACAGCCATCACAGCTTCATGAGGGGAAAGTGCTTGTCAAACCTGATTTCCTTCTACAGCAACATAACCCACCTAGCTGACCAAGGGAAGATAGGTGATGTAATCTTTTTGGATTTCAGTAAAGCTTTCCATACTGTCTCTGACAATATCTTTCTAGACAAAGCATCCAGCAGACAGTTGGATAAACACATCATGTGATGGGTGAGCAGCTGTCTCACCGATTGGGCACAAAGGGTGACAGTGAATGGGGTGACATCACACTGGTAACCTGTCACTGGTGGGGTTCCACAGGGCTCCATCCTCGGCCCTGTGCTCTTCAACATCTTCATAAATGACCATGACTGGAAGAGATGCTAAGTTTGCCAACAACACTAAACTGGGAGAAGATCTTTACTCCCTTAAAAGCCCTGCAGAGAAACCTGGACAAATGAGAGGGCTGGACAGGCACCAACTATATGAAGTTCAGCAAGGGAAAAGTGCCAGATTCTGTGCCTGAGACATGGCAGCTCCATGGAATAGGACCTGAGGGCCCTGGTCTGTGGTGAGTTGAACATGAGTCAGCAGTGCCCTGGCAGCCAGGAGGGCCACCCGTGTCCTGGGGAGCATCAGGCACAGCATCACCAGCCGGGCAAGGGAGGGGATTGTCCCCTCTACTCTGCTCTGCACTGGGGCGGCCTCACCTCAAGTGCTGGGGGCAGGTCTGGGCGCCACAGTGTAAAAAAGACATTAAGCTTTTGGAGAATGCTCAAAGGATGGCAATGAAACTGGTGAAGGGTCTGGAGGGAAAGCCATATGAAGAGCAGCTGAGGTCACTTGTTCAGCCTGCAGGAGACAGGAGACTTCCTTGTGGTTTTCAGCATCCTCACAAGTGAAGAGGCAGCCATTGATCTCTTGACTCTTGTGACCAGTGACAGGACTTGAGGAAACAGCATGGAACTGAGTCAGAGGAGGTTTAGATTGGATTATCAGAAAAGGTTCGTCACCCAGAGGGTGCTTGGGCACTGGAACAGGCTCCCCAGGGAAGTGGTCACAGCACAAAGCCTCGCAGAGCTCAAGAAGTGTTTGGACAATACTCCTGGCACATGGTGTGATTCTCGGGGATGGTACTGTGCAGGGCCAGGAGTTGGACAGAATGGTCCTGATGGGTCCTTTCCAACTCAGCATATTCTAGGAGTCTATGAATTAGTGCATCCCCAAAGCTCTGTGGTTTTTCAAACACACAAATAGAATGTGAGCCATCAGTTCTGAAGACATATCCTGCCTAACACAGTCTCACATTCTGGCTTTTGCAGTGGATTGTGCTGTGCCACCTAACACATCACTGTGTCTCAAAGTGCAGTTTCCAGTTGTGAAAGAAATCAGGTACTATCAGACTTCTAATCCCTAGAACAAAATTTAGCAGATTTTCATTTTGAAATGGACATCTTGGAGAGGCTCATCCTGGCATGTCCTCCTTGCTTGGCCTTATGACATTTTGCTATATCTTTTCCTTCTGAAGAGCAACCCAGATTAAAAAAAATAGTTACTGCAAACTGCTTTTCATCTTCCTCTCCACACCACTGCATCTTGAGCCAGCATTAACAGATTTAAGGAAATAGAGCAGGGAAATGATATTGCAGAGCATGAAAAGAAGTGGTTGCACTTCATCTTTAAGACTTCAGCATGGAGAATGATCAGTTAGCCACAAAAGGAGTAAATGCAGTTGAATACTACAAAAGACACAGCATCAAAAAGTAAAGATGTCCATTTTGGTCTTGGATAATTGCTCACTCACATACTAAAATTAATTCTATCAGCAGACAATCTGTCTATTATTAAAGGGGTGTCTCATTCAACAAATGAATGTGCTTCTACAATGCACAATCATTAACTGTAGATGAAAGGACAGGAAACCATACAACTTCTGTAGGGTTTGACGTTTACTGACATATCTATACCAGATGCTGAGGAAGTCACAGGGAACACAATCACAGTAATTAATTTGTATGGTCATACAATTCTTCATACCCTCATTTTTGTGTAATGTCCTCAGCAAGTTTCATCAATTTACTAACAGAAGAAGAGTGAAACAAATAAAGAATTGTTGTGTGACTTCAGTTTTGCCACAGGGGAGGGGCTAGGGATGGCAGCCAGAAGCACAAGCCTTCAAGTTAACTAAAGATCATGTGGAAAGGTTAGCTGCTAAATTCATCCTGAGGTAACAGGCAGGAGCTATTTTTACAGAACTCCATACCTGAAGTGAAAGGTACAATCTGTTTGAATCCATTAAGAAAAGGAGCAATGACCTGCTTTAGTAAATCTTTCTCAGGGTAGGAAAAATTCAGAGCACAGACAAGATTTGCTCAATTGAAGAGACTATGTGATGAGTAAGGAGACTATTCCTTGCAAATCCATTTATACCAAATACACCTGGGCTCTGGCCTTCCTGGGGATTGTCTTAGTGAGCCCATGATTTTGCTTATGGTGGATTTTGCAGGATCTGATGCCAGGGGGAATCTCAGCATCACGTGTCTTACAGATCACAGCACCCCTGAGCTTCAGAAACACTGCTGACTCTGTTGGCTGGAATTTCTGCCCTCACTTCGTGAACTGTTAGCTAGGTGGCTCTGTAGGAGAGTGGAAATGGAAAGATACGCTTCCATTTTGTTGTTGTTTTAGGACCTGGAGGAAAAAATGAGCCAAAGAGAGTTGAGAAGGCTGTAGGCAGGCACAGCAAACCCCTGCTGCACTGAGCCTGTTGGGTGAGGCAAAATGCATGAACCAAGAGAAGGCTTCCAGTCTCCCCAGGAGCTGCAGATGGCAGCAGTTCTACAGCTAATTCTTTCTGCATGGGGCATTGCCTCCGCTGCCCTGTGCAGCTGGCTGTGTCTCAGAGCTGCAGTTGTAGAACACAAAACCTTCACACACAATCCGAGTTCTACACACTCCCATTCCTCCTCGTCCCCTTTGTCTTCCCCGACCTGCCCACGCGGTGTGTTTCCCCTCCAGTAGTGGGAGGGATCACGGGTTATGGCCAAGCTGAACCCGTTTCCTGCCCGCTGTGGCAGTGACAGCACAGAACAGACACAGCTAAGGACAACACTGCTGCCAATGCGACACAGTTCCTTGTGCAGACAGCTCAGCCTTGCTGCCACATGGTACTGCTGGGAGAAACTGGTCTCTAGGCTCTTTCTTAGATGCTGTCGTGGGCTCTGTGAATGTTGCAGGAAGTGGTGGATATTTTACTGTCCTGCTGAAGCTCTGTGGCACAGCCATGACTTTAGGCAATACCTTTCCACCTCAGAGATGTTGCTGTCATTGCTATTAGGTGAATGAGAGTGGGGGTGCTTTTCTCCTCAGGTGGGCTGTGTGATGGACAAGGTCACTCTGGCAAAAATGGGTTGCAAACTGACAGCAGACAGACTGTGTAAGGCACAGTCCTCAAAAAGGGTGAGTGTTCTGCTTGGCATCCCTTCTGCCCTGTAGGTACCAATATTTTGTATGCAAACCAGACTCCATGAAAAGGAAAGAGGTGTGTAGGAGTATATTTCTTTTGAAGGGGTGGTTTCCATGTGAGTTGCTCATGAATGGCATAATTTCATTGACAGGGCATCTAAATCGTGGCAGATTGAGATGTAGATGTATTGGTTTGGTTTTGAATACAAGTAAGGCAGGGCTGACGTAAGTAGGTATATGCAGCTGTGGCTGCCATTATTGCACAGTAATAATTACATTATTATTATTATTATACCATAATTACATTATTACATAATAATTGACCTCTTACATCTCAAATGGTGCGTAAATGGTACATACACACCTGCTGATATTCCTGGACTATTTTTCCAAAAATCTGCAGGTTGTTATCTGCCACAGCTTGGTGGGGCAGTTTCTATTTCCCTGGAAATTTTCTGGGGAGGTGTGTTATGTCCTTTCGGATGGGAACTTCAGCTGCTCTACTTTAGCCCCTGAAAGACAGCCATCTCTTACTCAGGCAAGACCTACCTGTTCCGCAATTGGCAGTGTTGAGCAAGTATTACAAAGAACTGATAACCAGGATAATACTCTCCTAGGACAGCCCAGCAAAGGTGGCACTGAAGTCTGTGTGCATTCATTGGGAACTGAGATTTTTTTAAAATGAGTGTTTTTAATGCTACAGTTCATCAATAACCTGGTGGACAAGCAAAGCAAAAAAAGAGGAAGTGAAATAAAAATGTTGTCATAAATAGAGGTAGATGGGAAAAGATAATACAAGGAAAAAAACTTTGCCTTACTGCCAGTTATAGCATTTTCTGTAGCAAACAGAACATGTCACAGAAAGAACCCATGGCTGAAGTACAATAATAGTAGCAGAAAAGAAGAAAACAATATTAAGCCAGTACAAAATCCCGTGAAAGCAGTAACCCCTGCGCATCACTAGTGCTCTGCTGAGAGTTGTTTGTCTTGAACCTGGGAGCTGCCCGTAGCAGAACTTAATCTTCCTCAGCTCACGCCAGTCAGTGAAGAGTGATGCAGCTTCCTGTGCCGTGGTTGCCCGTCGAGGCACTGAGGTGACATGGCACCCTGTGCACTGAGGAGGGCAGCTGGGTCTGAAACTCCTCCCTGTTATCAAAAGGCAAATAAGCAGGAAGTCTGCCGGGGTGCTGGCGGAGTGTCATGTGGGAAGCAAGAGTGGGTGATTGAACGGGAAAGACAGGAGCCAGGTACACTTTAATTCCCTCCTGTCTGCTGGTTTTCAGTTGTGGTATCATGCTTTGAAACATGGCTGGGAGACCAGACAGCCTGTGCAGTGAAAGTGTTTTTCTTGCAGCACAAAATCTGAAGTAAAGCAACAAATTACAATTGGTCTGTTTTATGTAAGTATTGAGTGCCTTGTTTCACAGGGGGTCTGGGATGAAGGTCCTCCTGCTCTGAAGGCTTTCAGTGCACAAGCCAAGGATAAACTCTGACATATGGTGCTAAGGCCAAATCCATGGCTTGTGGCCCAGGTGCAAGAGATGTTCACTTGTCCCTTGTCAGCACAGAAGTACCTTATGCTGTAGGGAGGTGCAAGAGGAGGAATGAGGAGCAGCAGGGTTACAAAGAGATGCTCTTTTGAGATGCTGAATGCTTGGCGGGGGGCAATAGCGGATACCCAAAAGCTAACCCAACCCCTGCTGGCACAGGTAGCCCAGGATGGAGCAGCTGTGTGGACACCAGTGGCAGGACATGAGCAAAACCTGGCCTGATGGAGTAACCATGAACTATCCTCAAGGAGGTTAAGATTGCTTCAGCAAAACCTGGGCAGGTCCCTTCACCCCTCCTTTCTTGTTCGACTTACAGCACTATTTAAGGGAGCAAGTGGGAATCCATATGCATTCTTTTCTGGCACCTGTTTGTTTGCAAAAAGCCATGGGCGCTTTAACTCTCTGGAGGGACTGCTTGTGGCCATGCCCTGCTGCTGTCTGAGTAACAGCCTGAACTACAGTTAAAGTCTTTCTGCTTAAAGGAGTGCTTTGAAACATACTGTTTTTAATGGCACTATGTTGCCAAGGGCTCTTTGTGGCTTGGTGAAGAGACCACTTCTTGCAGGAAGAGGAGGCACTCTGCAGGGAGAGGAGCTTTTCTGAAGCACACACATCCCTCTAAGTTTAGCTGGGGAGCTTTTTTTTAATCAGACCCCAAAACAGGGAAAGAGAAAGGGAGTGCAGCTGAGGCTGCTCATGTGTCCCTATTACCTTTGCATGTGTGCTGTCTCCCAAAGGATGTGGGGGCTAATCCCACGCCCTAACACTCCTCTTTCTCCCCTTTTTCTGTCTTTAATTTCCTGTCCTCTGCCTGAGGTGCCGCTGGCAACAGTGGTTAGGGCTGAGAAAGGCTTGTTGGGTCATATTGTGGATGCCTCTGTCCTTACTGGCTTCAGGGAAAGCTGGTAAGGAACACTTAGGAATGCCTTCCCAGGTACCAGCCTGCTGCCATAGAGCTGCTCTCAGCCCTCACCCTGCCAGAATGAGCATGAAGTGTCAGAGTGCATTTGGGGAATCCTTGTCCACATAGGGTGGCTGACTGCAATTGCAAGCAGGGCTACCGCCTCTCCAGAAGTTATTCTGGGGACATACTGTCCTTGAAGGAATGTTTCTTCTGCCCTTTGTCCCCCACCAGCTGAATCAGGGGATTCAAGGGAAACGTTTCCAAGTCTCCACCAATGTTTCCAGTCACACGGTATTTCACAAACTGTGAGGCTTTGGTGTTGTTGACCTGTTTCTGCATGAGCAGGCAGAGAAGCAGCTCAGTGATGCCGGCGGACACGGCACGTACTGAGGTGCCAGCATCTGGAAGGGTCACACAGCACCAGGATGAGAAGGCTCAACGAGCTGTTAATGAGCCCAGTTGTGGGCTTCCCTGTACAAGGGAGACATACTGGACATACTGGAGAGAGTCCAGCAAAGGGCCTCTAAATTGAAGAAGGATGGTTGCTGCCCAGCCACAGTGTAGCAAATACCTATTTGCAGGCAGCAAGTAGGAGGGGAAGGAGATTTAATTTCAAAAAGCCGCTTGCTTTTGCAAGCACCAAGTGCCTGGCTGTGGCGCGCAGTAAATCTCTCCTGCTGCCAGGCATGCATCAGGGCTTTGGCTCCAGCTACAAATGCTCCCCCTCATGCCCCAGCCAGGCTCAGCTGCAGGGTCCCAGACCCAGGGCCAGCCGGTGCTCTCAGGGCTGCTGCAAGGGTCACTGCCTTCTGGTGAGTCCTCCCAGCAGTCTGAAAACGGCCCCTCCTGCAGAGCCCCATGCTGTCAGATCCCTGTGTGTCTCTCCAAAGCCAGGGGAACCCTGGCCCAACAGAGCCAAAGGCAAAGCAAGAGCTGGTGCTGTCAGGGTTGTACGGAGCTGCCTCTCATGTTGGCTGAGGGGGCACCTCCAGTTCGTCATCCTGTGCTAGGGATTTGCTCCAGGTCCACCATCCTGCTCCCAGCCTTCCCAGCTGCCAGGGACTTCACTGGGGCTCTGCAGTGCCCAGATGCCCCAGCCCTGCCAACAGAGAAAAGCCCAATTTGCACCCACCCTCCTGCCCTTGGTGAGCACCCTGATGCTTCCCACATCTCCCATCTGATTACCAGCATGCTTGCCCCAAGCCCAGGAGCCTGTATTTGAAGCTTCTCTAACACATGGAGAATCTTCCCCACTCCAGGACAAGGCAACTCCTTCTGGAGCAGAGGCGGGTGTGCTTGGAGCACAGACAAAAATTGTCACAAGGTTGAAGGTTCTAGCCCTCAGCCTTGCAGGAAAATAATACTCCTAGGTCATGTTTTAGTCTCTCACGGTGGCTCAGGGTGAAACAGGAATCAGACCAAATGAAATATTTAACACAGTTTGAAGCATTAGAAAGCAGACATTCTTTATCTGCAGGACACACAGAGGATATCTCTTTATTCTGTGTGTGCCATGAAACTTCACAACAGGGTTTTTATCCATCATAATCATACATATTCATTAAAATGTGCTTCTTATCTAATATATAAACAGCACTTTCCTATAACTAATTTGCATGCATCTGCCTCCTACTGGAAGTCATTTTATGGTCCTGGAGGTTCATCAGAAGGGGTCTCTGGTGAACATATGCCCTGAATACTGGCCTCCCCTTGAACTTTTTCTTTGGGCATGCTTCTTGTCACGTAACTTGCCAAAAAACCCACTGTAGGCCTCTTTATCTGTTTCTCCACTGGTTCCAGCTACATTTATCATCCTGTGGTCATACCTTTACATCCCTTTTTTTTTTTTTTTAGTCTTTAAGCTCAATTCAGCAACTTCAGGGCAGCTGAAAATTTCTATTCTCTATGTTACTTATCAAAGGGTACCTGAACTTGAGTCAGAATGAAAATGAGTCTGTTCTCCTTCTGCCACAGGGAGCAAAGGCAGCTCATTTTTCCTTTTCTGCTTTGCCTTGAGCTCTGATCCCCTCTGGAAGAGCTCTGGGACCCGAATTAAGGTGAGGCCTGCCCAGCTGCCCTGCCCAGTTGCAGCCCAAGACTGCTCAGGAGACTGGAAATGCAAGCTCGTTGACACCTAATTGCATGTAATTGAGAAGCCAGTAAACCCCTCTCATTCTGGAGGGTTTCAAGCCGTGTGAGGTGAACACTGTTCCCCTGCGGCAGGGAAGGATCCGGATTAGTGAGAAACTCTGGGGAAGGGCAGCAGTCCAATCAGCATCCATTCATGGTGCAGTATTAGAGGCTGTGGTTACCCCAGGGAGAACATGTCTCCTGGTCTGTAACCATGTTTATGCCCACTTTGGCTTGTCCCAGAGAACACTCTGGTACAACTGATCCCTGGCAATTTCAGTGTCCACAAATTGAAAGTTACTTCCCATTGTTATCGTCCTCCCAACTCTGGGGACCAGGAAACACAAGGTTTATTGTCACTATTAAAAAAACCTTCAAATGCACTTACTTTTTCTTTATCCCTATTTGCCTGGGATGCTTTTCAGTGCTTTAAAATATGTACGTTGAAAAGGTTTGCCAGTACACAGCTAACTCAGTGATACTACAAGGAAAGACAAAATTTTCATGTCAGTTTGAAGTAATTCTGACACTTCTTTAATGCATACTATCTTTCCACAATACTGCAGAAAGTATGTTTTGAAAAGTATGTGTTTTAAAGTGTATCTTGCTAAAAATTAGAAAGAAATATACACACTGATACTTTTTTTATAGCCTAAAATTATTTTCTGTCTTTTAAAATGAAATAGTGAGCACGTAAGCCACAGAGGAATTATTACTTTCATTTAATTTCTTAATGAAAATGTCAAAAGAGAAAGAGCATCCAGAGTGCCAGTAAAATTAGGAGTTTCAAAATTTTATTTGCTTTTCAGAAAAAAAAACATTTGAAAATGGAAACTGAACTCATGTAGCACTGCTAAGACATTTTTCTAAGTGTAAAATTAAAATACTTAAAATTGACACATGTGTGCATGTGTTTCCAGAAGCTTCCCTTGACTCAGAATAAAATAGATCTTCCCTGCATGGTCCCTCTGGAAATGGGTAGCCCTAAAGCAAACCAAACCAAGACACACTCTGATTTCTGCAGTAAAAATTATTTCTCTTCTTAAGCCATTGGGAAGTGCAACTTCTATTGAAAACATCCCACTTTGATACAGGATTCCTCAGTTCAACCTTATTTAATATTCAGCCCTTGTGTTGCAGGGAAGGGTACAGATGGTGTATTAGTGCCATTCAAATTACAGTCCTCAATGTCTTTGCTGAACTGGTGATTCCACTTGGTTTTCATTTGGTTGGTTGGTTGGTTGGATATTTTGTAAAAATTTCTGTCTGCAAAGATGTCCAGATCTGCACCAAGACCTGTAGTTTGTACACTGAAACAGACTTCCCTCCTTTACCCTTACACACAAGTATGAAGATGAAATCAGAACTTGTATTAGAAATTTTCTGTACAAAGAAGTAGAGGATGCTCTGCCTAAACAAAAGCCTGGTCTCTGTGTATTGCATGCTGCCAGCTTCACACAGAAATTTTACAGAAATGCACCTCTATTTTGCAGAAATGCTTATTGGATCCAAGTAAGAAGAAAGAAAGCATCATTTCACCTCAAAACTAGCAGATGAAGACTCAGACCCATTCTGACCCTACCAACACACTCTACCCACATGTCTTCCTCAGTTGGCTTTCACACCAAGACTGTGCTGAATGAAAAAAACACTATTACTTCCTGTTTTCTTATTGATTTAGCTCTTCCCTCCACTACCTTTTGCTGGAGGATGATTCTTCTTGGCAAAAACAGCATGAGGCACACTCTGAGACATTTAAAACCTGTTTTGAAAGACTTAAGGTGTTCTCTCCAGAAAGATGAATGTGGGTGGGAGCTGGATGCAAAGAGAATCTTCAGACCTCTCACAACCACAGTGCAGCAGCACTTTCCCCCCCTGTTCAACAGTAAAGTGCTGGGGAGAAATCATATCTTATTTTGGTGCATTATAGCAGCACCTGGTTATCCAGTAGTGTTTACTTGGGTTTATCACAACTGTCTTCTCCACAGTAAACAATTGAAAACACCAGAAAGTACAGAGACTCTAGCTCAATAGTTAATTTGTAATGAGAAAGGCCTTAGGTAATAAAAACAGGCAAATTCTAATGCTGCAAGTATTAGGCCTTAAAATGTCCTTACAGACAAACTCATGACATTGTTTGGCTGGATAGACTGGAACACCTGAACTGGCAGCTGGGTACTAGTGCCATTCCTCTGGGATAGATGCTGAGCCCATTGTCCTCTAATGTTCTTATCAGCAACCAGGGCAACTGGATGGAATATGCCCTCAGAGTTTGCTGCCATTACAAACAAGGAGGAGATGAAGCAGAGGATAAGGAAAGATTAAGTGGCAGGCAGAGTCAGTCTTCTGAGGGACTGTGAGGTGCTGCAGAAATGCACCAGCATGAACTTCACAACGATCAAGACAGGCATCTGGGCTTATGCAACCCAAGAAGTGACTCTGCAACAACAAAGACTGGACACCAACATGCTGGGGATTAACTTTGCCAGAAAAGGAACCAGGGTCCTGAGCTGGGGATCTTCCATCAGTGTTGAGTGTCTTTGTGGTGGTGAAGACTAGCCATGTGTGGAGGAACATACTCACTGCAGTGACCACAACATTTGTGCAACATTTGCTGGTGACAGCAGAACAGCTATTAGGCTGGGCAGAGGCCTTTCCAGCAAAAACGACTGGCACAAGAGGAGCAGAAAAGGCCTTGGTTTAAAAGAGTTACGTCTAGATACAGGGTCAATTGAATCAGAGAGAGTGCTCATTACACGATCAGTCTTTGAGAAAAGAGGGAAAATTACATATAACTGTATCACCCACAATCTTCAGGACAAGTACAATGAATAGGACATTAAAAGAAAAAGCAAAAATATGCACATGCACTTATCTGAAATGGCCACAAACCTGAAATTTGGCGCTGTGGAATGTTTGGAATGTTCCATCACAACCCATAGCACTGGCAGAAAGTCTCTTTGGAAGGCACTCAGCTATATCAGGAACTTATGTTCCAGCTAAGACCAGCCTTTTGGATGGAAATGAATACCCAACCCAGTATTTTATATATAAAATATAGAAAGGGTTCGAGGAATGGAGAAAGTATGCACAATAGTATCAGCCCAGCCCACTTGAAATACAAGTAAATGATATACAACGTGCAGATGGAGTATTAATCAAGATACTCTCACAAAAATTCAAATTAGAACCTAAATTGGAGGGACCATATGCTGGCTTACTGTGTTCTTATCTTGCTGTTAAAATTTTGGGTTAGGAAAACTGGTACACCAGTCTCATATCAAAGTAGTTAATGATAAACCAGTTGGACAATAAATGAGTTTCATGATCTTGTCTTGATAATAATTTCTGCCCTATGACAATAATGATAGCCTTAATTCTGTTACTTGTAAAAATGCTTTAAGTAAGGGCAGTGGAAAATGCTGTGACAGATTATTTTTTCCATTTTAATATATTAGCAGGTATGCTCAATCCAAAAAAAGGGATGAACATTCTGTGAAGGTAGCTCAAGGTGCAGCTGCAGTGAGAGCTGCAGGCTGAGCTCTGGCTGGGAGCCCGAGGCAAGAGGTCAGGAATTGCCAACCCTTGGCACAGCAAGGGACACAGGGACCCGTGACACAGCCAGGTGACAGGACACTGACACACAACAAGAGCCAAGGACTCAGCAGGAAGATCCCAGACTTTCTATCACACAAATTGTGAGGGTATAAAAATCCAGGTAACCCTTAGTATTACGGGTTCCTCCTTGAGGCAACAGCTGGAGGTGTTACTCAGTTACTGAACCATAAATAAACCTCTTCAGGGATCCAGAGATTCTGCTACTGGAAAGCCGGGGTTGAACTGTTAAGGAAGGCTTTTCTGACTGTGTGAGCACGGGGTGTGCAGGGAGTCAGGCAGGGACCCTTTGGCTCTCTCACAGGAGAGACCCCTGTGAAGGGGCCTCAGTCCCAGCAGTGACAGTCTCTGGTGGTGTGACTGCCAGAGCGTTCCTGAATGGTCAGATGGGAACGTTTACTCACACATTCCTCGGGGCAAGACACACACGGACTCTATTAGGCAAACCCTCCTGCAGAAGCCACAGAGACAGTAGTGGAGCTGAAGCTTCGCATTTCAAAGCACACAGAATTGTTCAGGCTCTATCAGAGAACTCAGTGCTGTCTACAGCTGCCATATGGGCATAGATTGAGAAGATGAGATTTAAACTCCACTTGGAAAGGCACAGTGAAACAACCTGGCTCCAGCTGTAAGGAGAAAAATGTTGATAGTATGAAGTTTTCTTTCTGAGGATGGTCAAGCACCAGAGCAGGGTCCCAAAGAGGATGTGAAACACTTATTTTATCAAAGCAGGCATTAGCACTTTTCTTTGTGTGTGTAGAACAAGAGCAAACAATCTACAGATATCTATAATGATCCCTAAGATTCCACGACTACAGCCTGGGGTTTGTATGAAACACTTTCCAAGAAAAAATTCTGACATTTGTACGTGCAAGGCACTTTCCAAATCCTTGATTATGTGAGCAGTTCTTTTGCAGGCATGAAATTCTGCCTGACTTCAGCAAGACTGCCCTTGTTCCTCAGTGCTCCTGTTCCTCATGTACTGATACATATTCTAGCTTTCACATGTTCCACCAAAATGCTTGGTTTTTAAATGTCTTCTTATTTTTTCCACATCTTGTGTGTGTATGTGTGTGAGAGAGAGAGAAAGAGAGAGAGAAAGAATACTGCATACTGCTTTTATGCACAGGAAGAACCAAGCATATTTAAAAACCAATAAGAGTTTGGTTGAATGTAGGTAAGAGCTTTGGCTAATGAAAATAAGTGTGCAAACTCTGTAAGAGCACGACCACTCTATTTCGATTTCTATAAATGAGACCTTTCAGAGCACAGAATTCTCACTGAAAAATAGAAAGCAACAAGACATACCCTGAAGACACTTTCCCCCCCACATTTTTGTACCAGGCAAGTGTTTTTTCTCAGCCATGGCACTGAAGCCCACCCCTCACCGACGGCCCGGACAGAGGC
>VZTR01012692.1:85347-111941 GCA_013400775.1 Chaetops frenatus
TCTGGGGCTCTCACTACAAGAAGGACATTGATGTGCTGGAGTAAATCCAGAGAAGGGCCACAAAGCTGGGGAAGGGTCTGGAGCACAAGTCCTATGAAGAGAGACTGAGGGAGCTGGGGGTGTTAAGCTGGAGAAAAGGAGGCTCAGAGGGCACCTTATGGCTCTCTACAACTCCATGAAAGGGGGCTGTAGTCAGGTGGGGATTGGTTTCTTCTCCCAGGCAGCAAGTGACAGGACAAGAGGAAATGGCCTCAAGCTGTGCCAGGGGAAGGTTAGATTGGATATTAGGAAAAATTTCTTCTCTAAAATGGTTATCAAGCACTCAAGCAGTCTAGAACATGGACGTGGTTGAGTCATGATCTCCAGAGTCATTCAGAACATGCGTAGATATGGCACTTAGGAACATACATTAGTGGTTGGACTTGGCAGTGTTTAGGGTAGTGGTTGGACTGAATGACCTCATGGGTCTTTTCCAACCTAAATGATTCCATGTTTCTATCAAACTTAACTAGCTAACCACTGGATGATAAACATAGAACTCTATTATAACCAAAACTGCCAACATTATGCAGTGAGAAATTTTTTAAGTGCAGAGGCAGAAACACTACTGCAATAAACAATTGGCAAGCTATTTTTCTGAATGTAGAGTTATTAGCTGTAGGCCTAAGTTAGCTGTAGGTTTACACAAACCAACATTAAAAGTTACCTTTTCATTGCAAGCCATTTCACAGGGCAAGAGTTGCTTGATTGGAGAACCCATTGCTTTTTCCACAGTACGGATGGCTTTCACTAACTCCACCAGTTCATTTGGCTCAAGAGATGCTTGGTGGTCGCTTCCTTTCCATGTTTTGTCCAGAGTCACGTGGCGTTCCAGTACTTTAGCACCCATAGCAACAGCTGCCACTGAAATGGCTATGCCAGTTTCATGCCCCGAATAGCCAATGGGGATATCAGGAAAAGCTGACTGATAAGCCTTGAATCATGACATAGTTGGTCTGAATTACAAGGTAGCAGTTTCAAAGACAACGCAAATTTAACAGTGATGACTGCAGTGGACAAATATTGTGCCATAAACAAGCAGTAGGTTATGCAGAGAATACAACTTTTTAAATTCAACAAGTCACACTACATTACCAATCACCATGCTCAAATTTGACTAATATCATCAATACTGAGAAGAAGGAAGTGCATTCCCTTCTGCAACTCCTTTTAATTCAGTTCTACTGTTCAAGGTCTTCAAAGCCTGTATCAGTGTAAGTAACAGTAATAGTATCCTATTTTTGTCCAAGAACCCAGTGAATTGGTTAAACTTAATCTGTATCCAAAACAGATTTCTTCAACACTGTATTTAAAATGCAACCAATCCTTTTATCCATGCATAGAGAAGAGTCACCAAATCCTAAAGGCACTTAAATGCAGCCATGTAACATTCTATTAAAAATAATATACTATGTGTACATAAATCTAAGGTAGTGCTTGAACAGTGGCCAGTTTGGGGAAACTTTCTTACACCACTGCTTGGTGTATCAAAGTAATATTTCCAATGTAGGAAACTATACTAGGGTATAATCAATTTTCTTTATTGCTCTGATAGTCACATGGAGCTTTCTTAACAAGTTTCTGATCTAGCTCCCTATTTAGAACTATGTTCTCACTTCATGCACCTTTTTAATGATAACAGTCTACATGATTTTTCTTTGCACTACATAAACCACAGGGTTAACCTGTTAACTGCTGAACTGTAAACACTCCTGCAGTATCCTTTATCATATTCCTCAAAGATGAGTTCTGCTAAAAAAGGACTCAGGGGATGTTTTTACTTCAGTGCTTGCACTGTGAATTGGAGGAACATGACACATCTTGTAACTTCTCAGAAGCACATTCCAGCACACCTTAAGACGTGGAAGTGTATCTCAGCAAAAGGACACAGCCCTTCTCTGCTACCCTACTCACAGCCTGCTCTAGGTTACTCACTGACCGATATAACACGGAGATTGACATCCTCTGCCTGAAGCGGGTACGCGCTGGTGCACTGCAGGAAGCAGAAGTTCGGATTGATGGGCTTCACAATCTGATAAACCTGATGCATTGTGTTCATCGACTGCATCCCGCTGGAAATCACCATTGGGCGACCTAGCCATTTAGAAAATATGCACAAGTTTTGCACTGGGTACACAAGAAAGCTACCCAAGATTAAATTAAATTCTTTAAGTAAATTAATTCAGTAAAACTAGAAAAGAATGCTTTTCTTCCCCAAAGTCTGAGGGTGAGTTTCTTTTAAAGAAACTTCAGATTTTTTCCCAAAAAATCAACTGGAGAAAGAAATCTAATAACTGAGCTACTGAGAAATGGGGATATTGACCAAGATGTCTCAAAGGAAATGCTTACCTTTCTTTGCAGTCTTTTCCAAATATGGAAAATTATTTGTATCTCCTGATCCTACTTTGAAAAATGGAACATCCAGTTCATGTAGAAATTCCACAGCCATCTACAAGGAAAAGAAATCACTGTGTTTTAACACTCCACTTCACCTGGATCAAGCGATAAAGAACTACTGTGCTTGGAAATAAACAACCCTTCAAAACAGCAAACCCAAAGCTTAATTAAACAGGTAGATATTATAGACATCTCCCCAAAAAACACTGCTCCTGAAGTAGCATTTGCTATCCTGACAATATTAGTTTCTGATTTCCCTCCAGGTGAAGTATAATTATGGCGCCTACTTTCATACTTCTATTTTTGTGCAGACTTTTGAATGGGATCACTGTCTCGAGGCAGTCTCTGGTCCCTCACCACAGCTGGTCACACCAGCTGTACATTCTGCTGCTTAGTACAATTGAGCTCCACCTCAGCTTAAAGATGAACTTGTGTACCACAGCCTTCTGGCTTTTTTCTCTCTTTTTTTAAACACTATCAGAAAGCAACTACCTGCAGATGGAAATCTGCCTGTTAAAGAACAAATGTGCTACAAGCACACGGTTTTCTTGCCACACATGTCCTGCAGGTCAGAAATATTAAAACCACAGAGTGTTTAAAACTACAGGTAGTAGAATATATTCATCACACTGAAAACTTGTATGAGCATATTAAATAAGCACTAGGGAAAAAAACCCCAAAAGTGCCCAAAAAGGGAAATCCAAAATGGGTTTGCTTTTGGGGGAGATACTAGACAATGAACTATGCCAAAGCAAAGACTATGAAACCATTCATTTAAATGTCAATTATACTCTGCCTTTGTCTAAAAATATGCGTGCTATATTGAAGAAAATTCAAGAATTATTAGAGGCTTTCTGGAAACAGGTATTACATCTGTAAGTGGCCTCTTTCTTATTGGAAGAAAATTTAAATTCCAAACCTATCACAGGCAAGAGGTATTTAAATCCTACATTCAACTCCAGAGGAAATAACGAAATAGTTTTTTTTGTCCCCTGTCAGCTACCCAGAAACACTTTTAATTTCTCCAGCTCTTTCCTTGTTGCAGTTATATTTACTTAGTGCTAGAGAACGAATGCTAATGTCCTAGGTTTCTTGTACCTAGGATGTATAACATCTCTTTATTCACTATTTAATATAGTTTATTCAGATGCATTGTGCATGAAGACAATGAGCACTGTATATTAAAAAGGCACAGATTTTATCTCAGGAGATGGCAAAAAAATTAAATATGACAGGTAGACCTTGTATCTAAGGCCACTATTCATTAAGTAAATATCTCTTGAAAACAAGCAGCTTTTCTTGAAGAGATTCAAGGGCCAGGAAGTAATTTCAAATAACAGGAATGACATTAAAGGGAGTGGTTCAATGAGCTCCTGCTTTGTCTCCAGTACACACTGGAACAGAATAGATAAAGAAGATATTCTTAGCCTTTGTATTTATTTCACACATCACTTCATTAATTTCCTCATATAGTTAAACATACAATTTAACCTCTTTGACGTAAACGGACTTATGGAGTTTATGTTCAATATACAGAAGTTAATGTATAAAAACATTCAGAAGTTAATCTATTCTCCTAGACTTTTTCTGTCAATTTATGCAATATTTTCCTTAAGTTCCAAACCCCTGTCTTGCAGAAATGCCACCAGAAATCTTAGGAGCTGTGTAATGTAATTACTGCTCAAAAAGGAGGCACTAACATATATCAGTTCTGTTAATTAGCTGATGAAGCCACATACAAAGGAGGCATCTGAGCAGTAGAGTGATTTTAGCTGCTGCCAATACAAGGCGTTCTGTGTTGCACTACAGCCTTTAGAAACCACAAGTTCTAACACCAAAGAAGGAGTGTGGGGCGTTTTTTCTCCCAAAAGGCACATGGGTCTTTAAGATCCCACATATGGAAGTCCAAGATTCCTGCATTCATTTACTCCTTCCTTAAAGGACTGCATGTTGCTCAGCAGGTCTTCTAGATGTGAAGATAGCAGTAAAAGAAAGATCATCACACTCTCTTTTCACAGATCTATTTCTGAATCCTTGGGGCTGAGCTACTGCCATATTGTAGCGTAGACAAAATATATTTGTCTATTGTCAGATGAAGAGGGAGAACAAATTAGAAGAAATAACACTGATATATCAGGAATTGTCTCTGATTGCAGGAGTGAAACACTGAATAGATCACCTTAAAACATTAAGTAAATCACATCCTTGTCCCATCCTGAATATATCTACTTGCAGAAAGCCAGAGACATTGCTCTGCTGGCCATATGCAAGAGTGGCTAGCTTACCTGTGGTAGGGTCTCTTTCAGTTTGGGTCTCTGTATTTTCTAGGCCACAAAGAAAAACAGATCTGCAATCTCTCATCTATACTGAAGTTCAAGGGTTACCTGATGTTTACAGCTTACACATTTCAACTCTATGTTTCATTTATTAATACTGTCACTACCATCATTCTGAGGCAGGCAACATGTATACGTGTCTTAAAGGGATCTGCAGGGGGAGTTTCGTGGAGTTGTGAAGCTGGTGACTGACGGCTCAAGAGCCCACTGGCAAAAAGCAGTGAAATGATTCAAGAGTAACAGGGCAAGGTGCTGACCCCCTCCATGAGATTAGTAAAAGAAATAGGGGCATAAACACTTATGCTGCTTAGAAACGCCACAAGAGTCTAGTAAATAACAAGGAGGGAGGAAAATAAAAGAGGGAAATAATTGGGATTAAATCAAGAAAGGAATCTGTTTTAAATGCTTAAGGAGGTTTGATATGCTTGAAGCCAACACACCAGACAACACAGGAGAGCAGTCTGATTGCTGTCTTGATCTACACTCTCAAAGTCTCAATTGCTTATGAAGGTGAAAATGAAGCCTTGTTCCTAATATTATTTACTGTGTATAAATATCTCCACACATGTGGCAAGTCTTCCAAAATATTCAGCCATCTACTCAACCATTGCAGAGACTGGCAAATTACTCTAGGTCTCCCAGTTAGAAATTCACTGTCCATATATTCTTTTTATGTAAGACCTATCCCACCTAAGTAATACCCAACAGACCGACTCCCCCTGTCATTCCAGCATGCCTTACATACCTCATCCATGCCAGAAGCTGTGAAGAAAATGCCAATC
Source organism: Chaetops frenatus (assembly GCA_013400775.1). Classification (NCBI taxonomy): domain Eukaryota; kingdom Metazoa; phylum Chordata; class Aves; order Passeriformes; family Picathartidae; genus Chaetops; species Chaetops frenatus. The sequence goes on from VZTR01012692.1 coordinate 90,902, forward strand.
TCCTCTGCATACTTCTTCAGCTCACTATATTGGTCATGACTGAACTCCAAGTGGCGCTTGTGCTCCCCATAGGTCTTTCCCCAGGAGTGTTTAGAGGTGTAGGGCCTTTCTAAGGCTTTCTTGTTGAATTTGTACTCCAGTTCACTCTTCTGGAATTTAGCACAGTCTGCTCCGCAGTCCTGCAAAACAAGCTGGTTTTGAGCGGAGGTGCAAGTGAAACTGCACTCAGCCTAAGCCTGAATGCAAGGAGTGAGTAACAGATGTGCTCATCTGTTATGAATTTTCACATGATCGTCACAGCAATCACAAAAATGGTCATGAACACAGTGACTGTGGACCTATACACACATGAACCCTTTCATTTCAAAGTGCCTATAGGCTTAGTAGAGCAGCAGTCGAGATAAATAATATTAAACCTACAAAACTACTTAGTTTCTTGGTATGCATGCCACTTGTTCAAAGAGTTAACTTCTGCGGTATTTTTCTCAGATTAGCTGTCACTGATAATTTTATATTAAAAAAGGATGCAGGATTCTGTGGAAGAAGGAGTATGAATCTGAAATTCATAGAATCATCAAGGCTGGAAGATTATCCTGTCCAGCTATCTACCCAGAATCACCACAGTAAACACTAGACCACATCACCAGCACCAAACACCCCTTGAACACCTCCAGGAATAATAAATCATGTGAAGTCACACAAACAGTGAAGACGTATCCTCGTAAGAGCAGTCTGCACTTATGCCCCAGTCACAGAACTGAATACACCACATCCTGAGCCATGATGATGATGTGCAGTTCTCTATCTAACAGAAGTAACATCAGATTGAAAGCAGCTTGGCTGTCTTACTGGACGACAAAAGCCTTACTGCAATAAAGGCCTAATGTCAACCAAGTCAAAACGGAGGTTCATTAGAGACGGTTCAGCAGCTCTCTGGTATTTCCCAAATTCCCCATGAGCTCATGCCCCAGCTGAGGGGTTGCAGCCATGACACAAGATCACAGAATGAATTAGTTGGAAAGGAACTCTGAGATCATCGAGTCCTTGAGGTGACTTAACAGCACCTTATCAAAGAGACCCTGCCACCAAGTGCCACGTCCAGTCTTTCCTTAAAGATCTCCAGGGACAGGGACTCCACCACCTCCCCGGGCGGCCCGTTTCGATGCGCGTTCACCCTTTCTGCGAAGAAATTCTTCCTGATCTCCAGCCTTAACCTCTCCTGGCACAGCTTGAGGCCACGTCCTCTCATCCCGGCACTGGCTGCCTGGGAGAAGAGGCCGACCCCCCACCTGGCTACAGCCTCCTCTCCGGGAACTGAAGAGAGTGATAACGTTACCCCCGTGAGCCTCCTTTTCCCCAGGCTGAATAACCCCAGCTCCCCCAGCCGCTCCTCAAGCGCTCCAGACCCTTCACCAATGTCAAACGCGAAGGTCTCTCTGCAGACCCTCTGTGTTTGGAATAAGCCCTCCCGCGTCTTGCCCGGCCGCGCCCCGGCGNGCTTCCGGCAGCCGGGGTCCCGCCCCAAGGGCCAGCTCCCGGCCGGCAGGGGGCGCAGCGGCACAGCGGGCGCCCTCAGCGCTGCTCGAGCCGCGCCCGCCGCGGGGCGATGCCGGCGGCGACACCGGCACTGCCGCCAGGAGAGCGGCATGCCGGGAAACGCACACGGACCGGCTGCTCCCCACAAGAGACCCTTAAAAACCTCCAGCGATGGTGACTGCACCACCGCCCAGGGAACCTATTCCAGTGCCTGGCCACTCTGACAGTGACTGTTTTTCTCTAACATCTTATCTGGGTCTCCCCTGTCTCACGTTGGCCTCTCACTGCAGCCACGGCCGGACAGCCTGACTCCCGCCTCTCTTCAGCCGCCTTTCAGGGAGGTGTAGAGACTTGGTTCAGACAAAACTTCCATGATACATGGAAATAAATGGTGAAGTGCGAAGCAATGGCTAAGGCCACTTCTGAGATTATTTTACTCCAAAATCCTCCTCTGACTGACATGCAGATACATTTGTGGCATTCTGGACCTATCTGTCAGGTTTTTAATGGAAGTGAAAATCAGTAATTTAATTGCTATGATTTTATGGTACATGTCTGGTGGGTTTTTGTTTGTTTGTTTGTTTGTTTTATCTGGTTTGTTTTGTTTTGGTGAGGAACATGAAGCTGAGTTGAGTCTCAAGGCCTCATCAACACCCAGCATTTGCAGCTCAGTTACAATACAGCAGTTCTTCTTGCTGTTATTGCCTGTTCCCTAAGGAGAGCTGCATCCTTCTGAAAGACTGTAGTGACTGGTTGAACACAACCATCAGACTATAAGCTGTGTACTACTACATGAGAGATAGTCTAAGAAATTGCCTCAATTTCAAATCAATGGCCTTAATGAGCGGCATACTGCAATGTGCTAGTGGCTCTCAAAAAGGGTGCTGTCTCTTACAAAGGATTGAATTTTGTAAATTAAGGTGAGGACACTGTATAAATATACTTTTTTTTTCTCTGTGTGACTAAGATTTGCACACCGTATAAAATGTTTGTATTAGTATAAAACCAGCCAGTTGTCTAGAAACAGGTCAGTTGTCCGAGGCTGTCTCATAGACAAGAAAGTTTCCCGACAACAGAACTCATACTAACCATTTCTACTGGTCAATTACATTGACTACAGTCACAGGTGGATACAAATGCAGGTGTAGCTTTTTTAGGGGTGCTGAACGACTGTTACAGAAAGAGATCTGAGTAAAATACAGTTCCTATAAGAAAGGTTGCAGTTATGCAATGGGGAATACATACTTAATGTTTTTATTAAAATTTTCCAGAGAAAAAATAGGAGGTTAAAACGATACTGCAGCTATTACTGATGTACCCCATATGGGCTATAACAGTATAATTTCAGGAATTACATAGAGTTGAAAGCCATACTGTAGTCTGTTGAAGTTTAGGATACTAAAAATTAACTAACAATTTATGAAAACACCTGACACTCAATATTGGCTATGCAAAACAATTTGCGACTGTAACCTTGTATGCATACAAGCAGAGAATAATCATAATGAAGTTTACCTCAAAAGTTTGCTGATTGTAAAAGCAACTCATTATGCGTTTCTTAATTGTAATATTTGAAGCAAGCCTCTAATATGCTCCATGTCACTCGATTTTAGTTTCGACTTTAATATACCACCTAGCCTATGAGACATTTCTCTTAACTAAACTACGTGGCTTGAGGCCAAAAGTCCAGCTTGTTCTTGTAGTTCCTTATGTGCTCTAGGTTCTTCCTGCACAAACATTTACCACCACCTCCACAGAACAGACACATCCTTCTTTCCTGGGGCAAGTTCCCTGTTCAATCATCAGGTAAAGAAACAGGAAAAAAATGCCTCCAGAACACAAGTAATTAACGTCTGGAATAATTTTGCAATGACAGAATAACATCTTGTGTATTACAGCCTAAAAATGACAGAAGATTGAGCCCCTGTGCTTTTAATTATCCAGTATTAAAACACTAGAACTGAAGGTGAGATGATATGCAGTTTTATGTATATGTGTGTGTATATATATATATATATATGTATATATATACACACACACACACACACATATATATTTCTAATGTAAAGTGTGAAAGTAAGAAGCAATAATAGTACAGAAACTGTGAACTATTCCAACCCAGGCAGTTATACACTTCCTAATGAAGTTCTGGCCACAACAATTCCAACATTGTATTCTGTGAAATACTGTGTTCCTCTGTGATGTCTAAAACCCTGCTTCTGTTGCAGGTTTGTCTTTAATTTCAGTCGCAAAGCCAACTCACACTGAGGATTTAATGGATGTACTTATGGACAATAATGACAAACATGTAGAATACAATGGAATACTTTCAGCTGGAAGGGACCTACAATGATTGTTTTGTGCAATTGTTCGACCATTTCAGGGTTGATCAGTGTGATGGTTGTCACACTGATAGTTATCACACTAGGCAAACAGAATTTATGTGCAGTAATGCTTTATTCAGGAATTACAGAGCTTGAGAGAACAAGTGCATGTAGTTTATGTACTCAGACACAGACTTCTATACAGCCCTAAAGCTTGACTGGCATGATAAAGGACATTTGAAGAGCCTTGGTCCTTGAAACAGATAATGTGCTTGTAGCTTTGACATAGATTTTAGGAAGAAAATTCTGTGATGATCCAGTGAAGACCACCATTTGCTGTCAGCAACTCCTTTCAAATATCAAGATCTAGTACATTTCAAAAATGCTTGAGTTTGTCAGTGAATTTTTATTCTCTGGTCTCCTTTCCTTGGATGATAAACTCAGCAATTCTGAGGGTGTTAACTTCCCATTAACTTCCCATGTCTGATTCTGTTGTTTGATTACTTCCTTGTCCTCGTTGTTATGTCCAAAGTAGTGTTCTCAGCACTTAAGATTACAATGCCGCAAGAACCAGAAGCTGATTGCTAGTGAGATGTTTATAGTCTTGTGGCCTCTGTTTTTAGCCTGTGCACATATTTTCAAAGTCTCTGGTGTTATCCCACACTTAAACTCTACATCATAACCCAAGACACCTGGTACCCAACTTCAGTTTGCACTGAGTAAATTCACCCAAACTAATAACAAACCTAACAGCCCACCAGTTCTTGTGGCCTTGCAATGCTAGTGTTAGATTTCTTACTGGCTATGACAGTGTAATTTTTTTACTGGGCTATCCAGACAATAGTGACAGGCAGTACGTCTCCTTGTGGACAGCAAGAATTTGATTTCTGCAGATTTTCTTTATTTCAGCCCAACATCTGAATTTTAGTTTCCGGACAAGTTCTGACAAGCTGAGAAGACCAGAAGGTTTCCCTTTTGCTCTCACCAACTTTCATGCAACTTTGAGAACAAGCCTGTGTATTGTGAATGAATCCAGATGTGCTAACAGTTCAGTAATTACAGTAATGGATTGACTTGTCCTTTCACCAATTCTTGTGGAGTTTAAGTAACTGTTTAAATGACTTCCACAGGAAGAAGTGAGAGATGGAGATTGCACACAATATTTGGGAGGGGTGGCTGGGCTGATGCAAATGAGACAACTGTTACTGACAAACAGTGACTAAGGATTACAGAGGCAGGAAGGGATTCAGAAGGGAAAAGATGTAAGGAGAAATTAGGGGAGAGTGACAGAATGAAGTGCTCCTGATACTGGGTTAGTGGATTGCTGAGAATGCTGTGAAGCCCAAAAATCTGAGGAGCATAAGAAGTGGGACTGAAAGCTGGGGGGCAGGGGAACTTGAAGGATACTGATTTCATGAGAAATGCTGCTGGAAATAGCAGCTGAAGGGACTGAGTCATGAAACTGAAAGAGCCTTTCCTTAGTGCTATGAGTAATATGAGACAAATGGTGCTGTAAATACGGGGTCTGCATGAGAAAAAGGCAGATGATGTTAAATATCATCTTTTTTTTCCCCTAAGAGATCACAAATGAAGGACTATGATCCATTAGAACTTATTCAAAACTGGTAAAGGTTTAGAATTTAGCTAGAGACCTACCGTCAGTATATTTTCTCCCTCCTTCTGCACAATGGTCTTCTCTCCCTCAGTAATTTCCTGAGCTGAAGGAACAGAGATCTCTCTGTTCCAACCCTGTGTGTTGGTGCACTGGATTGCAATTTTTGACTTGACAACACACATGATCAGGGCTATGTCACAAAGCACATGTTTAGGGCTATACAACCCTCAAATGATAGAAGCTGCTAGTTTTAAGGTTTTTCAGTCATTGTTTTTGCCTCTTTTAGCATACTTAGTGAAAAGTCGATAAAATATCCCCCTCAGGAACAAACTTGCCACAGACTGTATCAGATATAGTGGAAGTGACTGTCCTAGTCTGTATAACCTATTTTACAAGACAGCAGGGAGACAATGACCAAAGCTTTAGGGAAGAGCAAGCTGGTCCCTAAATCAGCCAGTTCTCATTCACTGTTTTTGCCACCAAGTTGCTGGATGATACTGGGCTAATCAGTAAAATAAGCTTTTCACATCTAATTGTCAAACTGAATTCTTATAGCTGGCTTATTCAAGGCATTATTATTTAGTTTACAGATCTGTTGAACTCTTGCAGCTACAAATCAGTATGAGAAATGTGCTGAACTAACACAATACCTATATAAAATATGTGGTCTTTTGCATCTCTGAATTGGCATTTGGAATAAATAGACACCATCCATTCCAAGCTGGTTGTACCTCAGTTCTACTCTGTAGGGGCAGAGGAGGGAGGAGAGTATACTCTGTAAATTGAGGGCAGAGAGGGAAAGGACTAATATTCTCCCACCTTTCTAAGAGGTGTGTAAATGTAAATGATTACTTTAAGAAGCCTCCACACTATTGTAAAAGGCACAAGGGAGATCCATAGGACAGAAATAATACATCTGTTGTTGAAGGAACAGTAGAAAACTGTGTGATGCAGAAACCCATGACACAGAAAACAGTGAGGATAAACAGAACGTTTGTTTGTCAGCTTAACTCGGGGCTGTCAGTCCTGCCTCAGTGGTGTTGTAGGAGTACCAGTCTGCATCTCAGCCTCCTGGCCGGCCTGGCTGACATCACTCATCACTGACCTGGTCATCAGTACAATCTATGGGCTGAGGTGATATCCAAACGCATTCCCAGCTGGTTTGTTCATGTTAGTCACAAATTCCTGCTGTAAGAGGCACATCTTGTGTCTGGATCCAGTTGCTTTCCTCCAGCAGATCAGGGTCTAGGTGTGCTGTTGCAAGGAATTAGATGTTTAACATTTGCAAGTATTAGAAAAAAAACTGAACTCTGATTGAAAAAATAAGCATTCACATAGATGCTACTGCCTTGATTACCCAGGAAAAAAAAAGTCAAGTTAATTTATTTTGTGATAAGGCAGCTGAGTGGGTGCTTTCTATGTATTCAGAACGTAGATTACTTTGACACTTATACAGGGGAAAGTGGTGCAATATCTCACCTTCTGTATTGAATTCTATCATAAATTTGTTGCTACTTTAGGAGGGAAATGAGAAAATCTTGCCAGTTCCCTCAAAAGTTCTTGACTACTCAGTTTTCCATATAGTCAAACTACCTTTTAAAGTTCTTCTAAAAATGGCAACTAATTAAAAAGTTAAAAAGCAAAATACCTGTCAATAAAGAGGGGCTTTTCCCTTCTACCAGAGCCTTCTTAAGTCATCTTCCTTACCTTGCAACAGTCTGCATTAAATTGTGATTTCTACTCAATATGTGCTTCAACAATCCCTGTATTTCAAGGGGCTGTCATTTCTTTCAGGTTCAATTAAACCATTAAAAAAAAAAATCACACTTTGAAAAGCAGTTTACAGCAGAAAGAGAATCAAAGAGTTACGTTTCTTTATACTTCTTTGCATGAGTTTTTCTATGCAGTCGGATTCTTCTCAACTTTTTGTGACCTGTGTTGGGTTTGGGCAAGGTGAAATACTAATTCTGCACCTCACAGAATGTTTTTGTGTCTGTAAATCAAATCCAGAAAAGACCACTGCTTTATTGTTTCTAAGGAAACTGACAGGCCTTTAATAAATGAAAGAAGTGGTAGGTTATTTGGTAATATTTCAATTAGTTTTACTGCCTTAGGAGTTGCAGATGTTCCACATTCAGAAGTGATACTGAAGGACTAAGACAATATATTGTGAAGAGGCCTTGGGAATCCAAACTGTAGAACAAAGATGTAATAGAAATTGTCCAGAAAACTTGACTGGAAACTATATTACTGAATACATTTTCAAATATACTACTGAAGAAAAGAATTTTCATTGAATACTTCTGGTGGAGTTGGAGGAATTTACAATTTCTGCTGTAAATTACATAGGTCTCTTCAGTTATGTCAGGGAACATGAGGGTGAGATTATAGGAGAGAAGGATGCTTATTACCTACAGAGTTGCACTCAGTTTTATCAGACATGCTAGGAAATTATCCTCTGTGGAAAATGAGTTTTTCTCTCAGGACAGTTCTGTCAGGCAGGCTGACAAGTCTTCCTTTGGATGTAAGAACTTCACGTGCTGTGCATTATACAACAAGAAGAAACTGTGAAGTCAAACATACGTGTCATTGCTTTGTGGAATCCCAGATTCTGTTTAATCTTTCACTAGTGAGGAATTAAAAACGTTTTTCTGTGAACTTGAAGATATGAATGGTAATTGCCCTTATTCAGGCTTAAGGAACCCTCCCAACTGGCATTTCAAAGATGATTGAGTGGCCTCACAATGACATCAATCGCCTTCCTTGTTGGCATGGATGCCAAAAAAGAGAATTTAATAAGGCAGGCATTTGAGGCTTCTTGCAGGCATCAGCAGTTCTACACGGCAACATTTCTTTTGGTCTTGGTAATAAGCCTTTATCCTGCAAAGGGGAATCAATGAACTGCCTTGCAAATGTGTTCCGGAAATACCTGCAAATAGGTAGTTTTTTCTTCTGTCCCTACATACAGCTTTTTCTTCCTGATAATGAATAAGTTTTGTACCAAGAACTTCAAGCACATTCTCCCTTATTATTTCATACACCTCTCATAACACCACGAAAATATTGACTTCACCATCTTTATGGAAATGCTGTAAGAGTTTTTTTCTGTGCATTTCCTCTGACTCCTTTTAGCAAAGCAGATACTCTTAAGAAAAAAAAATGGTAAGGCATCAAAAACCTAGTTCTAGTTTTTCTTGTGTTTCTGAGGAAGTAATGATTCATGGGCAGCCATATACTACTGTTTCAACTATCAGAAAGACACCTATCTCTACACTGGATTTGTATGCACCTAAATCAAACTCTCTACCTTGAATTATAAGTAAATTTGGAGCACCTTATTTGGTCTCTTGCAATAAAATAATCCTAACCTTCAAGAATCTCAAGGCTCTGCAAATAGAGGAATAGGCTCAACCAGAGAAATCATCTGGAGCAAAGAAAATTTTCTTGGGTGGAGAGGGACCAGTTTAAGGAGCACATAAACAAATAGGCCTTATATACTCCACCAATGACAAAGCTGACTGATGTCTTTGAGAGTCCACCCTTGATCATCTTTGTAAGGCCATGGCAATTGGGAATGTTCCTCGAGACTGGAAGACTGCAAGTCTCACGCCTATCTTCAGAAAGTCAAAAAAGAACATCATCAGAGCAACAGGCCAGCCAGCTCATGGTAAGCCCCTGAGAAAATGATGGAGCAATTAATCCTGGATACATTTTTCAATCTCAGGAAGGACAAAGTCATCAGAAGCAGGCACCATGCACTTACAGAGGGAAAGTCATGCTTAAGCAACTTGATAACCTTCCACAGTGAATTGCCTTGCCTGCTGCGTGAATGGAGAGCAGTGACATTGTTTACCTTGGCTGTAATAGGGTTTTAATGCTATCTTTCATAACGTTCTAACAAGGCAGGCTGACAAAGTATGGGATAAATAAATGGATAGTAAGCTGAATTGAAAATTATTTGAACAATCAGGTCGAGAGGTTCTGATATGTAGCACAAAATCAAGCTGGAAGCATGTTTACTAGCAGTATACTTCAGGGAATGAAAGCGGGGCCAGTACTGTTGAGGTTCTTCATTAACGACCTGGATGGTGGAGCAGAGTGCTGCTACAGCAGCTTCACATACCATACAGAACCAGGAGGAGTGACTATTACATCAGAGGCTTGTGCTGCCACTGATGGCAGACACAGACCTTGATAGGCTGGAGAATTGGGCAGAGGGGGTTCTCATAGAGCTCAACATTGGGAAATGCAAAGTCTTACACTGGGATAAGAATAATTCCTCCCAGCAGTATGTTCTGGGGGCTGAGCAGCTGGAGAGTAGCTTGGCAAGGAAGGGCCTTGGGGTCTTTGGGAGCAAAAAGCTTATAATCTACCAGCAATATGACCTCAAGATGAAAAAAGGCCCATAGCATCCTGGGCTGCACTAGGAAGACCACTGCTAGCATGTGAAAGAAAGCGATCCTTCCTCTGCATTCACCACATCTATAATGCTGAATCCAGTTTTGGGCCTACAGAACAAGACATGGACATACTAGAGTGAGTCCAGGGCAAGACAACAAAGATTATTAAAGGACTGAAGTATCTTTTGTATTAAGGAGAGGCCCACTCTATCCATACAAAATGTTGGCAAATCTTTACCTTCATGGTATTGCTTACTCTACAATTCATATAATTTCAAGTGTCTTGACCCTGTATTTGCAAACCGGCCTCTTTATACTGTTGTCATATTAGCTCCTACTGTTCTGCTCTGACAGTTTAACCCTCCACTGTTCATCTTTGTGCAGCTCTGTGCTTTGCTTAGGTAGGGAACAATGTCTGTTCTCTGCTTACTCAGATTCTGTTTGAATACCATGCACAGCTGGGATGATTAGAGATAGTGCTGTTGGAGCAACAAAAAAGCAGCATAGCACCACACGTTTATGAGTTGAAGGTACGTTCCTTATTTTACCGGCTACTGGGTGTTCTTTTGGAAAGCAGCTACACCTCTTATCTTGGGCTGTTTGTGTTTAATAGTGCAGACACTACCAGCAGCGTCTCTTCATTCTTCAGTCTCACTAAGTTCTCATGGCAGCATACCAGCTTGATAAACTGAAAGCGTGTGTCCTGCTGTGGTACTGGAGGTCTTGTAGCAGAAGACATGTTTGTCGATTTACACGTGAAGTAAGGGTAGGCCACTTCAAATCCTCTTGCCTAGCAGGAGACTTGATACACCCAAGGAGCCTCTCCCATGAAAAAACTGCCTTTCTTCTGGGGATGAGAACTACATATATTTAAAGACTAGCTTCTCTTGCATGTTGTAGCAATAAACATGTCTCCAGTTTGATTGAATAGGAGATTTGCTCTTTGGTCTTCCTAGGCAGTCAGAGCAGGCAGATGGCTTATTTAAGCTGCTACTGTCAATATGAGTTATAGACCTTGTCTTGGCTTTAAATCCAGCCCCATCAAAAGAAGGTGAACAGCTGCTGCATGAGTCGGTAGTGCAGATGGGCTTGAGCTGAATGGCAGTGACGTGTATGAATGTTTTCTTTGTGGGCTTTAGTCTTCATAAACCCATTTAGTAGAACTGTTAATTGTAGCTGTAAGTGCCCAAGTCAGTGTATGTGCAGTGACCTTTACAAATTTGCTTTGAGGGAGCTTCCAGATTGTTGTGATGTGCAGGGTAGCTGTTGTGGAGTGGACTGGCACTGGTGTGCCTCTCAAACCAGTTCTTTTTGGCTTTTGTACCTTGCAAAGGAGTGGCCATCTGACCCCAAGTATGGACCATCTTTTTGATACAGGAGTCTGAATTGATTTCAGTGGAACGGGATCTAGTTCTAGTTGTTGTGTGCGCTCACCCTCAGCTTGCCATTCACTGCGGGCTCTTGTGCAGGGAGGTTCTAGTTAAAGAGATTTCCTGAGAAGTGATTCACGTCCAGATGTCAGCTGTGCAATGCCTTTCTCATTTGCATACTTACAGAGTGTTTTAAGGGCTTGCATTTCAATTTTTTTCTCTAGAAACATCTGTTCTAATAATTATTTAATTTCTTAAATCAAAAACATTGTGAAAGAGTCAGAGAAATCCCACTACCCTGTTGGAATGACTTTCTTAATATATGAAGTACAGAATTTCAAACCCATATTTTCATAAAGCCTCAGAAATATATTTTTGAACTACTTCTAAAGCAAATCTCAGTACACATAGAAACTGGAATTAAATGCTATCAGCTTGCAAAGAAAGGAGAGAAACAGAACAATTCTGACACTCTATTTTAGTCTGATTGCCTTTTCATGTTTCCATGGGGATTTATTAATCTAATATTTCTGTAATAAACTCCTTCCCAGTGTGACATGTCAACAAACTACTATGGATGAGTAAGAGAGTATGCTAACCTTATCTTTTGTACTACTCTCTAAGGAGTAACACCTGCCTTTAGAAAAGGAGGTATCTTGACTTGTCTTACAGGGTAAGAAAGGAGGAAAGAAATAATAGGTTTGTCAGTGCAAGAATATTTCATAGTACATCTGAATTACAGATAATCTAAGGCATCAATATAACAATTTTTGAATTCATTATCAAAAGAGATCTAATGGCTTACTGTATTTTCCTTCATATCTAAAGCAATAACATACAGTTACTCATTCTGATGGAACATAGAAAATTATTTCCTTGGGCCATTTGAAAAATTGCAGTTCTGCTTATATTTCATATTCCTTAATCCCTATTCTGCAATTTTTAGACAAGCAAGTAACTGGATTTGCTTCTCATTTTAAATCACAATGTCCTACTTGTGTTTGTGCCATCAGAAATCCCCCAGAGGGCTAGGAGGCAGTGGAAAAGCAAAAGAGGAAGTAGCTAGACAGTCATCCAAAATTCACTATTCATAGTTAAAGGGAAGTAGTGCAATATTACTTTTATTTACATACAAGGAATGAAGAGTGATGAAAATGAATATGGGAGTGTATTTTTTAGAAGAACTTGTGGAAAAAAGTCAGCAAGCTTTTGTGAGAGTGTGGCATAGATTTCATGATGGCATATAATTTGTATGGTCTCCTGGTGTCAGTTATGGGCCTGCCTACTGCTGTTATTTTTAATTCTTTAGCTTACCCATGGCAGCTAGAGATTATTTAAAATAGATAACCTTGCTCTGTTTCTATGAGATAAAACTCAGGAAACACTAGCCTCCTGCCATACCAGATTCTGATTTTTTGTAGGAGAAACTAGGCACATGTTTTATTTGATTAAATAAGGTGAAGGGAGTTCTCTGTCATTCTACAGGGGTTTACTTGTGCTTTTTTCTCTAGCAAATGATACTGACAGGGGGGAAGACATGTAACTCAGCATGTGGTTTATCTCACACCAATAAATTCACATGGGAAACAATGGTTTTTCAGAGTTAAACTTTTTTCTGAATTTGGCCTCCGTCTGAAATATATCTGAGCCCTTGTTTGGGATTATAACATAAACCTGGATGGCATTACCTCTATTATTTCATAAAACGGACACACAGACTTACAGGCAACCGGAATTAAACAAGTACCTGTTGTAGTAACTGCACCAGCTTGAGGGCTGCAAGCGTCATTTTCTCCTTTCTTAACTGCAGTGTTCTCCCCTCCCCTCTCTGCTGTACCAATAAACTACATGCATGGCCACCAGGTCAAAGGAGGTGACTGTCGCCCTCTCTGCTCACATGAGACCCCCACCTGGAGTACTGCACACAATTCCAATGCCCTCAGCATAAGAAAGACACAGAACTGTTGGAGCAAATCCAGAGGAGACCACAATGCTGATAGAAGGACTGGAGCACTTACCCTGTAAAGACAGACTGATGAAGTTGGGTCTGTCCATCCTGGAGAAGAGAAGGTTGTGCAACCTCCCCGTATCTGAAGGGTGCTACATGGAAACTGGAGAAGGGAGTCAATGTCAAGAGCTGTAGTGACAGGGCAAGGGGTAATGGGTGCAAACTGAAAGGGGGGAAATTTAGGTTAGATATTATGAAGAAATTCTTTAGACTTATCCCTGGGAGACACTGGAACAGGTTGCCCAGGGAACTTGTGCATATCCCAACCCTGGCACTGTTGAAGGCCAGGTTTGATAAGGGCTGGAACAATCTGGTCTAGTGGAAGGTGTCCCTGCCCAAGGCAGTAGGGGTTGGGACCAGATGATATTTTAGTCNGACTTATCCCTGGGAGACACTGGAACAGGTTGCCCAGGGAACTTGTGCATATCCCAACCCTGGCACTGTTGAAGGCCAGGTTTGATAAGGGCTGGAACAATCTGGTCTAGTGGAAGGTGTCCCTGCCCAAGGCAGTAGGGGTTGGGACCAGATGATATTTTAGTCCATTCTAACCCCTTAATATTCTACAATCCTATGATTCTATCTGTGTGATTCTGTGTGATATGCCGGATAGAGGAACCGATTAAAGCAACTGTCAAAAAAATTGTGTCAGAAATCACTGCCCTTCCAAGGAGTACTTTGTCAACACATGGTCAATTGAACACATGCTTCCCGAATTTACACTTTGACCTCATTAATGTGCATAAATATCTAAAGGCAGGGGTGTCAAGAGCATGGAGCCAGGCTCTTCTTCGTGGTGCCAGCCACTAGGACATGAGACAACTGGCAAAAACTGATGCACAGTAAATTCCACTTGAATGTGAGAAAGAACTTTACTGTATGGGGGACCGAGCACTGGAACAGATTGTTCAGAGAGGGTGTGAAGTCTCCCTCACTGGAGATATTCAAGAACCATATAGACAGAATCTTATGCCAAGTGTTCTGGGATAACCCTGCTTGAGCAGGGAGGCTGGACCGGATGACCCGCTGTGGTCCCTACCAATCTGACACTTTCTGTGCTTCTGTGACTTAAGCTTCCCAGTGTCAGACAGCAGACACCCAAAACCGCGAGAGAAAGATGTTCGACAGAACCGGCGTATTCTGCGGGCTCAGATTTGTCTCCGAGTTGCCGACGGACCCGTGCGGAGCGCCTGTGCTTTGTCAGGCTGGCAGAGGCGACCCCGGTCCGGCCGACGGAGCGGCTGCCGTAGGAGCACATCCCGCCTGTTCTGCCCGGCTCCTCCGGGCACCGGGGCCGCGCTCCGCCCCTCCCCGGCCGCCCGCTGGTCTCTGGACGCTGATTGGCTTCCGTGCGGCAGGCCCAGCCACGGCCGCGCGCTGATTGGGCAGAGCCGGCGGCGCTCGCCGCTCATTGGCACAGGCGGGACGCCCCCCGCCCCTTCCGCACTGCTGCGCGGCGTAGGCGCGGTGCGGAGCCGCAGCTGCCTGCCCGCCTTCACCCATGGCCGACATGGAGCTCTTCGGTTCCCAGCAGCCGCAGCAGCCGCCGGCCGGGAACGGGGCGCCCGATGGTGGCGACGAGGATCCCGCCGCCGCTTTCCTGGCGCAGCAGGAGAACGAGATCGCGGGCATCGAGAACGACGAGGGCTACGGCATCCTGGAGAACGGCGAGGTGTCCGAGGCGCTGCAGGGTCCCGAGGGCCTCGGCGCGGGTACGCCCTGCGGGGGCGGTGTGTGGGGCCAGGGGTGAGGGGTTCTGGCTGCCCTCGTCCCTCGGGTGAGGTGCCGGTGCCGGTGCCGGCGCCGGCGGGAACCTCGGCCCGGCGCTCTGCCCCGCGCTGGCCGAGAGTGGTCCCGGGGGTGGGTCGGGGCCGTCCCGGGTGCACTGTGCCACGAGGTGAGCTGCCTCCCGGCTCCCTCGCTAGTAGTTTGTATCCTCTGAGGATGCCTAAGGCGTGCCCATATCCTAATCAGAACGGTGCTGATCTCGTCTCATCCAGGAGCCTGCCTGAAGGAAGGCTTCTGAGAGCTGGATAAATCCGCCACTTGAGTTTCTCTCTTCAGCGGGGGTGATCTTAGTCTTAAAGCATAAGAGCAGTTAAGCTACTGTTTAATTTTATTAAACCTTTAGCCTTTGTTCCTTGTTAACCTTTGTACTCCATGTAGTAAAACCGAGACTGCAGAACCCGCGTTTGGAGGAGGGTGGGAACTGTGGATTGAGAAGTATGAGTTTATGTGTTTCCAGTTAGTCTAATGGTAGCTAAAGCAGCCCAAAATAAACACTTTCCATTATGAAAGGTTTTAACTGAAGTCTGAGTGGAAGGGGGTTGATGTTGCAACACTCAGAAGACTTTGCTTCTGCTTGTCACCAGGGCCACAGGAACATATTTGCTCTCATGTGACATCCCTTTTGTCACTGCAGTAGGATGTTACTCTTCTTCAGACTAAGTCGAATAACTGCTCCCCAGTTCATTGTCGGAATATCTTTAGAATTAAGTCTTCATTTTGCAACCTGATATCAGAAAACCCTGACATATCTTACGTATCAGGTGGCAGGTTTGTAGTATCTGTGTGAGTAAAGCTAATCTAGATAAATTGGATAATAGAGACCTTCCAGTGTTTATTTGGTGGTATCACTGCCCTTAACGTCAGCTCTCTCACAAGGTCCAAAATGTATGGATTAAATACTGCTGAAAAAGTGGTGTTTACTGGGGGCTATCTTGCTCCAGCACAAGAACTTGAGGATAATTGTTATCGGAGCACCATCCTGTTTTGGTATCATACGTAATTTGACTTCCGTATTCTATGTATAGTGCAGAACCAGACACAATGGACATTTCCCTTCTTACTTTCAGAAGCCTTAGGCAAACATCATGCCTGACATGGGCTTTATGCTCCAAACAGACTCTGGAACATTAAAGTAGCTGTTTGAAAACTAATTTAGTTGAAAAAAAAAATCTATCATTGGCCATTCTCACAAGGCACTAGAATAACTCAAGAAGTACGTTCTCTAGATACGTTTAGTGAAGACTGTTGCAGTGTGTTTCCTTGTGAAGAGGTGCTTCTGGATTGGTTTGATATTTAAAAGTAGTTCTTAAACTGCCTTTCAAGCGTTTTGTCTCAAGTCATGTAAGTTGACTTGTCATGAAGTACAAAAGGGTTATTGGAGAACTTCAGAAAGAGGTTCATAAAATAAATAAATAAATAAATAAATAAATAAATAATTTATGATAATATGATACAAAGATCTGGGAAGTCTAGGCAGGAACTGTACTTGATCTTGCTTTCTTTTATGCCCTGGGATTGCATTTATGCTCTGGCCTGGTAAGTAGGCTTGGACTTCTGGTGGTCCTGTTTTTCAAGAGAACATTGATCTCTGTTGACAGTCAGAGCCTGTACTCTCTCCCTCCATGCATTCAGACATGCAGAGTGTACTGGTTGAGGCATGGTGACAAGTGATCTAATGACTTCTGTTGCCATTTGTGTTAGACATTTCTTATAATCTGATCAGTACCTTAATAAATGTCAGACAGTTGTAATATCTGACATATTAGCTTATTAAACTCTTCTGTAATTGAATAGCTGAATGCGAATTTCTTCATGAAACAATGCAAGTTCTTATGTAAATCCTTAAGCATCGTGACCAGGGATTTGTGGATTTACTTTTTTTAACCATAACCTTTTTTGAACTCCTTATTTACAGGTCTGTTGGATAAGTTCTTTCTAAATATGTGGCTAAAAGTAATAACTTGGGCAGCTCTCAACTGAAGTTTGAAGATCTTAACTTCAGACATAGTGACAAGCAGTCACCAGCTTCTTGCAATACACTTTTAAGAATCATAGTGTCTCATCAACAAACAGTCTTTCAATTTCAGTCTCTGGGTAAATATTAGACAAGTCCATGGTCAGAAGTGAGCTTCATGAATTTTAAATATCAATATGTGGAATTCTGTTAATTGTCGTAATAGTGGACACTGGGTGAGTATGGGGGAACGGCAGAATATTGCCAAGCTCCTGTGTCTCATGCAGCATCATTTCATGTTGCAATGGTCAGGGTTGGAATACTGATCTAGTAGGCCATTCATTACGTAAATAGCTATGCCATTCAAGCTGCCTGGGCTGGCAAAAACCTAATCTTATTTCCCTTGGAAGGTGAAGCATAATCCCTGCTCCAGAAAGCAGGGAACACTATATAAATCAAGTAATACAATGCTGTTGCCTAGGTATTAGTAACATGATGTCTTATGAGAGTTCTTTTTCAGTAATGAATCCATGTATTTGCAGTCAGATTCTGACAGTAGTATGTCTTGAGGTTGTAGCAGTTCACTTACTATGTTCTCTGAGGAAGAGAGAGACTTCAAGGGGAAATGTGTGGCTTCTAGATACTGTATGCCAGTACAAAATCCTTGTGGCAGTTTGTTGAGTAGCTTCTTATGGGGAATTTCATTCAAAGACAAGCAGTTAACAATCATGCAAATACACACAAGTTTAATGTAGGCTGACAAGTCTCAAACGTTGCCTTTACATTGCTTTATTTCAGCTCTGTAAGTTTTGTATGAGCTTGACTGAATGATGTTTCTCTGTCTTCCAAAGATGCTGTCATGATCTGATTACTAAGGTTCTTAGAAATGCCCCTACCCGAATTAAAATGCAAATGGGACCACATGTCAGTGACAATAGTATGGGGTTTATTTTATGGTATTTGATAGTAAATAGGAGAGAGAGAGAGAGAGAGAGAAATAGGAAATAGGTGGGGGGGACAGAAAGAGAGAAACAGGGACAGAATAAGGAAAATATCAACACTCCGTGGATCCCAACAATACTCTGTTGATCCTCTCCAGCTGGTCTTCTTGGTGGTGAAGCTCCCCCTAGAAAGCACAGAATGCCCTGGCTTAATATACCCTCAAGCCAGGGTGTGATGTCCAGGCCTGTCCCTGGAGTTTGCCAGTCTTTTGCAGCAGACATTGGATCTGTTGCATCCCGTGCAGTCCTGTGGTGCGAGGCCTCTGGGGAGCACTTTGGAGGTTCTTTGATGGATTGTGATTCCCCCTCAGCTGCCTCTCATATGAAAGTCCCAAGGATGTGACTTGTGGGGTTGAGGGGTTTCACAGCTGGGCTGGTTTGTGTAATTGGAGGATGGGTGTTCATTGCTTCTGACCAGAGATTGTGCCACGCACCCAAAACCTCCTCCTCCTCAGCTGAGGAGGGAGTCTGTGTAAACCTGGCTTCTGTGAGCTGTGCTCCCCCACCCCAAACTGAGGCAGAGGATGATCCTCAGCGCAGCTGGTGGCTTTGGCTTTTTGGTGGATGCATACCTTTCCCTCTGCATGAGATGACTGAGCAATGGGTTTCCCTTTATCTAATCAGCAGTTTGATTTTCAGCCCAAAGTCCCAGTCAGGTATCTTCAGGGAGGCTTCTTTGGTTGTAGCTTCGTTATCCAGTTTTTGTTAAAATGAGCAGAACTTTATATCAATGTTTGAGGCATGAACTATTTCGGTCTCTGACAGATGTTCATGAACCTCTAGCAATTAAGAAAAGTAATTGTATCTAGTGGTTTGTCTAGGTATTTAATTTAATAGCCTTTTAGGAACTGAGCATCAATTTGCTTGAAAATTGTGTAGCAAATCCTGTCTCTGTAGTTAGCACCACAGACAGAAAGCGTTCTTGTCTGTGACTATTGATTTTTTTCTTAATAGTTTGAACAACCATTGATCTGGGTTTTGCTATGCAGTCAGCATCTGAGGCTTCAGATCCCCATAAGAGCACTGAGAACGGTATGATAAAGGGATGGTATCTGTATAGCTTGTGCTAGTGATGCTGCATTATTATGAAGTCAGGACAGAAAAATCCTTTTTTTTTTTGTTTTCAGGAGAATTCTGGTGGAAGTTTACAGACAGTGGAAATTACAGATGCTGTTATATTGGAGAATTAGAGAAGCTGTTACAGGACAGTATTGTTGCGGCTGTGTTTTAGTTCTAGCCTATTAATGATATTGAATATGAGGGAACTAATGGGTTTTGATAGGACAGCAGATTAGAGCTAAAATGCTGGAAAGAAGCATTCTTCCTGAGTTGCTTGCCTTTATTTTGCACACAGACATGAGAATGAGTTATAGCTAGAAAAAGTATTTCTTCTCCAGGTTCTTGTATAACTATGTAAACAAAAGCTTTGTAAAAAATTCTTCTTTCCTATCATGGGTGAGAGGTAGGTAAAAGGAAAGTGTGACTACCTGAAAGAAAAAGGATGGGAAACTATGCCTTGAGTGGTGAAGTTATTTAACCTTGTGTTATTAAACTTTATGTTCTTCTGTTGCTTTAACTAGAGCTACTAGCTCACTGAAAGTAGCAGTACTTAGAGTACTTATTGTTTAAAAGAGGTGCTGAAGGTAACTCATAAAAACTACTTCTATTTTAAAAGAGTATAAGAAAAGTGTTTCAATGTACTGCAAAATCCTGCCTCAGAGGTTTCTGATAACAATCCTCTATTACATTGAGACTAAGACTTTAGAGAGGCTGGTGAACAAGGCTAAGCTAACTTCCTTTTAGGCCAAGTGGTACTGAGAGGTAATAATGCCAGTAGTAGTGTTCAGAGTAGTTGACTGTCATAGTGATAAACCTCTGAGGCCATATATTAGCATCCAGGACTGAAGTGACAAAATGGTTTTTGTATTTATCTTCACACTACCCAGCCTTTTCTTTTGTAAGCTGTAGTAAATACGGAGGGCTTTGATGCTAGCTTTGTATTTCTGGTGAGTTTGGGTGTTGTATCTCCTGTGAATGCAAGGCAGCTGATATGACTTATCCTCTCCAGACTCTTCCAGACTCTAAAAAGTATCTGTGTTGCTGTATGAAAGTTCATTATTACCATATTGTCAGCATGTGTTGTGGAACTATAGATGTTTGAGTGTGTTCATTGCAACAGTGCCCTTGAAATAAGAGTTTATCTTTAAAGTTCAAAAACAACCAACAAGGAGTATGGATTATTATTAACTGAGATGGTTCTAAATATGTGGATTTTAACTTCAGGAGATACAATACTGTGATAGAATTGGATGGACTCTGAAGCCAGTACAGGAGTCTCATTGTTCATGGCTGCTGAAAATGTTATGATGGCACTACCAGTATTTAGGCATTCTCAGTGGGAAGCTGGTTATGAAATTGCAGGTTTCTGTGAACAGAAAATCTGATACACCACTAGCATTGATTACTGATATGAAGGCTGGCAAACAGATAGTTTTTCTATGCTTCATACTTAATTATCCAAGCATGAAGACTGGAGAGTTGAAATGAAGGAACATTTGACTATTGGTCATGTTCCAGTTAGTGCACTTGTATTGCCATATGACAGCATGCTAGCACAGTTCTATTTCCTCCTCTGCTTGTCATATGCTCAGTCAGCATGCTAACTCTGTAGCTTAATTGCAAGTTCTAGGGAGTTCAGAACAGACAGGAAATTTGTCCTAATATTGCTCATGCTTCTGACCTGGGTGCCCTCTGGAAACACTTAGTTCAGTATCTGTGTTAATGGCTGTTTCTGCACAGAACAAAAATGGCTCTTAGACAAACCTGTGTGTTTCATCTCAGGCACAGCCTTAAGCAATGATGTTGTTCCTTTTACCTAAGCTGACTACCAGCCTGAGTAGTCAAGACCATAATGAATGTTTTTTGGTGTGACAAGAAAACTTAATCATATTCTCACTGTTCTTGGAAGTGACTTACAGAAAGACGACTGTGCAACCTGTAAGTTGTAAATTAGGTGTGTTTATTCAGTGCCGGGCGCATGGGGGATC
>VZTR01012692.1:112076-123188 GCA_013400775.1 Chaetops frenatus
TATGGTCAGTTAGCAATTAACCCTGTATAGTCCCCATGTCTCAAGCATCCTCAAGATTTATGAGCCCTCTTGCCCAGCTGGTGACTTAGTCTTTGTAAAGGCCTTCTGTATCTTGCAGAGGAGTAGGTATCAGAAAAAGTAGCAACCATCTCTTGGTTATGGGAGTCTAGTTATAAAGTCTAAGTTTCTCATAACTGAAAAGCTATTTTTTCTTAATTTGAGTCTTCTCCTACTGAAGTTAGTAACTATGCTCTTGGGGACTAGTATCCTCCAACTTAACTGCCATGCTTGAACTGATGAATTTACAGTTCTCTACATAACACAGTTAATGATTGCTCTTCAGGGCTCAGAGGTAAAGACTTAAAACATTTGCCTGCTTTCCTGATAAAGGAGCACGAAGAACTTCCTGGGTGCCATTCAGTAGTAGTATGAAACTAGTGCATACCTAGCGACGAACAAGAGGATCCAGCAGCATAACTCACTTAGTTTTAGGTCAGTCAACTATCTTTCTTTAAAAAGGTGGGGCAAAATAACTTGATTTTTCTGCTTACTGTTTGGTGCAGTCACTTCTTTCACTGAGGGGTGAAAACTGAAACAATTCTGTGTTAGAGATTTATCCATGGTGGTATGAAGGGTAGTAACATGACTACTTGGTGTAGCATGCAGACAGATGTTATGTGGTGCTGCTCCAGAGGAACACCCTGATGAGATTTAGCAGTTTTTTGAAAATCTTGGTATATTTTGTATAGTCCAGAGATTTAAATTGTTTCAAAAACTTAAAGGTTTACGTCACAACTGGCATGTGTTCCCTACGGCTGTGTTTTAAAGAGATGAAATGTTAGGGTTCTGTGGCAAAGATTTGTAGCTGATCCTGTTCATGAGGCTCTGTTGCCACTGTCACTTCAGAGATAATAGTGCTGCATCTGAAGTAGGAAGCTATCAACATGTCATCACAGGTGGTAGCAGAAAGGTGACTTTGCTAGGAATGTAAGCCATATCTTTTGAGCTGATTAGGTGGTAACAACACTAGGATAAGAATTACTAATTGTTGGCTGCAGGATTGTTAATCTTCCAGGTAGACACTAAAAAAGTGGCAGTCGTCCTTCTTAACTTCAGAACAGTTGTATAGTAGTCAGCTTCTGAGAGAGAGGACAAAGTGGGAGTAGCATTAGAGCACAGTCTGTAGCAGCTTGTCAGCACTATCAGCTCTGCTGTTTGTGTTGTTAGAAGCAGGATCTCATGATAAAGAAATGACCTTGTATTTCTTGTTCTGCAGAATGATGGCTCATTTTTTCATGCCTGTCCAGGAAAGTGCAGGGAGGAGGAAGTGTCCCTGCAGGGTATCAAGTAACACTCACTTTCACAACTCCCACACTACACTTACTCTAGTAAAGTTTGCCATACAAGTTACAGAAATCAGTAAATTTGGCTGTTCTATCTTTTCTCAAATGACTAAACAAGTCACCTCTTTACAGATGCTGTTGATGGAGTGGTTAACGGGGATGTCTATCAGGTAAGATAGAAGTATTGTGTATTTAGAATGTGCTGTTCTACTCTGAGAACTCTACCTTAATATAGACTAATATTTCCTGTTTCTTGTCTTTAAAGTAATTTTGTCTCATATCTGAGGAGGAACTTCTATTCTGGTAGCTCATCTTATAAAGTTGTCCATGTTCTTAATCCTCCGAACTGAGAGGCAACTTACAGCAACAGTTCATTCTGAAATGTGGCTTAACAGTACATAAAACACTGTAAAGCAGACTGATAGGCCCTGTGATACAACTTTATATTGACTTGCACTGGCTGCTAAGCTGAAAGTGTGCTCTGATTACCTAGTTTAAAGCAGAGTTTTCAGATTTGCTTGCTCTTTAAAGATAATTCATACATCTTGGTTGTCTTATCAAGATGGTCTTACAAGGAATGGACTGAAAACATTATACATTTCTTAGTGACATGAAATTGCATGAAATTAAGCTGATGGCTAAAAAGCTCAATTGCAGTATGAAAGCATGTTAGTAATGGTAATGACAAAAGAAGCAGATACCTACTTTTTTAGTGTCAGGGAGGAATGAGGCATGCTAAGGCAATCACTTGGTTGTAACTGAATTTGACACCAGTTTGTCCAAGGCACTGCCATTGCCTGGTGTCACAGTTGGCTCATTAGTCCTGATTAAACGAATTCTTGGGAAGGAAGCAACATATGATGGATGTACTTCACCTTAGAGTTTTAAGTGACTGCTGAACTTTGTGGAGACACAAACAGCTTTCACTGTTGCTGACATTCTTATGTCCTCAGCAATACTGTAAGATTGATGGGACAGCTTGTATTTTACAGGCCCTTTGTGACTCCTTATACAACAGAAGGTAGATTGTCCTCTTTAGATACCTTGATTTTGTGTTTGGAATTCTAAGAGACCAGTTGCTTTGGTTGATAGAGCTTCCCCTTAATGAGAAAGAAGAGATTGAATGGGCTATACATAAATTTTGTTCTAGCTACCTGTAACTAGCTGGCCCTGAAGCTGGCCAGCTTTGGATGAAATGTGAAGCCTGGTGGTGTTGCACCAGCCTAGCGGCTTCTCTTTGCATTATTCCTTCATTGAGGGCTGCAGAAGGTCCAGAGAGAAGCAAGGCACGGCCAAATTTGTGGTCACCAGGTACTCTTAGGAGGGGTATTTCTTAACTCTGTTAGGGGTAGCATGAGGTAGTAAAAGTTGTTAAACTTGGAGTATCTTCTGTAGCAAATACCACAATACCCATTAGCTTTGCAAATCTGGTGTATTAATGTTAGCCCTATTCATTTCAAGTCTTTGAGATGTTACATTGTGAAAAGGATTCTAGCACTCTCACTGTTCTCATGATTAAACATTGAAATGCCTCGTGTTATAAGCTGCATGCAGCAATCCAAGTTTTGTAATGTGGTATGCAAATGTCTCTTGAAATAGACAAATAAGTTGCAAAGAATGTTTTAAACTCCCATGCGCAAAACCATAAAGAAAATTACATTCACAGCAGATATTTAAGGTGAGATGAACTCAGAGAACATCTGGCCTACAACTGTGTAGTGAGGTGGTAGGCATTGTCTTCTGTGTTCTGCAGGCTTAGTGCTCTGGCACTGAGTGTTAGTGGCACTTGTCTTTCCAGTTGTCTTGAATTTTTGTTTGATCCTTGATTTCTGGAGGAAGTCCTGCATTAATTTCCTTCAATTCTGCTGTAATTTGTAGCAAGATATTTTTAATGGTGGGAATGTGTTATAACATCAAATGGATGTGTTACTGGTTCAGTTCAAATAGAGTCTAATTTTATATAGCTGGCTCTTGTTATGCACAAATGACTTTACTATTCCTTTCCTCCAAGGAGAGTAATGGTCCCACAGACTGCTATGCTGCCATCTCCCAAGCAGATCGACTGCAATCAGAACCAGAAAGTATTCGTAAGTGGAGAGAGGAACAAAAGGAGCGCCTGGAGCAGCTTGGTAAGCACAGTATTTGTTGAGTAACTTCATGTCAGCTTCTCTCAGGCTGAGAGAGCTGGATTGTTCCACCTGGAGAAGAGAAGGCTCTGAGGAGACCTTAGAGTAGCCTTTCAGTACCTAAAAGGGATGTACAGAAGAACTGGAGAGGGAATTTTTAAAACGGTGTGTAGTTTACAAGGGGTAATGGCTTTAAACAGAAAGAGGGTATGTTTGGATTAGCCATTAGGAAAAAATTCTTTATGGTGAGGGTGGTGAGGCACTGGCACAGGTTGCCCAGAGAAGCTGTGGATGCCCCATCCCAGGCTGAGTGGGGCTTTGAGCAGTCTGGCCTAGTGGAAGGTGTCCCTGCCCATGGCAGAGGAGCTGGAACTAGGTGATCTTTAAGGCCTCTTCCAACCCAAGCCATTTTGTGATTCTTAAGCAGTAGAATTCTGAACCATGGCACTGCCCCTTCAAAGTCTTAACATGCTTTCTGAGTTCAAGGAGCAAGTCTGGATGAGTCTTTTGGTAAGCAGACTTTAAACTGGTGTAGGACTCAGCAAGCGACCTTCTGAGTCTTTACTTACAGATGATCTGACAGAAAATAAACAGCTTTTCTAAGTTAAAAAGATAAATACTGCAGGCATTAGTACTTTATTTCAAAGGCTAAAGATTACTTATTTGGTAATTTCTGAAGCCATCTGTTGTCACATTCATCTTAATCTAATAACTAAATTAAGAAAGTAATGGATTATTAACTAAACTAAGTACAGCTATTAAATGCTGTGGTACCTACCCATGGACGGTGTCTAAGAGACTACAAACTAGTGTGCCTCCCACTTGCATAGTGGAGGGGCCTTTGCTTGAAATTGTTAGGATAGAACGTTCTGTAAAATGTAATTCTGGATAGAGCTGATCCTTTTACTGCTCTTTTGGGCTAGTTACAGTAGATGAGGTTGATCTGAATTGTAGGCTGTGTGTAAAAGTGTGTAAAGTATGCAGAGTGCCAGATTCCTTAACTTTGTCCAAGCATAGAGGCTTTACTAAGCTTTGTTCCAGCACTGGCATAGCAAGGTGACTGTTTCTAGTTTGAGCAGTTTGCAGGCCAACAGACTTGCTGATCTGAACTATTCTGCAAAGTGCCTATCCTAACCTGAAGTGGACTGTCCCAGTTTTGCAGCACAGGTATTCTGTTTAGCTAATCCTTTGAATGTTTGTAGTATTTAGAGTTCTCATAGCCTAAATCAGGAAGTCTCCTAAACCTTATCTGAGTTTGTGAAGCAGCTGTCTGCACTAGAGTGCAGCCTGAACCATCAGTTGAAATGTTTGCATGATGTATTTCGTTACAAACATGAACTGACAAAGTAATTCTTAAATCTTCAGATGCAAACTCACGAAAGCAGGAAGCAGAATGGAAAGAGAAAGCAATAAAAGAGTTGGAAGAGTGGTATGCAAGGCAAGATGAAAAGCTAGAGAAAACAAAAGCCAGTAACAGGTAAAGTTTCTCCAGCCATCAGAAGAATTAAGGTTCTGGGTATGAAAATAATTGGGGAGGGAGGTTAGAATACTTCTTGTATGTCCTAAGGCAATAGTCCTTCTGATTATTAAACACTCCTACAACCTATCTTTTAAAGTTTTCCTAAAAAATCTATATTAAATGTTTAGGAAGCATTATGAAGATGATGATCAAATATCACTGAAGATTCCTTAGGACATGAAGCTTGAACATGGCTAGAAAATATTTTACTCTTCCCACTTGTTGGCATGCTCTCCCAGCTGCACAGGCCTTCAGTGACTGCAATTACTTACCCTGAGACTAACATTCTTGCTTACTTTATAACATATGGAAGTTGTGTTCTAGCTAATCTTTGGTACAGGCCATTTCATGAAATATCTTAAAACCTTTTGATGCTCTTTTTGGAAGGAGTTCCAAAAAAAAAGAGGAAGCAGAAGTAACATGACTCCGTTCTAGTGAAAAACTAAATGCTGACTGTGTCTGTAGTGGTTTGAATTGTCTAATTATGGGTCCAGTGCCAGAAACTGATGACTTGGTTGCAAGTAGTAAGCTCTTACACTTTCTTAGAAGTTCCCTGTGGAATTTTGACTTCAAGCTATGAAGGTAAACGTGATAGAACTGACTTAATGCCTCTTAAATCTCTACTTCATTCTGTCCAGGTAATCATCAAGACTGCTTTATATTCACAGGCTTCAAGATGAACTGCTGTTTTGTTAATTTTGTTGTTTTTTTTGTTTGTTTGTTTTTTGAAATACCTTTTATCAAAATGGCCATCAGGTTTGTCTTTATTAACTAAAGTCCTAGGTAGACTACTCTTCTTTCTAAAGGAAGAGAGGAGGCCTACACTGCCTTCATAACTATGGATTTGCCACTTCCATTCACTGAGGAGTTCACTGCCTTTTGGTTCGGCCAAGAAAGGTAGACAGGATTAATACTGTTCTAGTTGGTGGCCAGAGCTCATGATACCCACATAGCTTTATTATGGCCAGTGTTTGAGTGCAGGATATGGAGTCTGGAGCAGGGCTCATTTAACAGGTGTTGCACAGAAGTGTTTGGCATTTTCATCACCCTAGTGAGATCTCTTGCCTGATGGTAGTTTCTATCCTCTGGGAGTAGTCTAATGCTGACATGGGGGCTCTAGTCCTCAAACTAGCTGGTCCAGACTTCTAGGATGTAGCAGAATTTCTGTGTTGCCCCTCTGACCGATGGCTTAATTGATACATTCCATGTGGTAACTGCATTCCTGTAAGTCTAGGTGATGCAAGGTTAATGTGCTTGTTACAACTGCCTCCAGCTGTGTTCCGTACTTCTCATCCTTATCTCTTTTCTTCTGCCTGCTTGCCTGCCTGTTGGACTACTTGCTACCTAGGGTGGCAGATGAAGCTTTCTACAAACAACCCTTCGCTGACGTGATTGGTTATGTGTATGTTGCTTAACTACTAATTCTGTTTGCTAGTCAACATGATAATAAGCAGGATCAGAAACAGTGCTGAATGTCTGAAGATGCCTTCTGCATACTTACTTTTTGGACCGATTCTAGTCTGCAGTATTAACTGCAGTTCTCTTGTATGTACTGCACAAAGCCTAGCACTTTCAGATTAAGTCATGTAGTGTACATACCACTGGAATTTTGGTAATGACTTCACTAGGCTTTAGACCTATGGGTTTACAGTTGTTTCCAGCCAGTGAACATTGCTTAGCAAGGTGCTTTGCTGGAGGTGTGGGTTAGTGCCTGCAGTTTCACATGTATTTAGTCCTTCCACAGAGAAGCAGTGTTTAACTGTAATAGGCAGTGACCACCTGCTTTGCCTACACAACAGAAAAGTATTCTAGCAATGCTTGTATGTAAAGGTTCACAATCAAGGAAGCTAGAAGGGAATTGCCGGACATAAATCAGGGTAGAAAAATGTGCATGTATATAGAAATATGAGGTTGTTAGAGAACAGATGGAAGGTACAAAAAGGTGGTATTGGGAAATCAGCATAAGTTGGGAAGACATTTGGGAGTGGTGTACGTGTTTTGCCAGCCTAATAGGTCAGTGAAAACAGAGCTGTGACTTTCAAGCCCCAGTGAGTATGCTAGTTTCTGAGGGGTAGAAGGATTGCAATGTTCATTGGCTTGTCTATGTATTTTAATTTCTTCCCTTAATTTGTAGACTTGAATTGAAAGATGGACATGTCACAGATTCTAAGGTGACACCTTAGAAGGTGTACTGGTGAGCCATGTTGTGGCTTCAAGTGCATTAATATTGAAAGTTTGGTGTGAAATTAACAGCTAACTGTAGGGTAGATGTAAACCAAGACTTGTGAAATGATGGATTTACAGGTGGTGTTTAACTTTTCTGAAGTCCCCTGGAGTTGGTTTTGTTAGATTTTTTCAATAAAACCCTTATTTTCATATGTCCAATGTGCAGTGTAAGTGCTGCATAATAAAACTGGCTGCCTGTTTCCTGAATGTAGGCTAAGCTACTAGTGCATGTTCAGCCAGCTAATCATCTGCATTAAACTCATTCTCATTTTCTATATCTGACTTAAACTTTCTCTCCTTGTTTCTTTTCTTCTCTTCACCTTTAAGCACAAACATAAATCATCCTTGCTACAGCCTAGAACAGTTAAGTAAAAAAATCTTCACTGCCCCTTAAAAGTGTCATGTCACATAAAGTAGCAGTGTTGTAGTGATCCTTGTCTTCAGTGGTGTCTGTAACCTTATCATCCCTGTGAATAGTGCTGCACCCTCATGGGAGAGTCATTTTCACTGCTTTCTCTGTATTGCTTGTTGGAGTAGATGGATTTGGTTTGATCTCTTGATGCTTACTGCTTCTGCACTCAGGCAGCTACCAGGGCCCCACAGTTCATGTAAACTAGATGCTGGAGTGTTATCCCTGCATTGAAGCAATGCTATTGGCAGCATAGAAAAGCCAAAATAACACAGCTGGGAGGCCACTGGCACTATCCAGTACATAATTTACAAAGCCTTCTTAGAGTTCTCTTGAGGGTGAGAGCAGGGGAAGTAAGTTTATTCTGTGAGGTGACCTCAAACAAGTTATCTCCTCTGCCAGGATATGCTGTAGTCTATTGAACTCAGAAGCATGGGATTCATGACTTAAATTTCTTATATTCATGCTGCTTCACTACAGCATTGGGAATCATGGCCTGTAGGCCTTGGGGCTGATTTAAATCCTCAGATGGAATCTGTTTAAGACATGCTTGCAGGCAGTTGTAAATTTCCAGTTGGCAAATGTCCAGTATAAGCCATCAAGTGGCAGAGGCTTAACTAGTTAAGACGTAGGCATTTCTCCATAAATAAAATGCCTACATAGAATGCCTTACTTCCTGGAAGCTTGTGTGGCGACTCCTTAGGCAACAACTCAATAAGTATTCTTAAAACCAAACACCTGTATTCCAACATTTTACAAAATCCTCTGCAATCCTCTGCACTGCTTGTGCATAGCATACTACTGCAACCTACTTTCGTCTCCAGGACTGGGGCAGTGGGAGCGTACGTGGCCATAATGTCCACAAGCAGCTGTCAGGTCACATTTCTTATGAAACATGCTGAAAGAAACTGCATCCTGTAAGAGAGAAGGAGTGCCTTATGTGCTGTGCATTAACACAAGGTGCATTGCATTGCTTTTAGGGCAGCTGAAGAAGCCTTTGCGAGTGATGCAGAAGTTTTTCCAGGCACTGAGTGGGAACGTGTGGCTCAGCTCTGTGACTTTAATCCCAAGTCTAGTAAGCAGGCAAAAGATGTGTCCCGCATGCGTTCAGTCCTCATCTCGCTCAAGCAGGCTCCGCTGGTTCGCTGAAGCAAAGCCCGATGGAAACACTACAGATGCAATATCTTAACCTTACTCAGAGAAGCTATGTTTGCAGTAATTTGATTGTCTCAATGTGTTTTCGTTGGACCACATCATGATGTATCTAGAGCTGATCATTGTTTGATTGCATGTTCTTCCTGATACTTCCTTCCGCTGTCTGAAATGGGAGAACCTCCAAAGCTGTAGTCTCTGTGCTGTTGTGCACTGAGGTGTCACTTCCCATATTACTGATATTAAAGATCTGTTAAACAGCAAAATGTGTTGACTCTGGATGAATTAAGAAGGTCTCCTGCTTCCTTTTGACAAGAGGGTGTTTGAATTAAGTGTGACTAAACATTTCACTTAATTGCTAGTGATTTCATGTAGCTGGTGATTGTCCAGGCAGCAGTGCTTCTGATCTCTGCAAGGCTGTGCTGCTTGTTTCTTTAAGCTTTCTTATATCTCTTGAGAGCTTTAGTTTAAAAACTCCTTCCCTATCCAATTTATCACACTAGACAGCAGCTTAAGTAAACTGCAACAGCAGGCTTCTTAAGGGGCTTATCTTCCAGTGGGACTGAGGACACTGCCTACTGCAGGTAAGTGGTTCTGTACAGTTTTCTGCTGTCACTCTGGCTGCCTGTCTTAGGCTCAACACACAGGAGAGGGCACTGAGTAGTTAAGACCTTTCATATTCTACTGCTTATTCTGTTCTGCTAGGTATTCAATACTGTCTTGATATGCAAAGGTTTGTGGTGTAGAAGCTGTTTGCGTGTTTTTGAATGGTGTCCTTGTCCTCTCTGACCTTTGCAGATGCTTCCTTCCACTAGGGTGATGAACTGGAGAGTTGGAGAGCAAGAGGAGGGAAGATTTGCTCTTACTGCTGCTCATCTCTAGGTTGGAGCTCTTGTCTGCCAGGGTGGTTGAATCTGAAACAAACTGATCTAGAAAACCTGTGTTCTGCTTCCTTGGCTCACCCAGCATTCACAGGAGCTGTATTCTAGCCTTGCTCTGTTAAACCTTACCATAGCTGTCTATCTTCTGAAACTAATCTATTCAACCTTTTCCATTATTTCACCATGTTTATCAAAGACACATGTTCTATCAAAGTTAAGTATCTTAACTAGTGTGTAGCGTCATGGCTGTAGTATCTTTTATGTACAAGCTGGAAGGTTAGTCCAGGCAGTTTGAAAAGCATTGCAGATGCAGACTAAAATGTACTAAGGCTCAGGATGTTACTGCACAGTAACATCCTGTCTTACTAGCAGATGTGTCCCTTTGATGGGTAAGGTAGTGAATAAATGGTTTCCAGTTGGGCTGTAATAGTTCAGCTGTACCTTACTGTTGCCTGTAGTGACTGGAGCTACTATCATGTTTGCAAGTGTGTTCACACACTGCTGTGTGAATGACACTGTGTGATGGGAGGTGATGAGAATGACAGTAGATTACAGGTCTGAAAGCTTGATTCCATGGAAGCTTAAGGCAAGAAGATACCCTTGTGCAGTTCAGAGGATATTTCAGGTGAGTCCAACAGGACTGAAGCACAGAGCAAGTCCGTAGAATTCTGATACTCATGCTAGCCTTGACTACTTATGCATTCACCTTGATTGAAAATTTCCTTTTTGCTGCACACTGGAAAGCTCTGAAAACAAAGGTGTTAGAAATGAGCTGATAATTTAATAAAGAAAAGTTCACTACATTAAATATACAGTCTTTAAAGTGCTAATACGAATTTAGGATAATTTGAAAGATCAACAGGTTAGAGGGGTTCCTGCATGCTGAATTATGGTATTTAATGATCACCACATTTTCCTGTCTTACAGAATTTTTTTCTGGCTATGGATGTGGTTTAGAACTTCAATCCAAGAAAATGGGTAAAGACTTGAATTCAAGGCCAAAGCAATGTTACAGAAGTTAAAGCAGTATTTTATATGCTGCATTTTCAGACTGTAAGAATATGTGTGCAGATATTTTACACATTTCTTCTTGCTGGAACACTTAAAATGTAGCTCTGTGGGTTCTGAATACCTTCGCTAACTGTAGTGCAGAGATTTTGTGGATGACCTCTTCTGCCTTAATTTTACATTCAAGTATGCTAGCTCACTCTCTCTTTTATCAGTGCTGTCACAAGGTCATAGACTGGCTGTGGTTGGAAGGGACCTCTAGAGGTCATGTGGTTCAAGCCCTCTGCTCAAGGAGAACCGCCTAGAGCCTGTCACCCACGACCACGTCTGGACAGCTTCTGCTGATCTCTAGGAGTTGAAATTCCACTACCTCTCTGGGCAACCTCCACCAGTGCTTGCATACCTGTACAGTAAAGAAGTGTTTCCTGATGTTCAGATGGACCCTCCT
>VZTR01012698.1:23747-67785 GCA_013400775.1 Chaetops frenatus
TTCTGAAAAAAATGGGAAAGCAGCTCTCCTTGCACAGCCTGCAGAGTTGCAGGGCTGGTGACACCAGATGGGATCCAGGTAGGACCCCTTCTACCCTGGGCATCCACCTCCATTTGGCTGGAGGTGATTCTGCTCCTCTTGTGCTGCTCACTTTAGTTTTTCCTGATGTTACCTGGGACTCCCATCAGTACTGCTTTATCCTGTCATGTTCGGATCCTTTGGAGAACGTCCTTAGGTCAAGCCTGGAAATAGCAGGGAGCTCAGTGAAGTCTGAAGTTTGGGGGTTGGAGCAAGATGATTTTTAAGGTCCGTTCCAACCCAAACCATTCTGTGATTCTAGGAGCCGGGGTGGGGAAAAAATCTTCTTCGGGGTTGTTTGGGCTCTGCTGCCATCCTCTGGAGAGGGACAGGCTGCAACTGTAGTGAGCTGACTCTAAACGGGCTGCCTCTGTGTGGTTGGATGGGTTTGCTGCTATTAACAAAACATGGCCTTAATTTGGGCTGTGTGGAGGGAACGGGACATTCTTCTATAGTGACCCTAACTGGAAAGATAGGGGCAATGAAGCTGGGACCAGTGTGCTCTGGTTGCCATCACGTGCAACAGCCTTGTGCCTTTAGCCCTGGGGCAGCAGTGCCAGCAGCAAGAGGGTTTTAGAGAAAGGGGAGAGACTTAAAACAAGGAACTCCTTTCACTCATAGTCCTTGCAGGAGAAGTTAAAATGTAAACCAAACACTTCAAGAATACAGTTATATGCATGGCTGATGTAATTAATCCTTAGCTGGACCACTGCTTGCAGACTACAGTGGCCATTATCAGATGAGTGTGGTCACTATAGCCTGAATATCTGCTTCCTAGAAAAAGAAATGGTAGCAATCACTAACGTCGTGTTTTTGGTGGGTTAGCCTAAAAAGAGTGGGAAGGAGAGGGAATGGTAGGGTCTTTATCAGATGCTATTCTTGCCTGGAATTTCATCAGCACTCTCTATTGCACTGTCATTACAATTAACAAGATGTCAAGGACTGACACTAAGCAAAGAGGATGTGGTCTGAACTTCAATCTACCATTGGATAAGGCTCTCACCTGACAGTGAATGAATATGACAGGAATATAAAGGATTGGTGATGGAAATAGCTCCCAGTAAAGCTGGGAAGGGAAGCACATTAAGATACCCTCTGTGTGAGAAGCTAGATCTGTGAGCACAAGTAAGCGTTCATGTGTTATTTATCAGTTATTCATGGATATCTGTGTCATTGAACAGGTAGTGCATTGTTCAGAAATTCTGCTTCAAGTGGGACTATCCTCAACACCACATCAGGTCACTCTCACTTAATCTGACCAAGTGCTGAAAATACTGATGAAGAAGTCAGTATCTCACACCTGCTTTTGTGCTGCACTGACTCCTAGGGAAAAAGTTCCTCTCAATGCCATGTCCAAACCTCCCAAACCACAGCTTGTGTCAGGACAGTTATGAAGATGGATGAAGGCTTGTGCAAACTACAAAAGGGTGAGATTTTTGAGTGACATGTACTTATTGAGTTTATGGTGAGCACAGTTGGTGGGAGCCTGTGCGTAAACACTGACTTTGTGTGGGGTTGTCCACATCACAGTAATGCATTACTTTAGTTAAGGACCTCCCTACACTTCTAATGGCTAAGTAGACGTAGCTTTTTGTGTCCTCCTAAGAGAGGCAGAAAGTGTAGAAAAGATATCTCCTTCAGCAACTCAGGGAGACAGGAGTCCTCTGAGGTTTTTCATGTCCCCAGCTGATGTAACTGTGCTTTAAACACAAGAGGATGAGATAAGGAAAGCCAAGGCACGGCTGGAACTTAATTTAGAAAGAATAATAAGAAGGGCTTTTATAAGTACATTGACCAGAAAAGGAAGATTAAACAAAATGCCATATCCCCCCAATAAATAAGACAGGAGAAATGGTGATAACTGATATGGTGAGGGCTGAGGAACTCAAAAATTTTTTTTTGCCTCAGTTCCCTCTTCCCTCATCTCTGAAGCCTCTGAAACTCAAGACAGGTACTGGGTGAATGATGTCTCTCCCATCATCAGAAAAGATCAGGGTAAAGACCAACTGAGGAACCTGAGAGTGGCATGGGTGAGAAGGAATTGGGAATACTGATGGGTGAAAAGCTGGTCATGAATTGACAGTGAGCACTTGCAGCCCAGAAAGCCAACTGTACCCTGGGCTGCATCCAAAGCAACATGGCCAGCAGGTCATGGGTGTGGTTCTGCCCCTCTACTCGGCTCTCGAGAGGCTCCACGTGGAGTGCTGTGTCCAGCTCTGGAGTCCAGCACAGGGAAAATTTGAACCTGCTGCAATGAGTCCAGAGGATGGCCACAAAAATGCTCAGAGGTCTGGAACACTTCTGCTACGAAGAAAATCTGAGGGACCTGTGGTTGTTCCAGCTGGAGAAGGGAAGGCTCTGGAGAGATCTTATTGGGAACTTTCAATATATTAAAAGGGTTTATAAGAAAGATAGAAAGAGACACTTTTACCATGATCTGTAGTGTCAGGACAAGAGGCACTGGTTTTATACACAAAGAGAATACATTTAGCAGGGATATGCAGAAGATACCTTCTACAATGGAGGTAGTGAAGCATGGGACCATGCTGCCCAGAGAACCTGTGGATGCTCCATCCCTGGATGTGTTCAAGCTCATGTTGGATGGGGCTTTGAGCAACCTGCTTTAGTGGAGGGTGTCCCTGATTATGGCAGGGGGTTGGAACGACACGGTCTTCAAACCTGCCTTCCAACCCAAACTATCCTCTATGATTCAGTGTTCAGAACTCACCTGGACAAGGCCTTAAGGAACTTCACCTAACTAGAGTTAGCCCTGTTGTTAGCAAGAGATTGGGCTAGAAGCCTTCAGTGGTTGCTCCTTATGTTTTTCTGTAAGTCTGTTATTTTTCTCTCCTTTGTGAAAGGAATTTTTCATTGCTTTTTCATGGCAAAATATAATAAGGTCCTGCAAAAATGTCAAGAAAAAGAGAACCGAGATAATGTCTGCTGATCTGTAGGATTTGTAGGATTTTAACACACAAGATGCTCTCCCAAGAAAGCCCATGGTAGTTCCTGCAAGCTGGTGATCAACAGAAAAAAACGAAAGGGTAAAAATATACCATAGAAGAAGGACAGAAAGTAAGAGGAAAGAATAGTAAAAAAAAAAAAAAAAAAAGAGCTTGTGTTTGCAGTTTTAAGTAACATACTTTTTCAAAGCCATTCGTGCACTGAAGTGAATCTCAAAAAGCTTCAGCCTAACAGAGGAGACTGTTTCTGGGCAGAGATGTAAATGCTGGCCTAATGTTGTCAGTACATCAAACATCACAGACACAGTTGACCACAGTGAAATATTTCTGCTTTTGTCTTATTATCTTTCTTTCAGACTTCTGTTTTTACTTTCTCAGTGTAGTGGAAAGTGCTTTTAGCCCATTCATCTGCCTGGGTGTCAGCACACAGTTCAGACTATTGACCTCCCACCGGAACAGGGTTGTCAAATTCCGTGTTTTTCCATAGGTTTTCTCCTCCAAAGAAATACTCTGTAAGACAAGTGGGAGGCTTGGTGTGCTCCCACTTTTGACTAGGGCCTAATGTTGGGGGATGATGAAAAATCTCTATTACCAGTGACCTCACTATTTTCAGGGTGGCCATTGTGCCCTTTTTACTTTCCTGGCATATGTAACTAATCGACAAGCAGAGCTCCTTTTTCCATCTTGCATTCCACCTGCCATGCAGGCATTTCCATTGCCCCACAGTCCTCAATTTTTGTGCACAAAATGGTTACTATTAAGTCTAATATGCACTCCTGAAAAGAAATATCTGTACAAAGATTGCTGTCTGGGAAAGCAATTGTGCTTCTGGGAATAGTCATAGAGCTTCCAAAACGCAACTTTTGGTTTCTCAAAGCCATAGTAGTGATTTGAGAAAATATGGATATTTCTTCTCCATCTTGGGTAAAAGTTGGGTAAAGCCTTGGTTTGGAGGATCTTGAAAAAAAAAAAAAAGGTTAATTCTTAGATACAACAACATGCATTACTTAGTTCCAATTAAGTTGTTCTTCTGATTTTAGTGTCCAGTAGTAGTGCTGAGATTCCTGCCTCAGTGACTTAACTTATTCAAGATTAATACTGTTCCAAATTTTAGGCAGCAAAAGGCTCCTCTTCTCATAAAAATCTAGAACAAGTTAAATCAGTTTTTAAGAAGAGTTTCATCAGATATTTCCAGCTGGATTTAATACACTGATGAATTTTCATAGCTGCAGCCCATTTGAACTGACTGCTCTGGTACTCTGAAGATGTAACCTCTGTGAAGTAAAAGCAGTGAATGAGACATATGATGATCAATGAGCCCATGAGGGACAAGCAAACACAAAAGAAAAAATAGAAACAAAGCTTTGCTATGTGTCTGCCAGGAGTACAAGGCATTTGTCATGCACAGACTCAGCTGCAGTGGGTCCTTCATCCACCTGTATGGAAACCAAGACAGAAGTGAGCATATACTGGAGGCTGAATTCAGTTTCACTACTCAGCTACCTGCTGCCAGCTCAGCTCAATCCATCAGCAATGCAATAGCCCACAGGCTCTGCCTGCTGAGCACTCGCCTCATACCACAGAAGACAGTGGATTTCATGCTTTTTATTTTAGTACCACCTCAAATGCAGTTTCTCAGCACAGAGACTGCTGGCTAACAAGCACAGCACCTCAAAGGCATTGAATTCACATTGTGCTTACTGCAAAGAAGGCTTTCAGTGCCTCTGGTCCTTTAACTCTATCACCTTGTGCCCTTGTGCAAAAAAAAAAGAGTAAAGAAGGCTACTCCATCTTTATGCTGTGCTGACAGGCTGTTTCCAACATTGCCTTGATGCACTGATCTTGTTTTTCCTCCTTCCTGTCCTGTTCCCCTTTGCCCCCCTACTTCCAGTCCCAAATACCAGAGGTTTATTACAGCTCCATTAAATTATCACATCCACTTGATGCAGTTTCATAACATTTCCCATTCATCAGCCTGAAAGAACAGCTGAGTACTTAGCTTGGTTTGTTGCTCAGGCTGTCACAGGGGCTTCAGCCTATGTTC
The DNA here is from genome assembly GCA_013400775.1 of Chaetops frenatus. NCBI lineage: Eukaryota > Metazoa > Chordata > Aves > Passeriformes > Picathartidae > Chaetops > Chaetops frenatus. Next base: position 28,833 of record VZTR01012698.1, read on the forward strand.
CCTAATCAGGGAAAATTAGGTTTTCTAATAAAAGAAAGTTGCTAAAACTGAATACGAAGGAAGCTCTTCTCAGTGTTTGAATATAAAGGAAAAGGCATAAATATGCAGATCAGCTTGCATGTGCTCTAACAAGCAGCTTATTTCTGAATAAAAGCCTTTGCACCAAATAGATCCATGAAAATACAGATTGGAAATCATCAGGGGCACCAGAGGTATCAGGCTTTAGATCATCCATCCCAGGCTTAGATCTGCTGTACTGGTCAACCAACATGTAAATATGAACGTGGTCTCTTGATCACTCTAGGTGTGCCCACAGCTCCCCTGCCCAGGAGAGGGTTCAGGACTCTGACAGCTGAAGGGCATTTGGCAGCACTAAAATGCACGGTGCCACACAAGGATAGAATAGAATAGAATAGAATAGAATAGAATAGAATAGAATAGAATAGAATAGAATAGAATAGAATAGAATAGAATAGAATAGAATAGAATAGAATAGAATAGAATAGAATAAAATAGAATAAAATAGAATAGAAAAGAGTAATTTTGGAAGGGATCCCTTAAGGATCAAGTGCAACTCCTGGCATTTCCAGAGAGTTCAGAGTTCAGCCAAGCACGAGCCCTCTCTTACTGCCACATCTTCACTGAGACTCACAGAAGCTGATAAGAGCTTAATCTTTTTGCCCTTTGTTACCTACTGTCCTCTCCTTTCTCCTGTTCCTCCAAGCAGCTCATGATTCTGTTGTACCATGTGATGTCTCCTTTCAGATAAGGGCTTTGGTCACCCATGAAGCACAACGAAGAAATTAAATATATGACATATCTATAGACAAGAATCCCTGCAGGCTGATAAGTCTCTCCCCTATCTCTAGCAGGAAAAGCTATTAAAAGTCTTTCCCTCTTGCATCCACTTATCTTGAAACTATTTCCTGTAATTCTGTGTTCATGGACACCCGGACTAGTAATATTTTACTGCATCTCATCCTGTATTCTGCAGTGGTGCTGCAATGCTTGGCTTTGTACCAAGAATAGTTTGCTGAATTCTCACTGAGTTGTTTCAGCTTTTGCTCTTACATTATGTAAGAATACAGAGATGTTGTGAACACAAGAAGCAAAACAATAGAAGTAGATAATATGTACATCATTGTGTGAGACAGTAAGTGGAAATGATGCTAAAGAATGCTGAAGGCAACAGCGGGTGGCTCTTTGACTGAGCACCTGCTCCCCTGCTATTCAGTTCAGCAAGCCGCTGTGTATATGTTTTCTAAAATATAGATTATTTCCACAATTAGGTAGGGACATATTGCTCCTTTCTTCCACTTCCAAATGATTTTCTTGAAACACAGCTTGAAACAACCTCGAGGGTTCAGTGCTAGAATGGATCCTACAGCTCATCTGCAGTTTCTGACCACACAATATTGACTGTCTACCACAGCTGTTCTGTCTAAACAAGCTCCAGTTTATCAGGAGTTTGTATATTCAGTCTGGAATGCTGGTTTCCAGAGTTTATTTCCTGCAATAAGCTTCTTTGGAAAAACATGTTGGTCTAATAGCTATTTACCTCACTATTCTGAAAATGAGCTTTGGACTTCTAAGTGACACAAATGAAAAATGTTAATCTGGATGACCAAACATGAGATGCAAGGAGGAGGATGAAATGAGTGGTAGCTGAGTACATTGGGCAGGAAGTGTATGCAGCTTCAGCTTGGGATGGTGTCTCCTGTGGAGAACTTCATAAGACAATGAGTTTTTCTGGCTTTTCTCCCAAGGGCTGTAGTTGCACCAGAACAAATTAAGCGAAAACAAATGATGTCCCCAGGTGGAGTGTCTCAGTCACTGCCACCCCAAGGAAGAGCTCAGGTGAGACAATGCTTCATTTACCACTGCACAGGGAACAATAAATACATGATTTTCAGAAGTCAACACCAGTGATTCTCAGCAAGGCTCCAGAGTGCTGTTATCCCTGCCCCAAGAGAGGCTGAGCACTGCTCATCTCCTTCAAAGACCATGAAGGTTGCAGCTACTCTGTTTCCAGATGAGCCCTTCAGGCTGAAGGTAGTTAAAACCCAAACTTTTAATTGGATCCACAGAGACATCCAAAAGTTGTCTAAATGAATCTGAAAATAACTTCAGATACAAGAAGAAAACTTAGATCTGTCTTAAGAATATCATTCTTTCTTAATACCCTCACCTTCTTTCTTGTCTTAACCACTGGAGTTCTAGTTAATCTTTCCCAGAGCCTGTAGCCTAATTTTCAGTTTGTCTGTCTTTTTAATTTTCACTTCCTGTTGTCAGGTTAAATATTTTCATCCTTTCATTCATGAATTCCAGTTTTAGATTAGTCCTTTCTCTCTCTAGTTCTAAACAAGTTTTCTCCTAGTAACTCCATTTTTTTCCAAACGAGAAAAGCATGCATGTTTATGATCCTATTAACTGATCTGTACAAACATTTTTTTTAGCAGAGACGCAGGACAATGCCATTGGCTGGGTTAGACTATGAGTAAGTACAACGAGGTGAAAGAAATGCCCCACCTTTAACAAATCATGAGGAGCAGTTAGCTTCCAGGCTGCCTGCCCTTTTTTTGCAAAATTTTGTTTTGGTTGGTTTATGGTTGAGCATCTTTCCCAGACTGAGTTCCCAGGCAGGGTTTATCAAGCCAAACAACAGAAACTGGAGGAAAACAGCATGATGATTTTTCTCACCATGGCAATTTGATGCCAGCCATCCTGCTGTTACCACCCCAGCCAGTTTCAGTTCCCATTTTCCAGAAAGCTCTCAACATTGTGGGAATAAGGATACACTTCTCCTCCTAAAGGCTATGCCCAATTGTTTCAGTGTCTTGCCTGTGTGGGAGACAACATTTCTTGACTCGTGTTTACCACAGAATAGGGATCCCTGTTAAAAAGTCTCTGTCAAGATGCTGTAATTTTCAGCCCTTGGCCCTGCTATGTAATGATCATAAGCAGCTGCACTGGAGTCACAAATGCACTTTCTCAAAAGATATTAGCATTTACTTTTACATTGCCACCCTTAACATTTTCATTAGAGCGAATCTTACATTTCATCAACCACCAAAACCAATTCAAGCAATCTACCTTAAAACTGTCTTAAGTTCTCTAATCAGATAAGTCACCATGACGTTTCTGAATAACACAGTAGATTCTTCTAGTGAACATACCTGCAGCAGAACATCAGTGCAGCTGTGACACCCAAAATCTTTGCTTTCTACAGTGGTAAGATACCCCCAGAGGATCAATATCAGCATGCTTTTGCATACAAAGAAGATCTGCAACCTTTCTTATCCTCTTTATTCTCTTTTACCACTGGCTAGTTACTTCATGTTGCTTGAACGTTGCTTTCAGCCTGCTGAAGAGATTTGTGTCTGACATGCCAAAGCCAGAGGGCTCTCTGGGCTGAGAGTGCCTTTTCCCTGGCCCTTGCTGGGACTGGCTGTTCCTCTCCTCCAGGTTTCCTCGTACCTCTCTCAGTGGTTTCCATTCTGCCCAGATTGCTCCAGATTATGCTGAGCTTCCCAGCTTCTCTTGCCTTCTTTGGAGCAGGCTGGTGATTCAGGGGTGTGGGTAGGCAAGCCCAGCACCGGCCCTTTTTCTGAAGACCAAGGGGAATATCCTCTGAAGTATGTTGCAATTGCTGATAGAAGCTGATATGATGTGATTCATTAACCGTAGCTGGATTCCAAGAAACTCTTTATACCAATTCGGGCTAAGGCAGGCCAGTCCCAAAGCCTTGCAGGCATGTACTGAAAAAAAAAAATCACACAGTTAAGAGTGCGGGGGAGGAGAGCAGGGCTGAACTCTGCAGCAAGGCAGAATGTACAGCTCTACAACGTGCTGCAGACTCAATACATGCAAACACTAATGCCAACGTGCAGCTTTTAATAATCTGTTATGAATTTGGCTGTAAGCTGATGCAATGGAAATGCTGGGAACCTGAAAGGTGTGGGCTAGAGGAGGAAGTACGGAGTCGCTTTGACATGCATATTCTCATCCCCTGCTGCTTGTTGTTTGTCTCGCTGCTGTGTGTTCTGGCACCAGAACACACTGGGCTGCACAGCTCACTCCAGCGAGCACTCCCCTCTTCGGGGAGCCGTGTTTCGGAGGTAACGTGTGGGAGTGTGTTGAAACGTCGCGGGGAGGTGTAAGCTGCATGTTAATAAATGACGGCTTATCTGCACACACACAAACTGAAACAGTAATTTGCCTGACTTATTTCAGTGTAAGGCTGGGCACTAAAAAAAAAATAAAAAATTAGTGCACATAACTGCTGACTGTGTGGTATTGGTTACTGGGTATCTGCTGACTCACCTCAGTTCACCTCCAATCCAGCGGGATGAAAGGACCATCTGAAGATGAGAAAGTTGGAACAGACCTGTCAAAGTAGTTTCTGATAATTTTTTTTGCATTGTTACTAGGCAGCAGACTTTGTCCTGCAGTTTGGGTCAGAGAAGAGGATAAAGTAAGAAATGGCACCAGAGACCCTGAACTTCATTTTGTAACACAAAGATAAACTATAGATGCATTAATCAGACGGTGTTCTGAAATTCTCACAGAGTTTACTAGAGGGAACAGTCTTACTTTGCAAAGCATTTGACTAAAACAGACTCCACTGTAAGATTTACTCCCATTTATAATCCACCCAATTTGCTAGGTGTAATTAGAAAATAACCAGCACTTCGATTTTGCTCCTGTTACAGCTGCAGAGACAATGTATCACTGAGAGAGCCTTCAGCGTTGCTGGTTTCTTCAGTATTATACAACTGTACCTAGAATTCAAGACAGATTCAGAATTCAGCTGAGTAAATGCTCTAAAGACATTCTGTGCCCTGATTTTTTTTTATTTATTTTTTTTATTTTTTTTTTTGCAGAACTTTAAACAACAAGAAGTATAAGGAAAGGAGTTGAAATGAAAAAAAATTTTTTGAAAGTTAAGGAAGTGAGTCGAGACACAAAAGAGGATAGACTCCACTGTCATAGCTTTAGTTCCAAGAAGTTAAATGACAGGTTTAAAATAGAGTAAAAACACTTAAGCACAATTTTGGCAGCGTTCCAGATGTGGCTACATGTGTGACAGATAAAGGGGAATAATCACTTTCCTTCACGTGCTGGACACATTTTTGCTATTGCAGCCCAGTAAGTGGTTGGTCTTTGTTGCCTCTTCCTGGCTCCTGTTTCTTGCTGTTCAGTGGAAGCCCAGATTCTTTTCCCAACACAATTAGTCCCAGACCAGACTGATGCACGAGGCAGTTTTGTTCCAAAATGACTATGCCACATAGATAAAATATTATAGAGGAACATTTTGAAAGGATTCCTTCTAAACCAAGTCCTGTGATAAATCTTGAGGTACCATATTTACAGGTTTCTGCCAAGCAGATCCATTTTAGCAGTCAAAAATCTTGACTTTGCCTCTCTTTTCTACTCACATAAGGATACAGATCTCTTTAATTACTTCAGTGTAATTGGCCAGGAATGAATATCAATGGCAATAAAAAAAAATTGGGCTCAAATAATCTCAGTCCTATCAACTGCTGAATGGTGACTTCATCTGAGTTAGTAAGAAATAATGGGTCACCTGAACTGGTGAAAACTCCACACACAGATGCTTTTAAAGTTTTTTTATCTGTTTTGCTTTGCCTCTAAGTGTTAGTTTGGTTTAAGCTTACTTAAAGACCCACAGATTTCTTTTTATTTAAGAAGAGCAGCAATGCATTTTTTTACTTTAAATGTTGCCATACCAGGTACAAAGCAGCCCCATCAATAATCAACCACTTTCAGTCACTTCAGTGAAGAGAACAAGAGAGCAGGGTGCTGCAACCCTGCCATCCTCTGAAGAAGAAATTACATTCTATTGCTTGATTTGCAGAAAACTTGCAACTCCCCCTTTCTTGGGAGGAATGGAACTGCCGGTCCTTGGTGCAGGGAGGGCAGAGGCAGCAGGGAACAGGACAGACCTCTGTGGCATGTGGCATATAAGGAGCTGAGTCCTGCAGAAGAGAAGAGAGGATGCTTATGAGATGCTGAAAGAAAACACTGGCTCTAGGGACACAGCCAGAGGAACCCCAGACTGGGCGAGAAACAGAATCTCAGCCCAGACTGAACAGCACACATCCTGAAGAGGAAGAAGCCTCTATTTTCTTACCTTTTGACACCGAGAAGGTATGTTGTCACTGAAGCAAACAGCCCCAAACGAAAGGAAGGGAAAGTCCTGTTTCTTTCCCACTTCTTAGCTCTGTTGTGTTTAGTAGAATCCTCTTAAAGTCTCAGTACTTGGAGTGAGGGGAGCCCCAGCTGGTCCTTAGTGACTGAGTCCACAGTCATGTACCAACCTATTACTCCAGTTTTCAGTGAAGACCTTCTACCTGCATAGAGTGTCAAGAAAGATTTACAGCCAGACTGCTCGGAACTGCTGTTGGGGAGGTCTTGCAGCAGCAAAACATGGACATAGGGGTTAACTATGGCTTTATAACCACTGGGAACAGTGTCTAGCAGTAGTATTTTTACCTGATTTTGCAGGATCACCTCTCACTCTATGTTCTCTAAAGAGCTCACTGACTGTCCATTATTTTTTTGTCTCGGAGTTTATAGTAGTTTCTTCATAGCCTGTTAATTTTGCTGATTTATGCTTTGAGGTAGAAAGATTAAATTCCTAGTTTTGCACCTGAGGTAATATAATTGTGGATATTTTCATATTCACCTGAGTCCCCAGATGTTTTGAATCCTGCTGAGATACTGAATCACAAGGAAGCCTTGGGGCAAAAAAAAAACCCAAAAAACCAAAAACAAAACAAAACAAAACAAAACAAAACAAAACAAACAAAAAAAAAAAAAAAAAAAAAAAAAAAAAANTTGATGAACATGTGAGCAATGAACACTGTTCAACCATGACCAGTATATGTAATTTATTTTTGTATGTCTCTCTACATTGTTATCTTTCCTAGATTTTTCAGCTTAAATGGCTTTGTATCACTCCACATTCCTAGGAAGTTTCTGATCTTCCTGTAAAAAGCAAGATCTCAGTCTCCAAGTCCAAGATATTAGCATTGTGTTTTCTTTAAAAAAAACTGTTATAGAGTATGCATGCTGCCATGGACATCTTTGGTTTTGAGAATGGAAGTTTGTTTATTTTAACTCTGGTACCAATGGGCTGAGCCAGGCATAAAGGTGTAAGCAGCCAAAATGTCAGCCCTAATTTTGGATCCTCATGTCTAATCACTGAAACACTGTTTCTGTACAAACCTTATGGCAGACCTACTGAGGAGAAGAGAAAAGCCAGTCAGAGAACACCTCAAATTCCCACTAACTGGAGTCAGGCTGTAGCATAGAAGCTCTAGCTGACTGTCTGGTTGTCCTCGTACATCTCTGACACAAATGTAGGGGACTGCACCTGTGGTGTGAATAGAGAATAAACAGGTCTGCCTGTGAGTGGAAGCACAAAAAGCAGCAGCAGCTGTACCTTCTGTGAGACCTAGGAGCTGATGGTCATCAAGACCCAAATGCCTCTGTCTGCAGCTTCTTAGGACACAGATCAGGAGGGAGACTCCAGTGAAGACTTTCAAAAGCAGGACAGCTCAGTCAGACTAATCAGTGTTGACTGCTAAAGGGTACCTAATGCATGTTCAAAACCCGCACATGGTCGCAAACCTACAAATAACTCAGAAGAAGTGATGAAAACCCAACAGTTGACAGCCTTCGTCACCAGTGTCATGGCAAAGAATCCTAGGGAGATCGTTTGGACACGAGAGCCATGGTGGTTGTGAGAATATGGGTCTGAGAGTGTGCTGAATGTGGCTGAGTGAAATGAGGTTTGGAGTTTGTTTTTTTTCCCAGTGAAATCACCTTCCTCCCTACCCAACAAGCTTTATTACACTGGTTCTACAGTACTACAACGTTATTACACTGGTTCTACGCTACTACAACACTATTTCCTATATGGAATTGACTGCTGGGCATCAGGTCTAATTCAGCTGTTTCCCTTCTGTTTCTCTCCTGTAGATGCCATGTGAAGGCTGCATGGAGAGGGACAATGTGAGCACTGGTGCAACCATGGAGTTCCTCCTGCTTGGCTTCTCTGAGCTGCTCTGTCTGCGGGTCCTGCTCTTCCTTGTCCTCCTCATTGTTCACTTGGTCACGTTGGCAGGGAATACGATGATCTTCATGGCGGTGGTTCTAGAGCCCTCACGTCCCCCCATGCTTTTCTTCCTCTGCCAACTCTCTGCCATCGAGCTCTGCTACACTTTAGTCATTGTCCCCAAGGCGCTCCTCAGCTTGGCAGTGGCGGACGGCAGCACCATCTCCTTCCTGGGCTGCGCTGCACAGATGCACCTCTTCGTGGCCCTCGGGGGGGCTGAGTGCTTCCTGCTGGCAGCCATGTCCTACGACCGCTACCTGGCCATCTGCCAGCCCCTGCGCTACGCGGCCGTGATGAGCCAGGGGCTGTGCCTCAGGCTGGCTCTCTGGGGAGGCCTGGGAGCCTTCGCTGTTGCCCTGGGCTTGACGGCGGCGGTGTTCCGCCTGCCCTTCTGCCAGTCGCGCCGCATCATCGACCACTTCTTCTGTGACGTCCCCGCCGTGCTGCACCTGGCCTGCACACAGAGCTACACCCCCGAGCTGCCCCTGCTGGCTGCCTGCCTGCTCCTCCTGCTGCTCCCCTTCCTCCTAATCCTGGCCTCGTACGCTTGCATCGCTGTGGCTTTGTTAGGTGTCGCCTCCTCCGTCAGAAGGGGCAAGGCCTTTTGCACCTGCATTTCACACCTGGCCATCACCTTCCTGCACTACGGATGTGCCACCTTCATCTACATTCGTCCTAAGTCCAGTTACTCACCAGCTCGAGACAAGGTGGTGTCTCTGGTCTACACCAACATTACTCCATTAATGTATCCCCTCATTTATAGCCTGAAGAACAAGGAAATCAGAGGGATCCTCCGGAAAATGCTGAGGAGGAAGAAAATAGCTCATGTGAACTGGGATACTATCAGAGTTGTGATGTGCGTGTGTGGTAAATTTTAGCAGAGCAAACACACGCTTGTTGGAAAACAGCCCCATAGCTACATCACCATAGACTTCTCTAAGGCAAATATCCAGGCAGAATTCTACATGCATCACTACATTTATGAGAAAAATATATCTCTGCTCAAAAAAAAAAAAAAAAATCTTCAACATAACACTTGATCAAAAGGAAAACGCTTTAGTGACTTTTCAGGATGAAGAACTTTGATCAGTCACTGGTCTCGCTTCTCTGATCACATACATATTCATGCTTACATTCATAGTCATCCCAGCACAATCAGAAGATCAACACAAAATTTTTTTTAAAACAAATAAACCAACATTGAAGTATTGGTTTCATTATTTTTCTATCAAGATGACAGTAAAAATTGGGTAATGAAAACAAATGTTAGACTGGTAAGTTTAGCAGCACAATAAATCTGTAGAGGCTTAAATGAAGGTTAGAAGAAGAACATCCATGTCTAGAAAGAAGGGTAAAATAGCTGTGGTTTTCTCCAAATTTAGCAGAAGGCTGCACTCTGGCATCCCATGACAAATAGAAAGATTGTTAGTGTAAACTCATCTAACCTTAAATTGTTCTATATATTGAAAGTTAAAATGCCATCAGTCTGACAAGAGTATGACTTCCCTATGCGTGTTTTGCAGGAAGCAAGCTTTCCTTTTACAGAGAGATGCTTTAGGTTTGGATTGTTCCTATGGCAACACAAAGACTAAGACACTTGTCTTATCATGTGACTTCTACCAGGAAAGACTGCATCATGTAAATAAGAATGTCTGCGGAGTCTTGAGATCTATAATTGTAAAAGTAATAATACTGCTGCCACAGTTATTGCAATTTCTTCAGCAAAACCAGTGAGAGTTACAGCACAGGCTGGACTGCAGCAGACACAAGACTCTGAAAGGTGCAAAGCAGTGTTATTTTATGAGTTTCCTATATGTAGGAGGAACAGGTTGATTCAGACAATTTAGGGAAGATCAATTTTGGCCAGGAAGAGGAGGGGAAAGAACCAACTTCATTATTTTATTTAATACTTCCCTCCCCCATGTCTCTTTAAAGGCCATGGAGACCCTATGATTCAAAACCCACCTCTTACATAGCAAATCATTGAGAAAAAATTAAAATGTTTGCTTCTGTTCCTCTGTCTAATCCAAAGGAATTTCAGCTGCCCTCAGCTCTCTCCCTGGGCAGATTGAGAGAGCAGAGTGGTATTTGCTTTCTCTGGGATACAATCATTAAAAATTATGGTAAGTGGATTTGACAAATGTAAGAAATTGGCACTGTAACTAAGGAAGTTAACTCTGAGCTTTCTGACAGAAGAGAATTGTGGAATTTTAAACTGACATTAAAAGCTGTCTTCAAGTTGACGGTCTAGCCTGCCTAAAACATTAACACAGAATATTGGCTCTCATGTCAATGAATACCTAATTACTCTGTGGGCAAACATTTAGCTGCATTATTTAAAATTATCAAAGTTGCAGTGAACATTTTAATCACCTGCCAGCTCTTCCAAAAGTGAGAAGGAGAGGGTCTCAATGAAAGAACACTACTTACTAATATAGAAGTACTTCAGAATTACATTAGAGAAGTACTTTGAATCAAATGCTATTAAGTAACTGTAATGAGCACAGGAAAAATAGGAAGCATCAATTCTAAATCCTGTCATGACAAATCAAGCTTTGAAGCTAATCCTGATGCAAGCAGTTGGCTGGACTTGAGATGGCCAGAGGTCCTTCCTGAGATTAGCAGGATTCTACAGCAGAGGTTTCCAATCTGCCTTCTAGGAGGTATTGATGTGTCCAAATGCCTGGCAATAAAACTGGAGGACAGAAAGACACTGAGGTTTATAACACTGATCAAAGCCTTGGTACACATATTGCTGCCAGCTGTGGGCATGGGATAGCAGAGAGATAACTGCTACCTGCTGCCAGCCGTGGGAAGACAGCAGGGCTGTGCGCTGAACTAGGATGTTCCTAGTGAACCACAGTGGAACAGAGGCACCTGGGCAGACCTCTCCTCACTACAAGGATACAGATGATGCCTTTGGAAGGGATGACATGACAGGAACAGCAGCCAGGTTAGACTCCCAGCTCTTTTATCCTGAGGTACATCTGCGAAGTATAACAAGAAGTGGAGGCTTTCTGTGAAGACACTTTCTCTAGCAGAAGTCCTCACAGATGAACAGATTGAGGAGGTATCCCAGAGCCCAAGATCATCCTCAGCAGTATTCCCACACCCATTAGTCCAAGACTAGCCCCATCAGTATTCCCACACTCATTCACAGCACCCTTTCCCCCCTCCTATGCCAGCTGTGTTGAGCGCTGTACAGTTCTGTAGAGAGGACTCAGGGATAAGAGTGGGAAAAGGAGTAGCTTATGAGGCAAGAGCAGCAGCAATGTATAAGAGATATCAGACCTACTTCCTTTCTAAAATGTTATCTTTTAATTGATTGGACCTGCCTGAGGTCCCTTTTCCACTCAACAAGTGGCTGTTTCAGTCCTGTTGACTCCACACACTGAGTGTGTTGAGAGCTGGAGAGCGTTCAAGTGAAGTAAGGCAGCACCATCTCTGAGGTAGGGCATGAGCACAGAATAATAATTAAAAAATGGTAATTTCTAAGTTATTTTCAGAACTTCACAGGGAACAGCAGGATCCAGTCAGGCAGCACAAATTTTGGCAAGTGTTCATTCCACCTCCAACAGAAGATGGGTATGGAAAAGATCTTTCCATGGGTGTTGTAGTTTTTTAGGTTGGATAAGGATTCAAGACTCCCCAGTGAATGAGTACAGCTGAGTACCTGCATTTCACAAATGGTCTTGTCCTTTCTTGGAAGAAGAATGCTTGCATTCCCAAATTTGCGGAGACCTGAGATCTGGCAACTTCATGACAGGTGTCATGAAGTTTTCCAGCGAAACCAATTAGGACATCACTAAGAATGGTTTACACAGCCATAAAAACAGAGTGTTCACCCTTGCAATTAATTTCGTAAAGGCAGCCCTGAGCGAGCACTGTGTGAGAACAGAGATCTTATCAATGGTGGAGCACTGGAGCCCAGCCTGTAAGAGTTCAACCTGTAAGATTACATCAGTGCTGTCCGTGTTCTCAAAAACAGAGAGAGTTTGAAGGATGATGGCAGAGACTTTGAGCAGCATTCAGGATACTCAGGGTCCAGCACCTTGAATGGTACATGCCACTGAGAGAGGTTCCTCCACTCGAGGAGATACTTCAAAGTGGTTCCTTGAGAGCTATTACCAGTACCAGTGATACTGGGAGGACACAAGTGAAACCTCCCTTTCAGTATAGAGAGAAACCAGTGATTTTTTTTTTCCTTTTTTTTTTTTNTTTTTTGCACACTATTATGTTTTGCTGGCAATCTGGGTAAGACATTTCCTAAAAGTTGTTCCTAAAAATAATCAGTCTTCTAAAAGAATTAAATGTACTTGCACCAAAAAAAAAAAATAAATAAATAAAAAAAAAATTTCCATATTTTCCTAGGAGAAACAAAAAAATTGTTTAGGGGATTTGTTTCTATTACGGGTAAGGGAAATTGAAAAATTGGCAAAAGTCCAGTTTTACGAACTTGGAAGAAATTTCAGTGTATTTATGGCAACTTGACAAAGTCATCCTATCATCAAGTCAAAGTCACATCCTATCCATTTCGGCTTACATGGAAAGTGAGTCCACCAGCCTTTCTTTCTTTCACATTCCTAAAATCCTAGAAAACCTGCAAATAATCCTGTATTTACCCAAATAGATTTTTTTGTCCTTTGATCTGAAGCAGAAAGGTGAAATTAATACAGCTATTTACAACAATGGAGTTGTAAAATGTAATGGATGTGGGCTTAGTAATAAACCTAGAAAATAGATATTCATATCATGAGGATGAGAAGTTGTCAAAGATTTGCTTTATTGAGAAAATGCCACTGTTTTTGATGTTTATTACGAACATGCCAAAGGAGCGCTACTTACTGTGCTTTACTATTTACATACTTTGCTATTATAAAGGCTAGAATGCTATAGGAGTTTCTCTTACAGATATTTATAAATAGAAGACTTACTAATGAAGAGAGATGAGTCCTTCCAGAGATTGTTTTCTATTATTACATGAAATTACATCTCCAGCAAATAAAATCTGATAGGTTCCTATATGATATAACACAAATACAGTCCACACCCCCATAAACAAGCTAATGGGAAAGAAATATTCTTAAATAATCTGCCATTTCTCCCTAGAATTAAAACTTTATAGACTCTACAAGCTTTTTGCTTATCAACTGGGTTGTTGCACAGGCCCTAAGTTTCCTTTAATGGATTGTTTCAGGAAGCAACCAGGAACATGGACAAAAACTCAGGAGACCAAAGTGAAGCTGAAGAATGAGGTGAAGCTCCTGCCAGCTGGTTGGTTTCAGAATTAGTTTCACCTTGCTCTACAAGCACCTCCACATCAAAAAGCTGACTGAAGGTGTTATTAATAATTCCAGAACTGTATCCTTAACCTAAAGCTCTTGGCTCTAAAGATCCTATTGTGCTCAGTTGTCTCCCAAACAAGTCCAAGAAAAAGGGAGAATGGGGAGGTCGATACCCACGCAGTGTGCACCCTTGGCTTCACCTGCATATGTGCAAGAATATGAGACAGCCTGGTTTTACAAACTGGTATGTAAAGATGTAAGACTGTCTGGTTCTACAAATTGGCATGTAAAGTTGAGGGAAGACCTGATGGCTCAGCAGCATATGGCCTCTAGCCTAGTCACTGCTGAAAATCAGGTCTCCTAAAATCTGTGCTGTGTTTCATTGTGGTTTTGGTGTACAGTTGCTCTTAGCATTCATTTTAGTTTTCGTGTTTTGATTTAATTAAAGAGTTCAAGTTTCAAAAAATCAAGTGGGAGGCTGAACTGGGAATAGAGTTGGCAGTGAGTTGGGAAGATGTTAACACGTTCAATGCCCTCTTTCCACCTGCAAGGTGTCTGTTTCAAATACTTTCTCCTGATGTCCACCTTGAAATCTCTCAAGGAGAATGCTGCCTGCTAACACGGAGATCAATGGAAACTATTTCATTTCTGCACTGGACAGCAACTCTTCAACACCAGGATCAAGCTAAAGCAGCCAACAAATAAGCAAGCTTCTTGTGTTTTTATTGTGGAGGCAACTGTAATTTGTTAAGAAGAGGACGATAAAAATACCTCAAAGAAACAGATTAGAAACAGACATAAAAGCTTTAAAATATCTGTTATAAACTCCCAGAAAATAAAAGATAGATTAACTCACACATTCAGCTATAAGAGTAGAAAAAAGAAACTTAAAATCACACTATCAAAGTGACTAGTGATATGTCTTTTTATTGTGTTTCAGTAAAGCTTTTTCAATGTCGGTGAGATATTTCCAACATGAACATAATTAATCCAAGAGTGGGGAAGAATGGCTAGAAAATATGAACAAATTACAGAGAGGTATGTATTTGCCATGCAGAGGTTGCTATTGCTACCTTTTGAGCTTTGATTCAACTACTAAAAATACTATAATCTTACTTTTCTGTAATGTAGTTGAATAAGTCATCATCATCTCTACTAGAAATCAAATTTATCTGGGTCAGATTTTATGCTTATCATACATATGCTGTTGTGTTAGTAATGCTCAAGGAGAAATTGAATCCTCTTGTGAAATCTTAATGCTGCCAAGATAAATTAATATCTTCAAAGGGGCCCAGAAGGAATGTGCTCTCAAAGAGAAGTGTTAAGTGTAGAACTGCACTTTTTGGATTTCTAAGCATATAATGTGCTGTAATAGTATGATAGAAAGTAACTAACTCTTGTGACCCAGATTTGTACCACTTAGGGAAGTTTTATGATTAGGAGAATGAATCAGATTCTGTTATGACTTGGTTCTCATTGCTTTCCTCGTGCCTATACAAAATGTCACACCTCAGCATAAGTGCAGCCCTCTTTGTCAGCTCTCCTGGAGGCAGCCGGCACCTCTGGGGTTCCACAGCCAGCGGACCACGAGGGGGAGCAGAGCTGGGATAATGCGGCTAGAGAATTATCTCTGGTAATTCCTGCGGAAAAGCAAGGTCCTCCCCCTCATTTGCAGGATGGTGTAATAATTTAACTCGGCCCTGTTTTGCAAGCCAAATAAGAGCATGGCAGACCATGTGCAGGATAAGCTTATCCAGAGACAAAAGCCGGCAAGCCTGCAGTTCAGGCAGCAGTGCAGACACGCTTCTCTGTCTGATCAGGTAGGTAGAGAAACATCTATTAGTATGTTGCTGATGATCAAGTAAGCAGAGTTTTATTCAGGAATACTAGGCTTCTTCTAGTATGACATCTCTGTAAGGTGGAGAATGTATTTGGGAGGCGACCCTCCCTTTTTGACGGGAGCCCAAGTAAGGAAGTGTCTACATTCCTGGGGGAAGAAGATGTGATTGCTCATCTACCAAAGATGAACTGGATGAGCAAAAGACTGGAGGTCTTTAGCCCAAATACCTGCTCACTGCAGGGTTAACAACAAAACTGTGTCAGGTTGCTCAGGGCCTTTCAGGCAAAGCTTGTACATCTCCAAGGGTGTTTATCTCTGCATATGTGAGGAAGAACAAGGGAGTGTCTCCTGCTTCTTCTGTGTATGAAAACTCAGATCTATGCCTTGTCTCTATCAGCTTCATTCATTCCCTTGCCCTTGCTATTCTTCTCAAGGGAGAAAGATAACCAGCTTGACTACTTGTGCAGTCTGGTCCTCAGGTCTCTAAGACAGGGGTGACTGCTCTGTGATCCAGAGGAGCTACTTTCGCTCCTTCATAGGAGTTTAAAATATCTATTTAAAATAAAATCTGAGTTTCTGAATGAAAAATGTCCATATACAAAACCAATTTAACAGCTTAAACCACTAAATGGTAGGAGTCTATTTTCTGCAGAAAAACAGTCTGAAGTCAGCTGTTTGAAATAATCTGAGATAATTGCTGGTGGAGTAGAGCCAGAAAACCTACTAAGATAAAAAATGAAAACACTAGAATAGTTAACTGTGGTCATGCAGGTGAGAATAAGGAACAGAAAGCACTATTTCTCCACAGAGAGCAAGACATTGAAACAGAGCATATCTTACACTCTACAGGGCTGTCATAGATTATTCCTAGAGTTGTAGAGATAGTGGATAAAAGGAGTGAATCAGAAACTACAGAACAAGAGCGAGTTCTTTATACTGAAATGGGGCTTGTTGCAAAATGCATTTGAGGCCTCTGTAAGACCTATAAATCTATGTTCCTATGATACCTTACTGAAAGCCAGTTCAGGATGCATGGATTCCAGTTATTAGTACCAAAGTGATGCTTTGATAATTTGGGAAGTAATATCAAGTGAGAAACTCCAGAGATTATTTCTAGGTTTTGTTTCATTCATCATCTCTAAGGACATTTAACAGCACAATGGTGAAACTCTTTCTAAAATATGAGGAGCGGCTAACACAGTAAGCAATTTGTAAGAATCATATGAGACAATTCTGTCTGAACTGCAGTTCAAAAGAAGCACGTCCCAACTCAGCCTTGGGAGTGCCCTTTGACTTTCTCAACAGCACATCAAAACAAGACCTGGTGCACAGCCTTCCTCCTCACTTCCCTCACCACAAGCCCACATAGCTGTAGGAGGAAAGCCCAGGTGTGTTGTGTGGTGATATTTTCCAGCTGGATACCTAATCACAGTGATACTCAAAACAGGATACTGGGAAATGGAAGGAAAAAATGTGCCTTGCAATTCAGAAATACTCAGAGGGACAAGACAGGCAGGATGAGATTCAGCCCAAAGACATGCTGAGAGTGAGCTGAAAAGATTCAGTTACCTTCTTACTGCCAACATGCGTGCCAGGGACAGGATGCTCACTGAGAAGCCATGAGAGTCAGAGGCTGTGGAGATGTAAATCATAGAATCATAGAATATGATTGTAAACAAAACATAAAAAGATTTTTAAATTAAGTTCTTTCAGTTTTGTTTATTTGTTGTTTGTTTGGGATTTGTTTGTTTTAGTTGTTTGTTGTTCGTGTTTTTGTTTGTGTTTTTTTACTGGACAGTCAGGGAATTTGTTTTGCCCAAAAATTTCCAAAGAAAAAATACAAACTTGTGATGCACAAACAGAACAACACTGTCGATTAAATACTGAGTATGAAAATGCACGTGTATTACTCACCCTACTGGCTACTTCCTCTGTGTATATTCCCTCTTTTTCCCTTTGGATCTGCATTTTGGTGCAGAGGACACATGAGAAAGCAATCTAGCAGAGCTTTTACAGGTATCAGCAAAGTTCTAGGCATTTGATGTTTTTACTTCTGTCAAACTTCTGCTCCCACTTGTTTATAGATTTTCTTCAGATTCTGATCCTGCTGTAGCATCAGATCTTATTTTGTTTCACTATTATTGTGCACATTCTGACTGTGAGCTACGCTAGGTAATCTTCAATCTGAAAAACCACAAAGCAATACATATGATTTCTGACCACCATTATCTGGAAAACTCCAATTTCTGATCCCCATCTGTCAACATTACAAAGGGGAGAAAAAGAAAGTAAATTATTTTTAGGCCATGTTTTCCAGTAAGCCCTAGTAAATTTCTTCCTGCCTACTCCTTAGATCAAATGTTCTGGGTATCTGCACACCAATTAAATGGAGATAGAGCATCCTAAAGGCCTTCACTCCAGAACTTGTCACTTCTGAGATTTTACAGACGCAAACTCAGTTAGCCCTGAGGAACCAAATGTCAGGCCTCAACACTGATTTTTTTTTTTTCTTTTTTTTTTTTTTCCTGAGTAAGGACATGAGCTCCTGGCCTGCGCTAGAGCTTTATCCTCCAGTTGCAAATGATTCTTCCCCAATTCACATCTATGTAGGCCTTGCCTACATCATCCCATCACAGAGAAGTTAGCTGTGGGTCTGTCTGCCCCAGTGCTACATCACAGACTGAAGAAGGCACAGAACAGTACAAATGAAAACCTAAATGGATATATTCCCCCAGTGCAAACTCAAGGTATGGGTTGTAGACCAGAAAATCTTGTATGACTCCTGCCATGGGAGACATTCAGATGTGGGGGAAAACATGGGCATAAAAGTTTGAGACCTAGCAGTGTGGACAGGTAAAGAGAACTTTAGACAGGATTAAACTGGAACAAATTTAAGGTACAACTACTGTGAATGCCTTTAACACATGAATTATTTGCACCATTATTTTGCTTCATGTGCTATGCAAAATTTAAAGCTTAGTATTGTAACCATCTGTTCTGAGATTTCTCTTGCCTATGTTCAGATGTGTTGGGATAGACTTTGCTTTCTCAAGATGTATGGTTTGAGAATCACAGAATTCACTGAAAGATTAGATGCAAGGGCCCCCAGAGAGTCCACAGTCCCAAATATTGCTTAGAGCACGGCTGACTCCAGAGCTGGATATGTTGTTCCACATTGTGTCCTGGCAAATTTGGAACATCTCCAAGGGTGGAGATCCCCCAGCCTCTCTAAGCAACCTGACAAGGTCCTTTCTTTAGCCTTCCATGGGGAGGAGGAGGAAGAGAGCTGGAGGAATGCAGCCATACAGCAAGTGTAAGTGTAATAATACCATCTGTATTCTACGGGGAGGGGTGTAATAGCTGTGTATGGGTGGGAGTAACATCCTTGATGAATGGAAGAGGAGATAGAACAAAGGCAAGTTCTTTCATACTCATGCCCCTCAGGAAGAAAACTAGAAGTCTCATGAGATCTTTGTACACAGAGAAAGACTCCTTCTAGCTTGCTTCCTCTCCCATGATTTCTTCTTTTGCTGAAAGGCACGCACTGTCCATCAATGCTGAGGAGACTGCTAAATGAAAAACTGTAATTCTGCCAAACAAAGTGGTATTGCTGTTGCTCTGTGACATACTTGGGAATGAGATGGGCCTGTGTACAGATGGATTTCCTAAACATAGGCAGTGAAGACGGCTCAGTAGTTTTAGCCCATTAACACAGATCACAGAATGGTTTGGGTTGGAAGAGACCCACAAGATCACCTATTTCCAACTGCCCTGCCATGGGGGTTGTAACTAGACCTCCACTAGACCAGATTGCTCCAGGGCCCCATCCAACCTCGCCTCGAACACTTCCAGGGATGGAAGTGCCACAACCTCCGCGGGCAACCTCTTGCAGTTCTTCATCACCCTGAAGAATTTCTCCCTAAAAATTTCAGTTTGAATCCATTGCCCGGGCCGGCGGGGCCGGGAAGGATGGCGAGGGCTGCCCAGGAGGTGGCAATCGGGAGCCTCTTACGGGAGTGGAGCAAAGGTGGAGGGAGGCTCCCAGGAAAGAGGTGGCTGCCTTTAAGGTGGGTTTATTTGCCTGCCAGATGGGAAGTCTGTGACCAGCCCCTTAGAACAGGTAAAGGCAGTAAGGCTTCTCCACCCATTCGCCTTGATCTTTCATCACCACCGTGGGCCAGGCGGGCGCTTGTGCAACGTGCGCGCCGCGCTCGGGAGGCTGCGGGAGAGGCCCATGCGCTGCCCGCAGCAGCCCGGGCACGGAGGCCGGGGCCGGCGGGGGCTGCGAGCCGGGCCCCCTCTCCGGCCAGCCTGGGGCTGAGCACCTGCAGCGGCGGGATGGAGATCTCCCTCGGGCTCCTTCTCCTCTGGGCTCTCCTTGCTCCCGAGGCGCACGGGAAAGAAGGTAAGCGTGGGACCCGCCGCCGGTCCCTCCGCCTGGAGGGCTGGGCTGGGGCGCGCAGGGACAGCGACCTCGCTAAGGGGGAGGGAACGGGGCGCGCCTGGGGCTCCCGGGACACCTCAGAGCCACTGGGGTGTCAGGGAAGGGCAGCCGGCTGTGGCGGGACCACGGCCTGGCAAAGCCCACGCGAATCTCGGTGGCTCAGTGAACGAGCCCAGGTACGTTCTCCCCCTCCTTCACCTCCTCCTAGTTGAAGCACAAATGCCTCGGCATATCCAGTGATCCAAGAGAATTCTGCCCCTGTTTCCCTGAAACACGGGCCTTGCAGATAACAAGTTTAAACACAAACTCAGAAAGTTTCTCCCCTCCTCTGGCAACACCCCCGCAGTTTCCTCAGGAAGCCCTCTTAGGAGTTAACCCTTGTGAGCAAGCGGACAGTCATTTTATCAGAGTCTCTTACCTACCCTGCTCCTGGAAGACGAATCTGGGCTTTAAAATTTCCTCTTCCGCCTCTTCAGGCTTCCATGTTTGCCCTCCCTATACCACTTACTCCCTTTTATTAGATCTAGTCATTTTTCTTACCTTCCATCTTGGTAGTTGCACAGTGGTTATGAAACATGGGACAATGGTAACTTTTAATGGAGAGGTGAGGGAAGTGTAAATCTCTGCTCTGTTCCCTACCTCCTCCTGCAGTCAGTTCCTGCCAGGGACTTCAGTTTTGTACAGCAAGAGGTGTTGGGGCTTTTCCATCCCAAAGACAGTCCTCCTTCACTTCTCCAGGCTTTCGATTGAGGGGACTTTCATAACTGGCAGTTCAGCCATGGGCTCATCCCAGATTCTGCGAGCGCTGAGTGATCTTTCAAAGCGTCCTTGACAAGCACGTTTCTATTAAGGATCCAGCTAAGTGGTGGATGCAGCTGGCAGACGTTGTGGAGAAGGCCAGCCTGGGTGAGAAGTAATACCAGGTGGCACCACGCAGGCTTTGGTTTCCAGAAGCGTGTGACCAGTAGCTGGCAGTAACAGTCAGGGACCTGTCTGCCAGCTTCAGTCCCTATCTCACCCATCTCATTTGGGCTGTGTCTGTGATCCACTCTTCCTTAACTTGTCTATCAGGGAAACGGCTCATTTTCCCGGCGTCCTCTCTTATCTGAAGCCTTTCTTCTTTTTGGAGACAGCTCCGCCCTTGTGGCTGGACAGCCACGTGAGATGCCTAGCAGCAAGGCTGCGGACCAGAGAGCTAGTAGTGCCTGAATACTTGTATTCCTCTGCTTGTGTAGTCTTATCGATTCAATCTTCCTTGCCGTGGAGAATCCCTGTCGTGGGATTCACTTTGAGAAGTACTTCCTGGCAATGGACATTGTCCCTCCAGTGGGCACTCAGCAGCTGAAGGAGCTGCCATTGTTGATCGTGCAGAGCATGGCACACGGGCTCTGCCACGTTCCTGTCCTGGCCACCTTCTAGTTCTCTTCCCTTGATCTGCTAGAGCTTGCCATGCAGCCCCTCTCAAGTCCACATTGCTGCTTCAGTCCTGAAGAGGATGGGACAGCATAGATGTTATCGGGGTGATGGTTCTGGCAGGACAGGCTACCTCACCCTCGGAGTTTGTGGAGCTAACCACAGAAGAATACTATCTCAAATGAAGAGATTGAGAGTAGAGGGGAAGTGAATGAAGAGCCTTGTCTGCACAGGGAGTCTGTGGCTAGGAAGGTTTTGCCATAGGACCATGCTGTGAACACTTCTAACTTGCAAAACCTGGATTCCTGCTTTTCCCAATCCTGAAAGGGTGTTTCAGAGGTGAGAACAGCAGCGCAATCCCTCTTATCTCTGATTCTGGGCCCACAGCCTGCTTCCTCATTCCACAGGACTCTTGCTGATCTGCACTTTACACTATTACTTATAGTTGGCAGGGAGTATTTGTAAAACAGTCAGATGAGGGGGAGGAAACCTGGTTACTTAAATGCCATTTAAAAATCTCCCCACTCCTACCTTTCACCCTCAGATTCTTTTCTGAGGTGTTTAGAAACGACCCCTCTGAATACACCCACAGGAATCTAAAAGGGAATCTAAAGAATTTTCCCGTTTCCTGTGTTCCCCAGCTGGGACTTCAATAGGTGCACAGAAACCAGTAGCCTGTTCTGGCAGCACCGGCAGACCCAAAGGCAGGCACGAAGCTGCACATCCCACAGCATGTCTTATTCCAACTCCTCTGCTTTCTCAGTGTTTGCCTACAAAGTGGCACATTTTTAACGTGTCTTCAGATCAAGGCTTTAGGCCAAACTGTGATCACATTTTCAAATTCCTTTTTTGAGGGCTAGAAATGAACATACCAGTGGTTTTCTCCTTTGTCACACGACTCCAGCAGCAAGGCTTAAAGCAGCCGTGCAATTCCTCAGGAGGTGGCCATGCTATGGCCTGAGCCCTTACCCTCTGTTGATGACCCGGCCAAAAAAGTCGGAAGGTGGGGAGAGGGTTAAACGATTTCTAGGCCACCGTCGGCTGGTGGACAGTCTGAGTTAGAAGCTCATCAATTTGCACAACTGATGCATCTCCTGGCTTTCGGGTACCGTGACAATGGAAAGTCCCTTCTACAACTTCACACTGCCCCGCTGTGTTTCAAGTACTGAATAGTCCCTCCAGGCGACACTGATTGATCTTTTGTGTTGGTAATTTATTTGATTGCCTTCCTTTTCACCCATTTAGTCTGCTGCCTTCCTATGCCAAGGAAAGATGTGTTCAGCTGCTAATGCTGTGTTCCCATTTGAATAGGCTTCAGCCTCCTTCTTCCTTTTTGGGGCAGTTTTAGGAAGTGATAAAATTTGTCAGGGCTGCATTTTTTGGATGTGTGTTGGAGGGAGTCTCATATATTAGTAAAAGCTTTTAACTCCTGACTAGGTGCCCTGTCCTGTATCTTTCCATCCCTCCTCTAGTGATGCTTTTTGAAGGTGAAAGGTTTCAAAGAACGGGGGCGGGGGTTCAGAGAGGAAATGCAGGCTTTACCTTCTTTGACAAAACAAGGATGAAACCATTCCATGGGCCATATGGGTTGGGTCACCGATTTATTTTTTCCCTCTCTTCTGGTTTTCAGTGGATCTACTTGACACAAGCACCGCACAGGGTGAATTGGGCTGGCTTCCAGACCCTCCAGAAGTAGGGGTGAGTACACACATTCAAGGAAGGGGAGCCACTGGCAGTACTAAATGATAGAAAAATATAATCCATGTTGAAATTTCACCCTACCTCTGGAAACGGAGCTTCTGAGGCTTCACCCCCTCCTGGACATTTTAGGTTTTATGTCTCTCTCCCTCCACCTGTGCAGCCTCACCCCTAGCCAGCTTTTTAAGGACTGATGCCTATTGACTTCCAGTATTATTAAACATACCCTTGAAATATACCAAAGTAATAAAACAATGAAGAAAAAGGGAAAAAATCAAACCATCACCCAGTTTTTCATTCTGTCATGCTGCACATAAATCTCATGTCTTTGTTTTTTCATTCAAGAAAATAGGCAGAGCAAAAGTAGCTCTGTCTCAGAGCCTCTCAAGAAATTAGAAACATGTTATAGGTTTTAAAATTCAGCATTTGACTGAAGAAATAACTTGTAACTCATGGGGCAGCAATCTGCCCTTGTGGGTGGGCTGCAAGATTCTAGGACTTTACACCAAGCTGTGGTGTTTAGTGCACACAGCTGACAATGAGAGAGGAATTTCTCTTTGTTTTGCGACTCCAAAATGGAGTTAATGGAAGTGCTTAAAATTGTACTCCTGAAACCACTGCAAAATTGGATCCCGAAAGACAGCTGAACTCTCAGCCATTTTTATACAAGTACAGCTATTTTATATGAAGAGTAGTTGGGCAGTCCCTCTGGTGTCACAACCTACATTAGTGAAGGTGGTTTCCTCTGTAGCTGCAGTGCTGTGGGAGTGGTGGAAGGAAGGAACAAAGAAAAGGGAGTTTAGGGACTACGCTGCGGTACTTAGGACATACGTTAAAACACAGTTTCAGTTCCTCATCCATGCTCTTGTCTTTGTAGCAAGTCCCAAGCTCTCCTGTGGAGAGTCTTCACCCTTCCTGTTCTAAAGCAGACCTGGGTTCAGCCTGTTCCTAACTCATTTTCATAACTCTTCTCTGTAATGCACTGTGGCTGGTTTAAATCCACCCCAGCCTCCTCCTCCTCCTCCTCCCGGTAGCCTTGCTGGGTGAAGTAGAGCCAGACAGAGAGGTTCTCCTGCACTGGCATAACTGCATTTGTTTCATTAGTAAAGCTGTTTCGGTTATTATTAGTAGTATTATTATACCCTGCTTTTCAAAGCAGGTGCCCTAGTGAGACATACATGTAGATCATGTTTTGCCCATTGTTCCCTTTGTTGTCTCATCAACTCTCTGTGTGGTAATTTTACCCCAATTCTAGGCTCCAGGTGTGTTCAGGAGGAAGTTTGCCTCTTGAAAAGTTTGGAAAAAACAACTGAAAAGTGCATTCTAAAAAAAATCTGATAGAAAGAAAATAAAACGTTTATTACAGAACATCTGAGTGTTGCACAGTAGGTTCAGAGCAGTGTAAGGAGTTGGCATATCCTTCTGCTTGTGCTACATTTGCTTTTTAAAATATGTATATTCAAAATATAGTTGTAACTGAGAATTTTTAAAAATTATGGGGAACATGGCCTTAGAGAAATCAAAACTAACAGATCAAGACACGGATGACTGATAAAACAACAGAGGATGAAGAATAGATTCATTGACTTCTCATGAGCAACTCTTTTGAGGAGATTTGTTTAATTACATCATTTCCCAATAACTGTTAGGTGGAAGTCTGACGAATTGCCACAAGCAAAAAAGGAACAATGGCTGATTCTCCTGTAATCAGAACTTTGAACAGGTGCTTCTGAAACCATTCCTTCAAAATGAAGAGCTAAATATGCTCAAAAAAGAACGGAAATTAATTCAGAACATTTTTTTGACAAAAAAAGAGCCAAGATTGGTACTGAATAATCTGACTGGGTTGATTAGTAACAGGCTGGAAACATCTGAGCTGCACTGCACACAGAGCTGAAGGGTGTACTTCACGTAGCACTGCTACTTGCAGCTAACCTCAGATGCCGGAGATCTCCCATCAGTGAGCTGGGTTTGTGTCAATACACTTATCGCACAGACGAGGAGGAATTTGCTGTGGGGAATTTTCATGCTTTATATGGACAAGGCCCCCGAGGCATAGCCCAGAAGAGGTTGGCTGAGGCTGTGGAGGCAGAACTACACCTTTGTTTTCTCCTCATGATTTGCCAATGACAGAGGATGAAGTGGCTCGCCAGGTGTGGTTGTTTCATGGTCAGACCGTGGCTGTATACAGTGTAGACAGTGCTCCTGTTAAAACACGGGCTCAGCCTGAGAACACTGCTCAGTTTTGGACAGCACTTCAGTAGTTCAGAACTTCTGCACTACATTAGCCAGCATCTTGCCTAAGCTTAAAGGTAGTCTTTGAGTGGAAGTCTCTGTACTTTAGGTAAAGTAGGACTTTGTTTGTTAAAAGGCTTGTGCTAGCTTGCTTTGTAGTAGCTATTTAGAAAGGGTTTCATTCATTTTAGGCTACTATTGGAAACTAGGCTTGTAAAAAGGCAGACTGTAGTTCCTATAATCCCTTTTTATCTACCTTACCACCCACCACCCCCCTCCTCCATCATCTAACATATTCCTTGATAATTCTTTTTTGGCTTTGAAGTTTTGCCACAGCAACACCAGGTGGGCATACAGACATGTATTGCAGTACTAGTGGAGGATTTCCACCTTTCAACATATATTAGAGAGCCAATGATGGCCACTTTGAAGGTGTCAGGAGTACAGAATTTACTTGCTTTCACATTTCTTTAAGACTTCATGCTGCACAAACAGCCTAGCTACCTGAACTGGTTTCAGAAACCACTGAAACTGTTCAAAAAGGACCTCTCAAATCCAACCACGAACAAATTCACTTATCAGGTATAGTGGCACTGCTTCCTGGCAGCTTGTAAAATAACAGTATAAAAAGTTATTCATCTGTCATTTGCTTTCAAATATAATTGCATCAGCTGTGAACAGATTGTGATGAGGAATCATGCTTTGCTCTTGGATTTTGTTTTTAATACACAAGGCCCTAAGCCACCCAGCCTGGCTTTGAAGTCAGCCTTATTCTGAGCAGGGGACTGGAGTAGAGAACCAAAGGTCCTTTCCCACCTAAATCTTTGCATTTGTGTGATAGTTTAGAATGTTGTTCATTAGAATTCTGGGCTTGAATTTTTAGCCCAAGCACAGAAGTCCTCATGATTTTATATTTTGATTTTTTTTTTTCATGATTTTATGTAATTTCTATTCCTATGGATTTTCTGTATCAGTTTATGTAGGCCTACGATACAACATACTAAGCAATTCAATATTTGTCTTTAATGGTATGATTATGTCATTCCCAGCTTGTGGGCCTATCTTGAAATTTTCCTTTTATCCACAATTTCCAATTTTTGTGTATGTGAATAGTATTTGCATAATCCAGTCATACTTTCATGAGCACATGTGACTGTTAAGTTCCAAGCCATTTGTGTTGGAGAATGCTGCACACTGGGGGTTTCTCAGTATGACTTTCTCTCTATATATTGTTGAACGAATTGTAAATTAAACACAATTTATTCTTTTTTAGCTGCTACATTTTCTTGGGAGATGTGCTTTCACCAGTTCTGCAGCTGTCTTTGCTTGTAAAAGGGTCCTTTTCCACGGTGACTTTGTTTTTAAATTGGATGTATGTTATTTCAGGAATCACATGAACTCTACTGCTACCAAATTGTACCATATTTATTACATATTAAAAGTTTGGCAAGGCTCAGTTCTCAGCTGGTAGCTGGTTTATGGAGCTTATTTTCCCAACTTATATTCCTGAATAGATCAGAGCATTATTAAAGCTTCCAAATTACTTCCAAATTACTTTCTTAGTCTCCTTCCCAGGCTGCCACTGTTCTCAGACTTTTGTTCATGGTGAGGAGGAAGACATAATTCTTTTCCAGCCTATTCCATACTCTTGCTTGCTTCCACACATACTTCAAAGCATTGCTATCAGTTTCAAGCTTTCCACTGGGTTTTATCAGTGTGCACAGCACTTGATCTGCTCAGCTTTTCCAAAGTCTACTCTCAAACAAGACCAAGGATGGACGTTTAATGGCAGTGGCCTAAAGCATCCCAAAGGTTATCAATGAATAGCCACTAACTACAACTATTGTGGCTCCAAAAACACTTAACAACTTCAGAAATTATGTGATTCTTCTTTAGTTCTGCACCTCATGCTCCCCAGAAAGTTTAATTATGACCATAGCAAACTGCCAAAGCTATGTGAATACAATTTGATTAGGCCAAAAATCAGATGATCTTTTTATTTTATGCTGTTGTTGCCCTATTAAAGCCCAGCCACAGCTCAAATTCTAGACTGCTAAATTTTTAAGTAATAGACTAGATCAATACCTGTGACTTGTCAGCAACTTCTGTATCACTGACCATGCCATTACATTTACAGGCCTTCAGGTTCTAGCAAGGTGAGGTGATGTTCCACAAGACTCAGCGGTCCCAGATTTCAGTATCAGCTGATGGCTGGTTTCTGTTTCCACCACTTCTGGTCAGAGAGACAGTCCTGGTCACAAAGGAAATAGTGCTGTGAGGCACAAAGCCTTCAACCTCCAAGCAATTCCAGCACAGCACTCCTATCTCATTAAACCTGGGCAGTTCACTTAGTCAGACTCGTTGATCTCTTACTCAGATAGTCTTACTTGCAAGAGTCTCAGCCAGTCAGCTTTTTGTAGCATCTGAAGGTGATGTGAAAAACAGCCATCAGAAAAGCTGTTCTGTGCACCTCCTCCCACAACTGTTGGCCGTGCATGTCCTTTAGGAGCTAACTCAGAGGAGTGCCATCACCTCTGAAGCTGGAGTACAGCAGCAGTGTACACCTCGCTGCTCTCAGTTTAAGTATCAGGCATTGGGGATTAGCTCCTCTGAGTAAACAGGACCTGTATAGAAATAAGGGAAAAATGCTAAGCAAAGCCAACAACTACCTGGAAATGGGAACAGCTCTGGCTTCAGGGTTGTATCCCTGTTGTATTGACCTGCTGCTGTTGATCTGTGGACTGGTGGAGAGATATTCGTTGATGATATCCTGTTAATTGAAATGTAGTTATTTTGTGTCAGTTTGGGAGAGAAGAAAAAAATTGTTATGCATATCCAGATAGACTTTACTCAGAAGTGTGAGAAGGGGAAATACAAAGCAGTGAGGTGAGGGCAAGTGAAATGTAAATTAATAGCTGTAGGGGAGGCCAGACTGCATGAGCCACCAACTAGGCAGCCTAGGATGGAGTCACTGCCAGAGACCCAAGTAACAATCTTGGCCAGTGCACTCCATGTTGTGACCTGGAGGGCAGAAAAGAGCACGTTGTGGGCCAAAGTGAAGATGCTGTACAGCCATGACATTCATCACCACGGCTGCTCGGGCTCTATGGTGGTGACAGCCCTGTTGCCTGGCAGCTTCAGGAGGCTGCTTCACTCTTTTATAGCTGTTGAATGAGTGGACAAGGTTCACTGAACTTCCTTGTGTCAACACAAAAGCAGCACAAGTCAGCTGGAGATTGGAAATTAACCTGACTGTAGCATGGTCCCCCAAGAAGACTAACAGGCTATTTAAAATAATAATAGTAAAAACCAACCCACCAACCAACCAAACAGAAAACCCAAATGAAACAACTTCTATTATAACACGAACTAAAATACTGGTGAGTTTACAGGCAAGCAATCAGAAAGAAAAGGCTTTACATCCTTTGTTGCCTGCTGTGTCCTTGAAGGAAGAACCTATGCTTTGAACTGTGATTCTCACCATCTCAGAGGCAGATCTGCAGAAAAATATTCCCACGATTTATTTATTGGAAAGTTATTTCCATTGTTTTCAAGGCCTAGTTTCTGGCTTCTCTTTGCTTGGCCTGAATATTGCCAGCTTCTCACATGACTTTCAGGTTGCCATCTCCTTCAGCTTCTTTTCTCCAGGCAGGTTTGATCATCATCAAGGCATAACTACCCAATCCCTGTGTGGGATTTTACCTGATCCATCTTTAAAAGGAACTTATACAAACAGAGCCCATCATCATCAGACTAATTTCCAGCTCCTCTGTAAACACTAGTATTATACTTGACACACCATACAAAACCACAGCTCACAATATAAAGCCATTTGCCTTGAAAGAATGAAAAAAAAATCACTTCCATTTACAACGGATCCTATGTAATGTAATGCAAAAATAACATGAGAGCTAACATTTGCTTTATTGGTAATATGGCTTTAGCCATGAATTCTGAACTTTACAGATTCACAGTCTGATTTTCCACTCCTGTCCTTTTTGTAGTTATTGGTATTGTTAGTGAGTGGTAGCAAAACAGGTATATACAAAACAGGAGTTCCAAAACAGCTATGTGAAATGTTGGACTAGAGTATCATTATCCCTCATCTAGCAGCATCTGTTGTGACCAGAACTGTTTTCATGCAAGACCTTAATGTGGTCAGACAGTTCAGAGAATGGGCAGACAGCAGAACCTGGGTTTGATGAACAGGTTCTGTAATCAATGCACTGGCACTCAGTGTCTCACATTAACACCTTATCTTCCCATAGGAGCATGAGTACCAGTCAAATTGAAAGGACATGGGTAGGATGGAGACCTATGTGCTAGTGCCCTAAAGAACAAGTAATTACATAATGGAGTGGCTCCTCCCTGAAAATAACCAATGGATCATTGTGGGGGAAAAATGTATCATCCTACCCATAAAGACAGCGTAGATAAGTAAACATCTCTTCTGTGTTCAGTTGTGTCAAAGGCTCCATGATGATGTGATGAAATTAAAATTGCCTGACCATAGCCAAATGATCAAAGAAATAAGAGCAGCCTCAGCTCTTCTCAGATTTAAAGTTATAGGACTCATGAAGTGTCTAGATGTCACCACAGTTCTTTCATCATCATCATCATCTAAATTGTCTTCCACACCAGCAAAAGAACTTCAAAGAGTATTAAGAAACTTTCAGTAAAGGGTCACAGAAGCTTCAGCTCTGGAATACAGACCACTGTGGTGATACTATTTTTAGTTGGCCGTTCCAGCCTACCTCCTGACAAATTTTTGTCAGATGTATTTTAACTGAAGAGAAGCTCTTTGCCATATCATGACAGGTGGCAGCAAGGTGCCTCTCTTGTCACCGGCTTTCCTCTGAGGAAACTACACTATGATTGTAGCACAACTGTAATTACCTTCAATGCTGAATCTGTTCCAGGAAGGTTCTTTTGCTCATGGTGGCACTCAAATGCTACTATACAAAAGCCAAGACACTCCACAGGCAAGATTGCAGCCAGGGAAAGGGGATAAAAACTGTTCAGCGGCACATGTTCTCCTAGGTGGTTTCAGGCTTAGCACACAAGTGATGTATTGTTGCTGAAAAGGTTTCTGTTTTGGGGCCTTGCAATTTTTCTTCAGGAAGAGACTTAATGGCTTCTCAATTCTGTTGAAAATTAATTGAGATTGAGACACACTTGCTATGCATAGGTACACTGTAGCAGGCTTTACTAACTTAGCTGGTCTTTTCAACTTCCTGAAATTTTCTAACCCATAGTTAAACAAGTTACTGAGTTTCAGCATATGAACTCTTGGCTTTTCCAGTAGGAATTCTTATTAACTTTTCCAGTGGGAATTCTTATTAACTTTTCCAGTGGAGACATGCATCTTAGTTTAGTAACTTTAAACCTACTGGCTAGATGCTTGCCTTGCTTTTGCTTCTGTAAGTCTCTTAAAACTATCAACTGTGCCTTTCCTCGGAGGTCTGCAGAACCACAGATTGGAAGTCACTGTGCTAAGGTAATGTGAAAGCAAATGACACGGAGGTCACAGCAGGCAGGCTCTTATCTGAAAGGAGACAGGGCAAGTGCCTGGCAAGCTGGAGGTGGACACAGTATTCTTATTGCAAGTCACAAGCTCTTACAATTTGCAGTAATGTCACAGTCTGCTGCCTCTGTCACTGGTAGCCTATCTCTTCATTTGCAGGGATGAAATTTGTACTTGTCAGCATAAAAAGCTTGTTTCCTTCTTTTTTTTCCCCATCTAAAAAGGGCTAAAACCGAAAGAGACCACTTCATTGATGCCTGTAGAGCCTGAGACAATGGCTCCAATATACGAGAACTGTCTCAGTTTGTTTCCATCTAATACCTGATGGTAGATCCTAGGAAGAGCAGCCCACAGTTGGATGGAGGAATCACAGCTTGTGCTAGATAGGATCCTTGACACAAACGTAATCTAGAGAAGGCTCATTATACAGAATAAGCAGAGTAAGCCTTCCGTAGGCTTCAGAGCTTCAAACTGTATAATCATTGCAGAGTAAATAAAAGCAGATATTAAAAGGCACATGACTTATCTTATCTTTGGATTTTTACTCACATGGCAGACCAAACCAATACTGTTTACTAAAAATATCTATTGGTGCCCTTCCAGGTTGTCATTGAAGTGATTCTGAATGGCCTTTATAAAGAGAGCTTTCTTTATATGGAATCCAACCAATGCAAGGAAAGTTGCTTTCCTTTTTTCCTTTTTCCTGAACTCGCGGTGTTTTGCGGTTATTGACACAGTACCTTTGCTCTGAGGTTGTTATTCACTTGACTCTAGTTGCTGTGCTGGAATTATTTTGCTCTGTATTATATCACCACACCAAGATTTTCAAGAACAAACCTATGGAACTAGGTGCCTGTGTTAATATATGGGTGTCTGAGAAGTACAGAACACCCACTTGTTCTCAAATCCAATGGCTACATCCCTAGACTTTTTAGGAAGCCAAGCTATTAAGTTATGGCATTCTCCTGAATGCATTGGCATTTGTTTTCTTAACAACTTTTAAAGAATTTGAAAAGATTTTAAGAGTTTGAAGACTAGTTTAAGGACAGTTTAGACTCTTAACTTAAAAAGGAAGAGAGTTAAAAAGGCATTTTAAAGAATAATGTGCAAAGTGTTTAAGAACTCTTCAGGTTGCTTGGAGCAGGGACTTGGACTAGATGATCTCCAAGGGTTCTTTCCAACCTAAATCTTTCTACGATTCTGAATTTAATGAAAAAGTGTTCTCTCTCATCCAAAAATCTCAAATTTACTCACTGCTAAAATGAGGAAGTCTGAATAACACTGTTCCCCACTTCTCCTAGAAGAATGTTGCTCATCCTATGGCCAAACTGATGACTGGAGTAAGGCAACAGAATGAAGTGAATGGAATGAAGTGGATAAAAAGTTATATTATCAAAGGAGGTTGATTCAATGTCATTGGCAAACTGACTGCAGAGCCAACTAATTAATATTGATTGAGCCAGACTTTACCACACATGTTCATTAAGAACATTACATTAAAAAACAGAGGCATACATTTTGATTTTGCAGCAGATTCTTTGAGGATGTGAGACAGTTGCCTGGCAACTTCTGGTCTCATCACCCTTTCATTAAATGTTGTATGTAACAGTTTTCCTCTACTACTTTGAATTTAAAAGCTTCACTGAATAATGAAAAGAAGTCAGAAGCATATTTAACAATAGTTCTGTATTGTTAGCATAAATAATATCCTCATTTTACTTCCTTTACCCATCAGCAGTAGAGTCTAGAAAAAACATGTCTGACTCCCTTGTTATTTCTTTACACCATACCGCATATGAAACTGTGCAATAGTCAGTGCCAAGCATCTTTGCCCTGAAGAACTGAGTCTGGAAGAAGCTGGGCTGAGATGAGCTAAGAAATGCAGGGGTTAGCTGTTGGATTTTTTTCCAGCAGTAGAGTTTAAAGGAATTGTTTGATTTTTTTTTTTTTTTNCTGTCACCACTGAAAATGACACTTTGGTCCTGTATCATGTAAATTTTGAAAATGTTTTTTTCAGGACATGCACCACAACAGCTCATGTCTTTCAGTGAGACATGCAAAAACCACTTTCTGGTGACACTTGTCTGTGGTACTGCCTTGGGATAAACTGCTAATGGAAAGTTGTCTAACTCTCAGCCTCCAAATGTAATTATGCTTTTCCCAGCATGAAAAATGCTTCTAAAAGCCAGTTCTAACATTGGCAGTGTAAGAAAGTTACTTTGCTCTTATTCTTCTAACTTCTTTTTTCTACTTCAGTATACTTCAGGATGCATTGTAAATTCAGTTCTGTAACATTTTCCAGAAGGTTTTCAGTTAAAGACTGCAAGAGGTCATTAAATGATTGTCCCTTCTGCTTGATCAATTTGGTTTGACTTGTCAATCTCTTTCTTTGTTTTGCCATCTAAATCCTTTGACCTCCAGTTAGTGAAGTAAGTGTAAATCCTGTGAGCTGCAGGTCTATGACAGCTGGATCAGATTAAGAGGGGTGGGGTAACACTGGAGATTAATTGTGTGGAGAAAAAAGGGAACAAGAAGGGACACATAGATACCATCCACAGAACTTCCTGGGAGGAGACTGCTAGTATGCACTTATGCAGAACGCTGAAATCATCCAGAGGGGAGCTTGTGCTATCAACAGGGCTTGCTGGCTTGGGGAAAGCTCTCCAATACTTTTCACAAAAACAGAGCTTCTTTGGCACTTCGTGGGTCCTTCTCTTGTATTCATTGCACTAGCAGAGTGACCTGGTCTGTGAGGAGACAAGCTGTTGTGCCGTGAGCACAGGAGGTGGTGGCGCTGAAGAAACGTGTGAATCTCATGCTCAGCCCATGAAATTCGACAAGTCTGGAGTAACACAGAGACTGAGGCCTTGTTTAAATTGCATCTTAACCTGGGGTGTGATTTGAAACCAAGATGCTTAAACTTGTGCCAATACCTATGTGGGCACTTGTTTCAATTTAATTTGATTAAACATTTAAAGCATAATGAGAAAGGCACTCTTAGCATTGGGGGGAAAAGGATGTAAGTTATTTTCCCTGTGGACAAAACCCTGCTTTCCAAATCTTCAGTTCTCATGTGTGAGTTACTCAAAAGAGAATGTTCTTTGTGTTTTGTATCTGACCTGTGGTAAGGAAAGAAAAATGAAACCCGCCTAAAATTTGGCAGAAGTATATGTTAAAATCAGTATCAAACTTTATTGGATTCATGCAAATAGTATTAGTGAGGTCATATGACCAGCTGGGCCCATGTCCTCCTCTCAACCATTATTTAGCTGGGGAAGATGCAGAACCTAAGTACAATATGAAGTCAGGAAAAACAACTGAATTTTAATAGTTAAATTAGGTTTTGCAAAATATCCCACTTAAAGAAGCGTGAACTCCAAGTTAATAAGTCCTTCTGCAATTTACATTCCCATTATGCCGGGCCATCTTTCCTCTTACCCCCAAATGCTGTGCATTATTTCCAGGGGCAGATAATAGTCATGGTCTGGTAGGTCCTACTGTACACTCTGAATGTAAACCGTGGCAGAGAGAAGTGGCCAGTTCATGGGAGTAGTGGGTCTTTTTCTCAATCTCCAAGATAAGGCAGTTCATGAAAAAAGTAAATTGGAAGCAAGGTAGTATGAAGGGCATGTACAAAGGTCTGTGTAAGTCAGATCCTAATTACAGGATCCTCTGTGTTCCCTATGTACAGAGTTAAGGCAACCATGGGGCTCTAGAAGAGATGCAGCTTTTGTTGGGTGTAAGAGACC
This sequence comes from Chaetops frenatus, assembly GCA_013400775.1. NCBI lineage: Eukaryota > Metazoa > Chordata > Aves > Passeriformes > Picathartidae > Chaetops > Chaetops frenatus. Next base: position 63,164 of record VZTR01012698.1, read on the forward strand.
TTTTAGCTGGCCAGGCTTTGAGCCTCGGACCCTATGTAAGAAATGATGTTTAGGTAAGATTTTGTCATATTTGAAGTGAAATTTGTTTCTCACATCTGTCTAACAATATGTATTTTCTTCTCCCCTGGGAGCAGTGGAGTGAAGTGCAGCAGATGATAAATGGTACCCCGATCTACATGTACCAGGACTGCAGTGTGCTTTCCGAGGGTGACACCGATCACTGGCTTCGCACCAACTGGATTTATCGGGGTGAGGCAGCCTCCCGCATTTATGTGGAGCTAAAGTTTACTGTGAGGGACTGCAAGAGCTTCAAAGGTGAAGTGGTGACCTGCAAGGAGACCTTCAATCTCTATTACATGGAGTCTGAACAAGATGTCGGGATCCAGTTCCGCCGCCCGCTGTTCACCAAGGTCTGTATTGCTGGGGGTGAAGACTGAGTCATATCTTTCAGCTTAAACTTGTCATATCTTTCAGCTTAAGCTAGGTGTGTCTTGCTGGCTGGAACAGGCCAGGAGAACCAGCATCTGGGGAAGGGCATGGATAGTAAGTGTTGTCCTTACAGTAAACTTTACCCCCCGTGCCCTCTGTGATGCTCAGAGCAGTCTTTGCCACAGGAGGCACAGGAGGTTTCAAATGAGATCAGACCTGTGTTCTGCGTAACTTCTTATTTAACCAGACACCATGTAGGTAAGGATTCTAAAGGGCTGTGACAGGGCTGGATGGTTACATCAATATTTAGAAATAGTAAAGCAGAGACCAAAGGAATTTTACTTGCCTTAGGTAATAAAACAAGATTAGACCAAGCAAAGAACAGAATCCAGTTCAGGTCTCAGTGGTCCTGATCATTTAGTCTGATTGCTGTGAGATACAGGGTCTTATTTCATAAACCTGGAAGTGATGGCTTGCTACAGTGAAATTCTCCCGGGTGTGAAGGTATTTAGCACTGATGTATTTTACCTGCTGTTTTCCTCAATGTTGTGCCCTCTTGCCATGCAAACATTGGAATTGCAGAGTAGAGAACCTCTGCTTTTTTTTTCAGAGGAAATTCTACAAGCCAGTTCTGTTCTAGCAGAAGCCCCAGACCTAAATTATTTGACTGCCCTTTGCTTTGCAGTTTGAATGGGCTGTGATGAAAACAAAGAGTTGTAAAGGCCACCACAGGCAGAGCAGAACTGTGGTAACTGATTCCCCTCCCTCCCCAGTGCTCCTCCACCTCCCCTGCAGCCTACAACATGAATTTGAGCGATACCTCCACAACTCCTAAACATGCCTTATGATCCCACTGCCAAATGCAGCTGCTCTACAGAGCCTTTCATCTCCCATCCAACTACAAGGAGTGGGTGGCATTGTACAATGGGAGGGGGCCTGTGGAGGAGAGGATCAGTTATCAGGCTCTCCCACCAAGAAGAAAGGCCACCCCAGCTGCAGTCCAGCTCTTCCATGTCACAGGGTGTCACAGACGCCTTTCCCATTTGCTCAAGCATGGCCAATATCCTCACTCACTCACTCTTATCCTTTGTTTGCAGAGGCAGTGGGAATGCAAAAGCATGGGAGCATTTTTCACCCAAATACCTACAGTGCTGAAATATGTTGAGTGCTGCACAAGGAGCACCTTACAGTAGATGATCTGAACTGCAGCAACTACAGCCTAAAAACAGGTGGCTGTAATTCCCTGGCTGGTTTCAAAGCACAGCTCTTGAGTGGTGTTGTGAATTTACTGCATGCAATTTGCAAACAAAGAAAATGATCACAGAAAGAGATTTGCTCCTGTAAGGGGCAGTTCCTAAAGACCTTTGAAATCAAAGACTCAGAACACAGAGTACTGTAGAAGACCAACGAATGCTACAAAGCATTTGAAGGAGATGATGAATGGAAGGTACAGAGGCAGGAAGAGATGCCTGCCCCTTTTTTAACATCTCTTCCAAGTGCAGAGAAAGTATGCAGTGCAGTGGCATTAGAAGCAGTTCACCCGACAGCCCCTAAAAGGCTTTAGTGTAAAAGAGGCTTGAGAGGCATAGGTATCTCGGCTGCTTTTGCCTGCTCAGATGGTAAAGCTGTTGTCTTTCTCTTTTTCATGTAGCTCAACACGGTGGCAGCAGATCGAAGTTTCACGAGCAGAGACATCGAGTCAGGGGCCATGCAGCTGAACACAGAAGTGTGCCCCATCGGGAAGCTCTCTCGCCGGGGCTTCTACCTGGCTTTCCAGAACTCTGGGGCTTGTGTAGCCATGGTGTCTGTCCGAGTGTATTACAAGACTTGCCCAGAGGCTGTGCGGGGCCTGGCCCGCTTTCCAGAGACTCTGGCAGGGTCAGAGGGGCTGACAGAAGTGCCTGGGGTCTGTGTGGAGTATGCAGCTGAAGAAGTGGGCTCTCCCCCCAGGATGCACTGCAGCACTGATGGGGAGTGGCTGGTCCCAGTGGGCAGATGCCTTTGTGCTGTGGGGTTTGAGGAAGTCGATGGGAGCTGCGTAGGTGAGTATGCAGACACTAGCTGTAGGCCATGGGAGAGGTTCCAGAGAGCGAGAGATCTGAGTATCTGTAAGCAGAAAGTGGGATCAGGGGAGTTAGTGTGGTCTACCTCTCTCTTGCCTACCCTCTGTATCTTGTATCTTTCCTTCTCCTTACCTTCTCCTTTTCAGTTGTGATTTTCCTCCTCATGTGTCAGGTGTAAGACCTGCACACACCTCTCCACTCCCTCTTGGGCTTCATCCAGGAGCTCTCAGCTCTGGAGCTAGTTTCTGCGAGCTGTAACTATGTGATTGACACTGACTCACTCAACAACTGGTTCTCAACCCTTAAACAGCAGCCTTGTTCTCCCAGGGCAGACGGGTCAGACACACAGAGCAGGGTATTTGTCCTGTGACTAGAAAGCTGAGCGGCAGAGGGGACAGGTTTCTCCTCTTCCCCCTTTCTTTTGGACTGGGGTGGCTCTTCTGCCATTGGAAACCATGTAAAGCATATTGCACAATACCGTGGTGCCTGCTCTTCTGAAGAAGAGCAATTAGCAAGCAAGAGAGTTGCTAGGGTGCTGGACTCACAGCAAGCAAAGGTTGTTAGAGTAACAAGTGCAGGGCCCTCCCTTGGCTGTAGAGGGGACAAGAGTCAGCTTTTTAAGGCAACTTAGTTTGACATGGCTGGTGTTTTGGGGGATACGTATTACTGCAGGGAGGGTGGCAAAAGCACATCTCTGCCCTTGCTGTCAGAGCTGTTTGTCCCAAGGCTTAGGCCATAGGGATCCACACACTGCTCTCAGATTCAGCAGGTGCCCTGTGTCTCTGCTTTGCTCTGCTACAGGGATCTGGTGTCTCTATGAATCCCTACTGCTTGCTGCTCACTTTGCTGGGGGAGCTGGAGAAGGTTGAAGCACCAGATCCTCGCCCTGCTCCAGCAATCCCCTCTCCTTGCACAGCCCAGCCAGTTTTTCCACTTAGGTGCTCCAGAGCTCTCCCCGCCCTCCTGAGAGCACTCCTCTGGGAAGGGGCAGGGAAGCTGTCATGTCTGGACAAGCCTCGACTGCTATCGCAGCACAGGTTCATTCTACATCTGTGCTTTCATCCCACTCCGCCCAAGCACAGCTGCAGCCAGAAGGATCTTTTGTAGGATTAGTAGGGACCGGGGAGGTCTCCCAGGAGAGGAAGGGAAGAGGGGAGAACCTAGCTGGAGAAGAGAGAGGTACTTCATGACCAGAATAGTGTCTTATTGGAGCATCACAGGGAGAAGGTGAATGCAGAGGGATATCTTATGATCTGCTCCCTCAGCAGAAAAGACCAGACTGTGCCATGGACTGGGAACAATCCTGCTCAGGATAGACTGAGATCGCAACCTTTACTTTGTCCTCAAAACAGAGGACTTCTTCAGACATATGAAGTGTGACAGGATGGAAAACCTGGTAGTGTCATTTGAGTTTTGCCTAGAGTAGAGAGCAAAAAAAGGTGAAAGCTGCACCTTTTACCAGGAAAAGAACCTGACCTCTGTTACAGAAGACAAGAGACAGCCAGAGGATCAAGTCCTGAACTAGCTCCCTCAATCTCTCAGTGAATTCCCAGCTGTATGAAGTTCTGCTGGGTGCAGAACTTCTCAGCTCCCCCACAATGCCAGAAAAGCTGTGCCTGCCTCAGAGCATTCAGACTTTGCTGCCCATAAACCCAGAGCTCGTGATTAACTTCCTCAAGTATGTAATTTGCTGTGCCCACGGAGGCTGGCTGTGCCCCGGCCCGTGCTCTGGCTCCTGGCTGGGCTCTGCAGGGCAGGTGAGCCGAACTCTGGCCAGCCCCACTCCGGTGCCTGCAGCCTGCCCGGCCTGGTTGGCAGATTCACGGGGGGCACCTGCAGAAGTAAGGCATGAAGGAGGCGCCCCAGCCATACTCTCTGCCCTCTGGTACTCGGTGAGCAGGCCCTTTCCCAGGCTTGTTTTTCCCATCGCGCCGCCCGGAGCGGGTGCCCAAGGCCCGGGGAAACCGGGGGCCAGCAGGGCTGGGGCAGGGCCGAGGCTGCTGGCTGTGCGCCCGCCTCCTCCGCTCCCGGGGCAGCCGCGGGCAGCCGCCCCTCCACCTCCGCACCCCCGGGGCAGGGCGGGGGGGAGCGGGGAGCCCCAGCAGGCCCGTCCTGCCCGCCGGCCCCAGC
>VZTR01012698.1:68023-112809 GCA_013400775.1 Chaetops frenatus
GCCGCCGCCGCCGCCTCGTGTCTTAGGCATTCTCGCTCCGGCCCTCGCCGCGGCCCGAGTGCCCCGTGCAGCTCTGCCACGGTGTTCTCTCCCTCCACGGCATCTCCTGCTTGGGCTCGGCACCGCAGATGTGGGCGGTGGGCTAGGGTGGCACTGGAGCTCAGAACTGGAGGAACAGAGGCTCTCCTGGGGCCGGAGTGACCTGTTCTGGAGCTCAGGTCTTAGGAGCAGCGGCTGGAGGAGCTGGGGGTGTTCAGCATGGAGGCTCAGGGGAGACCTGATCACTCTCTACAAACATCTGAAAAGAGGGCGTAGCCAGTCTCTTCTCTCAGCAGGTAGTGACAGGACAAGAGGGCATAGTCTTTAGCTGGTTTAGGTTGGACATTCGGAATAATTTCTTCACAGAAGGGGTGATCAGACATTGGAATGGGCTGCCCATGGAGGTGATGGAATCACCATCCCTGGAGTTGTTTAAGGAAACACTGGGTGTGGCACTCAGTGCCGTGGTCTAGTTGCCATGGTGGAGTTCAGTCAAAGGTTGGACTTGATCTCAGAGATCTTTTCCAGCCTGATTGATTCTGTGATTCTTGAAAAGGTTCCCAACCCCATATTTCTATAATTTACTTGCAGATGGTCTCAGCCAGATAAGAGTGTATGTATATTGTCTCATATTTGTGGCAGGTAGTTTTATACAGGCAGCATTAGAACCTCTGTGTTGTGTAAGAATGTGGCCATGCACTTCCTTAGTTTTTCATGTCAAACCTCTCCTGACCCAAATTGATTCACTGTCAGGAACTCTCAAATCTTATGCTGGAGCAAAGTGGCAGGAGACCTCAAAATTTTCATCTTCAGTTCAGCATGTAGAAGCTTAATTGTGAGCTGCCTGAAGATCAAAGTAACTTTTACTGCCTGTTTCTCAAAGAGATGGTTTAATCTGGGATATAAATGGATTCTCTTTGCGCTGTGACAATCAATACTTGAGCCTTTTAATTATTTTCAATGGTCTTTGCTATCATTAATCACATAGTTGCATGATTGTATCTCAGAATGATAGATTCTCCTGAGTGGTTCTGTCATTTTCTGGAATCAGATGGTGTTGGTTGCTCCTACTTGTGATTATTTCTCTTTTCTGGGCTCTTTAAGCATCCCTCCTGCAGACTGATGATGAGTAGTCTTGTTTGGCCTGTATTAGTGGAAAGTTTTCAAGGTCCCTCAGGTGTTCCTCTGTGTCGTATAGTAGGAATGGCTGAGGTTGTTTCTTTTGTCTTCTGGATAAAGAATCATTTCCTATGCTATGCTCCACCACAGCAAGCCATTTGTGTGGGGCTCCTGAACAGATGGTTTTCTCCATTGAGATCTCCTGAGGGATTACACAGGATATTGTTGCTTTTATAGTGCAATATGAAAAGAGTCAGTCCCTCAATGCGCAACTCAAATGCAAGGTATTAGCTCTGGCAGAAAATTAGTGTATGCATTTCTCAACCATCTGATTATCAATAGGTTGGTTGTTTCTTTAGCTAAGGAACATTTGATTCATTTAGCACAGGCTGGCAAAACATTACATTTACAGGTTGCCTTCAACTCTGTCACTCATTTTCTCTTCCCTGCTACACAACTGTAGAGGTGAAGCATTGACCTTGAGACAACTGGCAAGCTGACCAGTGCTTCTGTAGATTGAACTAATAGTAACACAGCAAAAACAGGTTGTCAGGTGTTATACTTAGAGACTGTGGCTGCTCATTTTTGTAGGACTGGAAGTAGAAAACATGTGACACCTGTCCTCTTACAGTCTGTGTTGGCTCCATAGCCAGTTATATCAATACTGTTAGGTGAACTGATAGTTTCCTAGGTATTCCCCAGGGCCCTGCTAGGTAATGCTCTGGTACAACACCTGAAAGCAGCAAAGATGCTTCTGCTAAAAAGCCTACTGGCTACTCCATATGAAGTCAGCAAGCAGAAGACTCTGAGGTCTGCAAGGATCTGTAGCTACTATTTATGGCTGTTATTTATGGTGTGGAAAGCTTGAAGGGCGAGGTGGGGATCAGTCTGGGTTTACATTGGAAAAAATTTCTGAGGTTGACTGGATTCCATATTCATACAGCATCTATGAGGAATGAGATTCCCCGTTCTTCAGTCTGTAAGTCTTGTCATAAAACTGATGCTACCTTGAGTTTGCATCTTCTCTCTATCAGCTCTGAGATAATTGATCTAGGTGATTGCCAGGGGTTCATTCCAAACTAAGTATTTCTAAGAAAATGGAGGCAGATAAAGGAGTGTTCAAGAAGCTGAACAAAACTGCTGGGTGTTTTTTTGTTGATCTGGGTTTATTGATTATCTTGTGTTGGCTTGTTTGCCCTTCCACAGCCTGCCAGCGAGGCTTCTACCGCCACTCCCTGGATGCTGTACGCTGCCTGAAGTGCCCTCCCAACAGCTTGTCCAGCGAGTCAGGAGCTACAGCTTGTGCCTGCAATACAGGCTTCTACCGAGCACCTTTGGAGGGCCAGAACATTGCTTGCACCCGTGAGTTGCATGCAGAAAGAAAGAACAATATCCACACAGGCTGGGGGATGAGCTTATTGAGAGCAGCACCACAGAGAGGAACTTGGGGGTACTGGTGGGTGAAAAACTGGGCATGAGCTGGCAGTGTGAGCCTGCAGCCAAAAAGCCAAGTGTGTCCTGGACTGCATCAAAAGCATGTAGCCAGCAGGGTGAGGGAAAGGATTATCCTCTTCCACTCTGCTCTTGTGAGATCTCGTCTGGAGGGCTCCATCCGGGTCTGGAGCCCTGAGAACAAGAGGGACATGGACCTATTGGATCAGGTCCAGAGGAGGGCCCTAAAAATTATTGTAGAGATGGAATACCTCTCTTATGAGGAAAGATTGAGAGAGCTGGGGTTGTCCAGCCTGGGAAGAGAAAGCTTTGGGGAGATCATCTTGTGGCCTTTTAATACTTAGTAGGACCTGCAAGAAAGATGAAGAAAGGGGTTTTGTACCAAGGCCTGTAGTGACAGCACAGGGGGCAATGGTTTTAAACTGAAAGAGGGTAGATTTAGATGGGACATACAGAAGAAATTTTTTACAGTGAGGGTGATGAGACACTGGCACCGGTTGTGGGTGCTCTGACCCTGGAAGTGTTCAAGGCCGGGTTGGATGGGGCTTGGAGGGACCTGGTCTAGTGAAAGGTGTCCTTGCCCATGGCAGGGATTTAGAACTAGAACATCTTTAAGGTCTCTTCCAACCCAAACCATTCTATGATTCCATGAGCAAGGATATGGGGAAGGAAACAAAAGACTGGAAAATGGGAATGAGAGATCAGAGAGGGAGAGGCTGGGGTGGAGATAGGGCTCCGTTTGAAATGCATCGGCAGATGGGAAGCTGCCGCAAAACTGTGGGCATTAACAGCTGGATCTGACACTTCCTTTTGTGCTCCCTGTAGGCCCACCCTCGGCTCCCCGCAATGTCAGCTTCTCCCTCATTGGCACCCAGCTGAGTCTGTGGTGGCAGCCACCCAGTGACCAGGGCGGGAGGAAGGACCTGACTTACACAGTCTTCTGCCAGCGCTGCCATTTCCTGTCCTGTGAGCCCTGTGAGGCTGGCGTGGTGTTCTCCCCCAGTGCCTCTGGTCTCACGAAACCTGCAGTGGACGTGGATGGCCTGGAAGCTTACACCAATTACACGTTCACTGTGGAAGCCCATAATGGTGTCTCAGGAATGGGACCTGCTCCACAGAGAACTGCTCCAGCTGTCTGGGTCTCAGTTGGACATGCAGGTTAGCAGAAGCAGAGAGAATTTCTTCCTGCTCATCACGAAAAGGAAGAGGAATCTCTGTGAATATTTAAGCTTTCTCCATCTTCTCCTTCTGCCTGACACATGTGTTGGTATGGTATGATAAGGATTCTAAAGTACCTCTGCCTCTGGCATGTAAAGTCCATTAGTCATATTCCATGCAAATCAAAGCAGCAGCAGTCATTATCCACCAAGAGTTATGAATCTGCCAAGAACTTAACAGAGGTGAAAAAGATGAAGCCCTCCCTGTCACACAACCTAAGTGTTGTTACCTGTGTGACGGGAAGAACAAGGGCTGTGTCATGAGATATTTCCTGTGACTCAGATATTGCAAAACACCAAACACAACAGAAACTCTGGTGTAACTGGGAAAAAAAAGGGTTTGGAAGCATGGAGAGATGAGGATGTTAAATCTTGACACATTTCTGTAGGTTAGCTTCAGTCTGGCTAGTTTGGCTGTCCTGTAAATACTTTCCAGAGCACCGTGAAATGTGATTATAGAAAAGTGACATCACAGTGCTCAACAGCCCTTGGTGCATTCCCTGGGTACTAATTTAGTAACGAAATATGACTTTTCTTCCTGATGCTATGCGGGGGCAGCACAAATCTGAGCTAGAAAAGCAGAGCTACTTTTGGCTTGCCTCATCACTTCCTGAGGATGATGAAGGACAAGGAGGGAACCAGGCTTAACTCCTCAGTCCTTGCAGACTCTTGAGAATTATCTTTTTATTCATGAACAGCATGCATTTGCAGTCAGCTGAGGGATTTTGAGCATTGAGTTTCAGTGTACCCTTACGCAATGCAGCTGCATTCATAAATCATTATATAGGATAGCTGTGCTACTGCTGCTGTAAGAGCACAAAATCCTAACATTTTTTCTTTCAAATTGGACACTTTCAGTGCAGTCCTGGAATAAATGTAATTTCTTGGAACACAGATTTTGTTTTGAGGGCCAAAGTTATGCTTCCACTGTTGGGGCAGAAGCATACTATTCACAGAAAGCAATTAATTACAACTGGAGACCTCATTTCTTTTCCACCACACAAAAGAAAGGATGAGGGTGTGGCAGTGGCAACGAGACTCAGTTCCAGTTGCATGGAGCTTCTGGTGGACAGAGGATGTAGTTTGCATTTTGTTTGTATTTCTCCCTCATGTTCTCTATTCTCTCCCACTTCAGCTCCAGTGACAGTATCCCAGTTTATTCTGACACAGAGAGATGACAGTAGCCTTTCTGTTTCTTGGCTTGCCCCACGGCAACGCAGCCGGACCTCAGTGGAGTATGAGGTCATGTTCTTTGAGAAGGTAAGGCCTGCCTAATTTGCTCTTCCCCCTTTCCCCCAAAGGAGTGGAAGTGTCCTCCTGTTCAGTGTACATTTGTTACTTGATCCTCTTTGGTTCCTGCAGGGAGAGGAGGCACGTTACACAGTGAAGCACCTTCTTGAGCCGAATGTCACTCTGAGAGACCTGCAGCCAGACACAGCCTACCTGCTCCGTGTGAGATCCATCACACCCCTTGGGCCTGGGCCCTACTCCCCGGAGCAGGAATTTCGCACCCTTCCGCCAGGTAAAGGACAAGCACTGGTATCTCATCTGGGAGAAACTCACTTCCCCATCAGATTGGATATTCACATGGTACATGGATCTCTTTTTGTGTTCTGCTGGCTGTCAGGCACAGACACCACACTCCTGAGTTCCTTGTCACCAGAGCCAGGCCTGTTGCTTTGTAGAGACAAAAGGCATTTTTCTTGTTTCCTTGATGTCTTACAAAATTTGCTTGCACTTTCCCCTTTAGGCCTGATCAGTCTCAGTTTAGTGTGTTGTACTGGCACCATAGTTCACCAGACCTCCATTTAGTTCTTGAAAAACATTTTAATTTTGGCTAATGTTTTTAAGTTTGAATGCTGGTCATATATTACCATATGCCTGCCTTTGTGTTCCAGTTACTAGTGAAAAGGAGAACTCAGAGAACCTCAGCACTATTTTTTTCAGCTTTATCAGTTCTGTTGTGTGTAGTCCAGCTCCTGAATGTAGCTCTGCCCAAAGAGATGGCATGTGCCACTGAAAAAAAGTTTTTCACCAAAGCACAATGCGTAGAAGGCCAAGCTGTCAGGGATACAAGAGGACCTTTCTCCTGTGTCAAAAAACATCTTATATATAGGCCTGACATGCAACTTCCTCTTTCCCTGGGTCACCCAGAAACTTCCCCTTAATCTAAAGTTTTCTGTAATGGAGTTTGCTCTCTCTTCATTCCACAGACTCCTATTGACCCTGTGGATAACTTTAGAAATCCATGTATTGAAGTCCCGCATTTGAAAGACTGGTTTTATTGTAATGAAATAAGGACACAGAAGAAAGCTAAGGCATACCTTAATGTAACTTAATAGTTAAATTAACAGCGTAAAAGCTGATAAGGAGTTGGGATACCATTACTGGAATATAAAGGTTGGGCCCTTTTTGGCACCAGGAGCTTTTGGGAAAAATCTTCATGTAGTCACAGTGACAAATGATAGCAAAAATTATGTTTAATCAATTAAATAATGTACTACAAAGGCCCTGTGAAAAAGATGTAAATTAGTATGCACAATTGTTTTGATTAAGAAAGAATAAGTTAGAAAATACTTTCATCAAGATTATGCCTTATTTCAAATAAAAGTTGATCACCTCATCATGCCAAGACAAAGATGTTTTGAATATGAAAGGGATTAAAAAGAAGTGCCAGCGACATTTCATTTAATGAGTATTCTTGTTTGATAATACTAGGAACATTGTTCAGCTGTTATAGTCTAGGAATATTAGTGTAGCAGGATTTGCAAGGAGTGGCAATTTTTTATTTAAATATGAATTTGATAATTTAGATCCCTTAAATTCCTGCAGGAGTCCTATAAATCTAAAATCTTGTCCATTTTATTAATAAAGGTACCATTTCACCTTCCAAATCTTAGCTTTTTGATTTTAACAAAACAAGGACATTAGCTCTGCCTTTTGATTTCTGCTTAACTGAGCTGGTGATTTTTAATAGTTTTAGTGGGATGAGTCAGCACCAAATTGAGGAAGGATAACTAGTGTTAATTAGGCTTTATGGATGCTGACCATTGGACTAGATGTTAGGAAACACTTCCTCGAACAGTTCTGTGTATCATCTGTTCCTTGCTTTAAAATCTGCTCATTTATTGAAAAAAAAATTATTTGGGGATTTTCTTTTTGCGAATGTTTTCCTAAATCTGTTTTGGGAAAATATCAAAAAGATGCAGATTTTCATTACTTGTCCATCAATGCATTTTAAGTTTTTTAAAAAAAATTTTTAAATTATGGGAAATAAGTTTTAAAAACACCAACAGTGGTAATTTAACATTTTCTCTGATGAATTCAAATATACTTTGTGGAAATTCTCAGCTTTAGCTTGAGAACCTAAATGGAAGGAGACAGCCTGTGTTATGTGAACACTATCTGAAAGCTATCCAATCACAGAATGAAACCAAACCACCTGATGCTCAGTTTTGAGAAAACAGGAATATGATGTTAGACTGCGAGTTTGTAATTCAGTACTTGTTTCAGGAGTCCTAAGCAGGGGGGGGCTTTTTACTTAGGCAAAGGACCAGCCCCAGATATTGATGGGAGGGGAGCATGTAATTCATTTCGTAAACAAGGAGAGAGTCACTTCAGACTGTTGGGGAATGTCATGTCTTTGCTTTGCCATAGTTTAAATCAGCTGCTAAGCAGGAAGAAGGGCCTGATCAGAAAGGGTTGTTGGAGAGAAGTGGGAGAGAAGGAACATCTGTTCTTCATTTTTGAAAGTGCCATGGGATTTAAGTAGGAAATCAGACACAGGGATGAATTATTCAACCGGAAGACCAAGACTGTAGATAAGAGTCAACCAGATAACCCCCAGAAGGTGCTGCATGCACATGAATAACAGTATGATAGGACTCCCATCTGGTGGCTCTGCTGCCTGGAAGACAAGTGGCTGTAACTTGTCTAATGTCATTAACTGGTAGGAGCTGGTTGGTATGTTTCAGACAAATAGATATTGGTCTTTTAAGTGATATGGCCTCTCTCTTTGTTACTGCAGACACAGGAGCTCTGTCTGGTGGAGTAATAGTCTCTATTATCTTTGGAGTTCTCCTATTTATTGGGCTAATTCTGGGATTTCTCATGTTTCGGCGGAAGTAAGTATTGATTTTTGGTATTAAAAAAGGTATAGATGTAGGAATAGCTGAGCTATGGGAGCTTGAGAAAGGGAGGCCCTGATTTCTCACAGGATATTGTATAGCTAGAGGTTAGTTTGAGACGAAAAACACCAGTGTGCTGCAGCAAGATGGAAAGGGTCTCAGTAAGTAATTTTGATTAGCATTAGGATTGGAGGAAATGATATTGTAAGATAATGTTTGCTGTTGGGAACAGAGGAAAATGTGGTGATTTCTCAGTTTTGTTATAATCCAGCAGTATCATATTGCTATCGTGACAGAGGAATAAAAACATTGTTATGGTACAATCATTTCTATATCTGCTGACCAGTTGAGTGGTAGTACATGTATCCAGTAATTTCAAACCATTTTCCATATACCATTGCTGTTGGGGTCCTCTACCCATATACAGAATTCTACTTTCCTTCTCAATGTCTATAATGCTGCTATTGCTTGGTTTTAAGAAAATTAGATACTCTACTGGAAGCGTACAGAAAACATAAAATAATCAGAAATTCGTCTGTAACTCAGCACAAGGCTCCCTGTATGAAAGCAAAGCTCCATTTCTAAATGTTAATGAAGCGTCACATTTTATTGCCAACTGTACTTTTCCAAGTAGATGTAGTGTCTGGTTCCACTTTGCACTGTGCTACCCTGAACTCTGTCCCTAACCAGCTAGGGCAGACACCCTGGCAGTCTTGCTTTTTCCTTTTGCTATCTGCTGACCACTTTATTATCACGACTCCTTCTGATGTTCCAGGAGGGCTCGTCGGAGACATGCACGGCCAGATTACAATACTTCAGGCTTTGAGCGAGGTGAGCTTCAAAGGGGTGATAAAACCAGGGGGAAGCCTGGAATGTGTTGGAAGGAATGAAAAGAAACATTAGTTTGAAAACAGACACTGGCATGGCTTTTCTGATGCAATTTGCCTCTTGCCACAGCAGTTCTACTCTTCAATGTAGATTTCGTAGGTTTTTTTACTGGCATTGTCAGAAACCCATGGATTCTCTTCTGCTTTTGTTGTTACGCTTTAAAAAGGTTGTCCAAAGTGTTGACAGTTTAATGTGCTCTTTTGTTTCCCTTTACCATAGAGAAGGTCTGGTTGAAACCCTATGTAGACCTGCAGCCATATGATGACCCCAGCAGAGGGGTGCTGGAATTCACTAAGGAACTGGACATCTCTTGTGTCACTATGGAGAATGTGATTGGAGAGGGTGAGTCACTTATTGCTCTCCCCATCTTTCAGTTTCCCTACGCTGTTGTTTTGCTGCCTGTCCTGGAGTTCATCTGTGACATTTTGCCTCTGGTTGTCTTCAGGGGAGTTTGGGGAGGTCTATCGTGGGTCCCTGCGACTCCCGGGGAAAGAACGTATTGTGGTTGCCATCAAGACTCTGAAATCAACATATTCAGACTCACAGTGGTGGAACTTCCTGCGTGAAGCAACAATTATGGGGCAGTTCAATCACCCCAACATTGTGCGTCTGGAGGGAGTTGTCACCAAAAGTAAGTAAGAGTGTGTGTGAGAGAGTCCTGGGATGACAGCAGAAGCAGAGACATTTCTCAGGCCTTTCTTAGAGAGTTTCCTGTCAGAGAGGCTGTTCTGGGAGAAGACAGGCATCGTCATGTCAGAGAATGAGGAAGGGAGGAGAGGTATAGATTTCCAGCAGAGTCCTGAGGCAGTGTTAGGAGAGATCTCCTAAGGCTGGTGAGTAGATGAGAAGTCAGGATAGTGTGAGGGATGCTGCAGGTTTATATGTGCCACACAAGGAGGAGCACAAGATCACTGGGAGATGTCTAAGGAGAAGGGGCAGCCAGCTGTGCCAGTGGAGTGGGGGTGTTAGCTGGGGTTGGACATCGTTCTCTGTGTTGGGGAGTATGGACAGCATTGAAAGGCATGAGAAGGAGAATTTGAAAAAGGCTGAAACCCTCTTGTCTTCCTCAAGGGAGGCCAATGATGATCATCACTGAATACATGGAAAATGGAGCACTGGATACCTTCCTCCGGGTGAGAAACTCCAATCTGTAATAGGCTTGTGTACTGCCAGAACTTGCACTTGACCTGGATTTGGGCCCTAAAATAAAACTAGAAATAAGATCCAGGCATCCACTTACTTTCTGCTTACTGACACTTCCAGTGTCAGCAGCAGAAGCTTGATGCCATCCAGTTTGTTCAGTGACAAGAGTGGTGTCTTTGCTAGTTGAAATGCAACTGCTTAACGATGACTCCAGAAACCACTACCAGTCCCTTAGTGAGAACCTGTTGGGGCCTTTGGGCTGCAGCATTGCCTTTTTGCTTGTTGACCACTGTCCACTTCTGTAAGTTGATAAGGTCGGTGACTAGAAACCAAGCCAATCAACGTCACTTCTCTCACTTCTTCTTCCGTGCAGGAGAATGAGGAAAAATTTAGCCCTGTGCAGCTTGTGAGCATGCTGCAGGGAATAGCCTCTGGCATGACCTACCTTTCAGAACACAATTATGTGCACCGGGATCTGGCTGCTCGCAACATCCTGGTAACACGCAGTCTCCAATGCAAGGTGTCTGACTTTGGTCTCTCCCGAATTTTGGAGAATGATGCTGAGGGAACCTATGAAACCAAGGTAATGCAAACCCAGTCTTTCAGCCTTGTAAATTAACTGTAGGCTCTGAGGAAAACCTCTAGTAAAATTGCAGGTCATGGTGTAGTTGGTTCAGAAGGTGGTACTTTTGTCTCTGGAATCCAGGTTGATTATGTTTGCTAAGAAATTCGGAGGGATTGTGGTGTTAAAATGAGAAGCAAAATAGGAGGTCTTATCTCTTGGACTCAGTTACTAAATCTAGCTTTGAAGATAGCCTTGCTGTGATCAGAGTTTTGGACTAGAGTCATCTCCATGTCTCTTTCAATGAAAGTACCAGTAATTCTAATGTGTGGTGTCCTTCAAAGCAAGGCTGTGACTGGTGGTCTTACTCCCACAGCAGAGATCTCGTGTAGCATTCAACTGAACAAAGGGCTTAAACTCATGTACTTCCCGAGAATATTTCTCTCCTTTTGAGAAATTTCCCTGGGGTGGTTACATGTCACTTCAAATGAAGTGGGCTCAATCTCTGAACCGCTTTGTAAGGTCCTTGCATGAAAACACAGGAGAAATACAACTCAATGATACATGCTGGATACACTATGTTTCTGCTGTTTTGCAGGGTGGTAAGATTCCTATCCGATGGACAGCCCCAGAGGCCATTGCTCATCGGATTTTCACCTCAGCCAGTGATGTCTGGAGCTTTGGAATCGTCATGTGGGAGGTGCTGTCGTTTGGTGACAAGCCTTATGGGCACATGACCAATCAAGAGGTAACAGACACTGAGTTCAAGGGCTGATTTAAATAATAAACGAGGCATGTGGGCACAACTTTTGTAGATCTCCCTCAGCCTGCAGTCTTGACTTCCTTTTGAACACATAACTACTTGTGTTTCCCTTCCTGCTAAAAATCAGTGCAGCCAAGTCAAGGGCAGTAAATATTGAGGTATTAACAGCAATAAGCCAAATTGAAGAGTGGTTAAATCAGCCATGGCATTTGGATCTGGAGATACTTTCTATTGATTTTGTTTTCTTCTTCCTCTGGCTCTGGTGCATTATATCTGGTCTCATTCTAGGCTCAGCACATGCTGTTAAAATTACTCCTCAGTCTGGTTCCCCTTCTCTCACTGTGCCTGTGCCAGGACCGTTTGGTCCTCACTCTTCCTCTCTTCTCATGGACATGTCCTGAGTGGCAAATGGGAGCTAAACTAGTAAAGGACTGAAAATACATGCATATGCCACTTCAGTTTTTGGCATCCTTTAGGTGTCTTGACCCTGTCCTGTGCTGCCCATAGCCTGTGTCATACACATATCATCTGCATCAACCCCTCCCTGGCTGCACACAGTGAAGTGGTGAATGGCTGCTCCCAGAGGTCACTGGCTCCTCTTCTGCACTCTCTGCTCTTGGCTAGATTTCTTTGTCCTCTGTGCAGGTGATGAAAAGCTTAGAGGATGGGTACCGGCTCCCCCCGCCTGTGGATTGCCCATCTATCCTCTACGAACTCATGAAGAGTTGCTGGTCACACGATCGGATGAGGAGGCCTCATTTTCAGGAAATCCGGGCACAGCTGCAACATTTCATCTCAAGTCCCCAGCTCCTCCGGCCTGTTGCAGACTTTGATCCCAGGTAAGCAGGCTGTCACCAGAGTAGGAGGGGTTAACTGAGACACTTCACCTCCCTGTCCCCAGCAGCAGGAGAGGCAGTGACAGCAATGCAGTCCGGAAAGATGGACCTTGAGTGCTCTGTGTGCAGAGGATAGTGGTCATCTCTGGCTCCTGGTGACAGAGGGCAGAGCCATTGGCCTGCTCTGACCTCACTCTGCAGAGAGCAGACTAGCTGGCCCAGCCCTGGCGGAGGGTGCTTGCTTGCCCTTTGGTTACTGTCTCCTAGTGCTGTCCATTTCAGGTGGCTGCCTGGCTGACGAAGGGTTTGTCTGTCTCTAGGGTAACACTCCGTCTCCCCAGCTGCAGTGGATCTGACGGGATCCCCTACCGATCCATCCCTGAGTGGCTGGAATCCATTCGCATGAAGCGCTACATCTCCAACTTCCGCACCGCCGGCCTGGACACCATGGAGTCCATTCTGGAGCTCACTGCTGAGTAAGTACAGCCCGAGCTCCCACGAGGCACCTCAGGCTGTGCTACAAAGCTGTGCTTGTCCCTGCGTGATCTGAACAGGCACTGATAGTTACCTGGAAGGCTTCTCTCCATCCTTCTCCATGCAGTTAAATGGAAGTGGACTGGCCTCTTGACCTAAAAGGGAAGAATCAGCCCAGAACTGGGAGCAGTCCCAACTGTAAGATTAATTCCCTAGCTATCCATGTCCATGCTTGAGGCTCTTCAGGAGTCTTCAGCTGCTGTAAACTCACATCAGATGCAAACAGCAAGGGGATGAATAGATGGCAAACAGTTCTCTAACCTGATCATCTCCCCATGCTTGTAGGACTTCGTAAGATAATTTCCTTGCCACAAACTCCATATGGACTAATGATATCCCCCCTACTCCATCAGCCAAGCACTGTTGTGTTGTAGAGCAAATCTTTCTGGGCTCTTCAGAAGGACTCAGGACACAGTGTGTTATTTTATCAGGGATGTACAGCCAGCTCCAACCAGGGTAGTTGCATGAAACAAATGAGCAGGCACAGACCTGCTGAAAGGTTGAGACACGTAACAAGCTGATTTAATCTCAAGTCCTGATTTACTGGGAGCACAGGCCTAGCCACGAGGTAGGAGAGGTCAGTTGACTGAATGGGCAGAGGCAGCCAGGGAAGGACAGGCATATCTAGAAGTTTCTTCCCTCTAGAGAAAAGGAAGGTGTAATAGGAGGCACTGAGGGAAAGGAAGCTTTCTGAACTAATGCTTGGTAACTTGTCCTTACCCACACTTGTCCTTTGTCCCCAAGGAACAAGAACAGCAATTCATTTTTTTCCTTTATTTTTCCATTTCCTTCAGGGACTTGAAACAGATGGGAGTGTCACTTCCAGGCCACCAGAAGAGGATCTTGTGCAGCATCCAAGGCTTTAAGGAGTGATCAGTCGTTGCATTCTTAAGCTTGAAAAGTGCCCATCCTTACCAGATATCACTTGGAATCATTCCTATGGCAATTGCTTCCAAATGAGTGACTGGACAAGCAAAACAACCAGAACTGAAAAAGCTCGTGAGGCAACACCACCTGCTCTCATTTCTGTTCCCTCTTGCTTTAGGTCTACAGCAGCCATCAGTACGTTTCAGAGCACTGGCTTTAGAAACTGTTCTCAGCCCTGTCTTCTGCAGTCCACTTTGTGCAGCACTACGTAGGTCCTGTAGTCCACATGCTGGAGTTTCAGACCCTCAGTATATCACATGGAATACAAAGTGGGTGGAGGGTGGTGGATAATGTTTTAAGACTGGAGATGAGGGATCAAGATAGATTTGGACATTCAGAGAGCAGGCACAAGCATACAGACAGGTAGAGACAGGGCTCATTCACTCCTTGGCATACATTCCTTCTCACTCCAGCACCCTTCTGTCTGTCTTATTTTGCATCAGGAACAAACTATTGAGTCTTGCACAAGGCTGCTGCTAAGGCATATATTTTTTAATGCATCTCTCCTTGCTGTGAACACCACCCTGTGGTGTACTCCTTTCTTTGGAGGAGAAACTGGGAGTAGAAGCACACCCCGCTGTAACTTGTGTACTCACATCACCTCAGCATGTCGGTTTTGCACGTGCACACTTCAGAGGGGAGATTTACATTTCTCCAAACTGCTTAATACCTTTTCTTATGCCATGGACAGAAAACCCTTTACCTATCCATTTTTCTCTGCCCCTTTATAAAAGAGACAATAGTCTTGTTTGGCTGGAATAGGGTATTTGTAACAGAAAAATGTGTAGGTGATCTGTCTTACTCCTTCTCTGTGGAGGAAATGTTATTATTTATCAGATCTCAAGCAGCTATAGTCTGTAAATAATATTTTGTAAATAAACCTGTGGCAGAGCAGGCTGTGTTGGAATTCTTTGGCTTATTTCCAATGGGACTGAGACTGTTAGCATACACATCAAAAATTCCAGCAGGGTCCTTACATCTGTCTTTAGTTTTTTCAGCCAATGGTCTTTGTCCATTTAACTGCAGATGTAACATGGAAGTGCAATTGCATTAGGATTAAAGGATACCTTTGCAGCTGGTCACTTCAGATTTTTTTCTTTCAACCCATTTACAGGCATATCTGTCAAACATCCAAGTCCATCTTTTTACAGATCCTGTGATTATTCCTAATTCATAAATATTAACAACTACTGCTGTGTTTGATGAAATAATGTGTGAGTGGTACTTCTTTCTCCTGCAGACTAGACTGTCCAGGAGAAAGAAAAATTCTCACTGATGTTCCTAAGACTTTCTCCCACTTGGGAAGAGCAGCTACCTCAAGATTTATTTTTCAAGTCTAGGTTGGTGAAGGTGAGTGCTACACATTCAGCAATGTGACTTGCTTGATACAAGTGTTTCCATAACTGTTTAGTGCTCTAAATTCTTAAGGCCATAAATCAACACTGCTGTTTCTGGGAAAGCCTTGCTTAACCATAGATGACAGGAGAGCTAAGAAGCAGAGATCTAAGGAGTGGCAACCTGATGCAGGAAGGCTGGTTTCTATTCAACACAGACCATGGCTACTCAAGTCACTGTAACTATAGCAAGAGAGGGAGCTGAAAAGCAAAGCTCTGAGATTTTAGTATACCAGTCTTAGTAATAGATGTCTTTAACATGAAGTATAGATAACCAGTAAAGTTGCTACCTGGCAGATACCCAAACTAGCAGATAAGTCCTGATGAGGCTGACACAAGATTGTGAGCTTGTGTCATGCACATGTCAACTTTGGCCTGTCACTGCAGGTGATAGAGAAGTGGGAGCGGTTGATCCATCAGATACTTGTGCTGCCATGCAGAGGGATCTTAACAGCGGGGAGAAAGGAGAAGAGAGGAGATTCAGGAAGTTGAACCAAGGGAAATGCAGAGCCTCACAACTGGGGAGGAATAGCCTCATGCACCAGTACAAGCTGGGGTTTGGTAGGCAGCTTTGCAGGAAAGGACTTGCAGGTCATTATGAACAGAAAGTTGCACCTGAGCCCTTTAGCAAAGGAAGACAACATTACCTCGGCTGCATTTCAGCAAATGCATCACCAGTAACTGGAAGGAGGCAATTGCTCTTCATTTAAGCATTGGTCAGACACCTTAAGTGTTGTATCCAGTTTTGTGGTCCCCAGTACAAAGAAGGACATGGACTTAATGGAGCAAGTCCAGTGAAAGGCCACTGTGGTTTTGAAGGAATTAGAGCATCTGACATACAGGAAGAGGCTGAGAGAGCTGGGGGCTGTTCAGCCTCAAGAGAATGTTTGGGTGGCTTTTATCATTGTGTATAACTACCTGACAGGAGTGAAAAAGGAGCCAGACACTCATCAGTGGCATCCAGTGAAAGAAGCAGCAGTGAGAACCCAAAATGCAGCAAATTCCATTTGAAGGTGAGAAAAAAAACTTACTGTGAGAGTTGTTAATGCTGGGACAGATTATCCAGGTCTCATCCTTTAAGGTACTAAAAAGCAACCTGCTTTGGTTGACCCTACTCTGAGCAAGGAGGTCCCTTCCAACTTCAAGAGTTAGGAGCTGCTGAATCAGCTGGCCTGATAGAGAAGAGGCTGTTCAGTTCCATGCCCTCAGGGTACAGCCAGCAGCAAGCCTGAGCATGCATTCCCAATAGGCACCCATGCACAGAAAATCCCCAAGTATATAATGTGTGCACGTACATAAACGCACACACACTGTTCATGACTGGCCGGAGGCAGAGAGCTCAGCAGACATGCAAGCACAGCACTAACAGCTTAATCCTCTTCCCAGCCCTGGCTGATCAGGATGAACCTGTTAGAGGGAAACACATACACGCTCCTGATGGATCCCTCTAGTGCCTGAGACCAGCCATCCTGTAGCTGGCTCCATGCCCTGGAGCCTGAGCTGCTCCCTTCAGTTGCTGGCATCAGGACATGCAAATCCTCGAGGCCTGCAGCCCTGCTGCAGTGGTGGGATGCAGACATGCAGACACACACACCCTGGAGCCCTCCAGGAGTTAGACTCAGAGATGGGCTCTACCCAGCAGCTGGCTCCCTGGTCCCTGTGAGGATTCCCTGGTCTCCCAGTGTCCTCACACAAAGATGCAAACTCTTCTCTTTCAGCTGGTCTCCAGACTCAAGAGTAGCTCCTGGGAGCTCGAGCAGCTGACTCACACACATCCTCACAGCATTGAGCCAGACCCACAGCCATGCCATGTCCTGGTTCTCAAATCTCTAACTCACCAGCTACTCTGACTTGATTTTGTGGGTGATAACACAAGGACATACACACCCACACAATATGCACGCACTCAGGTCTGTCCAGTTGCTGGCATTTAGATCCACTTGCACAGAAGAGATTCCATGCACAGGCAACAACAACAACAACAACAACAACAAGCTATTATGAAGACAGGACAGACTGCACTGATGACACACAGGGCATGGCCAGACAAGTGTACTGGGTACGTGCAGCCACCTCCTTCCGTGCCCTTTTCCTGTCAGTTTCTCTCTCCCATGGTGCTTCCCATCCTTGATCACTCATGTTTCCCGCTTTTGATCTCCTCCCTATACATCCCGTAACACATGTTGTACAGTCCCCAAATGCTCTTTCCATGCACCCCATGCCCCTCAGATGGACTAACCCTCCCTTAACCCACAAGGTGACCCCTTCCCATTGGTTCCACAGGACAGGTCTCCTACCTAGACACCACGGGTCCTCTGATAGCTCTGGGAGGAGCTGAGTTAGTGTTTGTCTGCCCCAGCATTATTCCTCGCCTCTGCACTGGTGTTGGTGGGCATGAGCCTTTAATAATATGGTCTAGAAACAACCTCTCACAACAATACCTGCAAACTAGGGTAAGAAAAATTAGTGTATGATTTGTTTATTCTCTACTCATCCTATAGAAAACCTCAAGACATTTACTGGATCAATTTGCAAGGAGTCATTACAGATTTTCCCCAAACTGGCAAGAGATCAAGAGCAGGTTTCCTGTCTTTGAAGTGTAGAAACATTGGTGCTTACCACAAAGAGGAGTTTCAGCTGTGGTGACCATCACAGTACCATGCTTAGAACCACAAACATCAAGCACAAACACTTTCTGAGGAGCAATAGTTAGGGCAAAGCAAACAAAATGTCCACTTTTATTACAATCCACTTCCATCTGACTGGAATACCCACCTCCCAGTGATATGTGAAGCAGACTACAATATTGCTGTATACTGAACTGCAATCTTCCACTGCTTTAAGTGAGAGCTGCTCTTCAGGCACAGAAAAATAAAAGTCTGAAAAGGAGACCAAGAGGTGGAAAGAGAAAGGCCATGTTCAGACTCCTGATCTCCGGGGGCTGGGTAGAACAGCCTTGTATACATTTGGCAATGTGTAAAAAAGCTATACAACAGCAGTCCTACTGCCAAAGACAGCAACTCTCGTGGGTGGCTGAACAAATACAGCAGACAGAGGTTAATGGAAAAAACCACACATTTTATTGAATGCAAACAGTGGTTGGACAGTGTTGTTATTCAAGAGGTTTGTTCAGTTTGAGACAGTTTCTAGTCCAGGAAATGGGGCTCAGTGCTGTAACACTTAGAGCCAGACAGTACATTGCAATTACACTGCAGCTTTCACCGACAGCAGTGAAAGAAACCCTACTGGAACAGGAGACATTCCTCAGTCTGCTGAATCCTCATCCAAGCACTGAGACGCCTCCTCACCATGTGCTGCCCGTCCTTACAACGGTTCTTTATTTGTAAACATGCATTCTTTGGACTGCTTTGCTACCCTCTGGTGCCCAGCCTGGCTGTCCAGAAACCGCACTGGGGAACAATTCATTCTGGGAAGGGGAAGAAGGGTTTTTAAAAAAAAAAAATTAAAATTTCCAAACTCACAGAAAGAGAGTAGTATTTCAAACACTGCCAGTTTAATCTGGCTAAGGAAAAAAAAGACAAGACAGTTAATCAATAAAATCCATTAGAGACAGAAAAGCTATAGCAGGTTAGCTTTTTCCAGCAACAGTAACAGATTCCCACTACTTTCTGCCTCCACACTCTAACCCAGGTGAGGGAGCAGGCAGAGGAAGACATCCTGATAATGAGGTGTCACAAGATATAAAATTAAAGACAGAAGTGGTGCCGAGATTCAGGCTTCCACCTTCTCAAATCAAATCATCATTCTTGACTCCGTGGAACTGAAGACTGCTCTCAGCCCTTCCCAGCACCAGCCACCAGGTCCTTCTTGCTTCTTCCACCAGGCGGTGGTGGAGGTTTGATCTTTCTCCTCCAGAGTTCTTGAGGGAAGAGCGATAGTGCATGCACCTGGATCACAGCCCCCAGCCTGGAATACACTGTGGCCAAGAAGCAGTGACAGGAGAAGAGGTCCTTTCTTGGTGGGTGTGCAGAGTTAAGTCTAGAAGCAGTGAATCCTACATGAGTAAAAAAACCTGCGCTGGCATAGTCTCCATTGGTGGCAGTCTGCCTGGTCAGGCAGAGGGGTAGGACAACGGCAGGGAGGGGAGGAGTACTGAGTGCGGGGGTCTCGAGGGAATGCCCCCTCCGAGCTCCTCAGCGCACTGTTTTTGCACGGACGGTGTGACACTTGATACACAGCACGTGCCCATCCAGAGGAAAGCACCCATTCTCGTCTGCTTCAATGGACAAGGGCTTCCCACAGTCCTGAACAGGAAAAGAACAGGGAGGGAAGCTCAATGATGGCCAAGAACAGGATAAAGGCATTCAAGGGCGTAAGAAATGCCTCACCAGGTCAGGTTAATGGCTCACAGCCCACTGCTCTCTCTGTCTCTGGTGGTGCTAAGGGGAGATACTGTTTTGAGGGGGAGAGCAAGCCCAGCAAGTTCCCCTCCTACACACAGCTGCTGTATTAGGGGTGCCAGAGAATGCAACAACCCAGCATAGTCCCTGTTCATGAACCCATGGTCTGTGAATGTCTAATCTTTTTCTGCATGTGCTTCAAAAACGCTCTAGATTCATCCAAAACACCTTCAGTGTTTGGTCAGCATAGACAACAAAGGTGCCCCGTTGCTGGTGATGGGCATGGGAGACATAGCAGGAGGGGGCCCACCAGGCTTACCTCACACTTGTAACATTTCATGTGGAAATTTTTCTCCAGTGCAACAACACGCACTGTTTCATCCTTTCCAGGCTCTGGCATGATAGGTTCACTACAGACTGAGCAGCGTGGAGCATACTTCCTGCAACACAAACCATGGAGGAGGAGACCATGACCACTGTGGTGACATTTAAGGCAGGCGTCTCAGTGCTGTTCAATGGCATTAGCAGCAGAGGAATAATAAATGTTTAGGTACAAAGACATCTTAATACTCTGGTGACTGATTTTTAACTTCATGGCCGACAGATGCCATGGGCAGCCCAACCCCATACTGCAGCAAAAAGAAGCAAGTGTGAGGGAATCTGCCTTCTCTCATACACCTGATGCATGTGCTCTCTCCGTACCTGTGGTAGTCATCCACACAGTGAGGCTGGTTGGACTGGTCCACAATAAAAGAGGTCCCCTCCAGCGGGGTATGGCACATCACACAGGTGAAGCACTGGGGATGGTATGAGTTACCAGTGGCCTTCAGCATCCGGTCTGTGATGGTCTGCTTGCAGACACTGCACTTCTCCAAGGTGCTCTGAGCCCAAAGAAAACAAGTAAGACACATTAATCCAACCTCCCACCCCTGCAAGGCTACTCCACAGAAAGCAAAGATGGAGGAAGGAAGGGAAAGCAAGAGAGAACAACCACAGCGAGCTCAGTTCTCTCCAGCAGCTTTCACCCCAGCGACTCACAGCATAGCAGTCCTCGCAGAAGGGCTTCTCATCCACATTGTAGAACTGCTGCCCCTGCAGCTGCTTCTCACATTTGAAGCAGGTGAAGCATTCCACGTGGAAGAGGCGGTCCAGGGCCCTCACAGCTGGCTGGGTTCGTGACAGGGGCTTCCGGCAGAAGCCACAGAGCTCTGCCAGTGGAAGAGGAAAGGGATCAGCAGAGATGAAAACCCACCACAGTCTTAATCCTACTGCTGTCCATTGAGGGAACGCACCAGAAGTTGCAGCCTCTGCTGGGGGTGGATGCTCCATATCCTTCATTAGTTTCTGGGTCAACTTCTCCAGCTCCTCTACCTCCTTCATTGTCAGACAGGAATTCCCCCTAGGTGGATCTGCACTGGAACCTGTGGGTCCATGCTGCAGCAAGAGGAAACACTCAGTCCCAAAGGATACATATAGACTCCCTCCCACCCTGTCCCCAATTAATATTTCTCTTGCCTTTACAGGTCCTCTCTGTTCATCTCTAGGAACAATCTGCCATCCACTGTGCTTGATCCTTCCCACTTTTACATGAAGTCCTATCCTTCTCCACTATTATCTCTATAGTTACATCTCTCCTTCAGATGGGTAACAGCCTCCCATAGCCTGGGGCAGATCTGCCCTCATCCTCCCAGCTTCACTCCCAATGTGCCTGTCCAGAAACACCAGTTCCATGGCTCTTTCTCTTACCACGTCTTTTGCAGCAGCAGGTTGTTCTGTTGGACGTGGCTTCTCCTGCACTTGGGGTCTTTCCCTCTGCTGGGCATAGGTGAAACTGGGGGGCTGTGGTCGAGAGGAGGGGCCTGAAGGTGAAGGGGCTGTGAACTGAGTCTGAAGGGAGGTAGGGTATCTTGTAGAATTTGAGGGAGCCTTTGGAACACTGTCACCTGATTTGGACACAGACTTAGGAGAGCCAGCAACAGGAGATGGGGTGAATTTAGGCACAGGCTGAGCAGAAGGGAGGGAGGGGGGTGGAGGGACTGGTGCTTGAGGCTCCTTGCGTTGCTGTGGGGCTGCCCATGGGGTTGGGGTGGGGTTCAAATCCACCCCAGGGGGCTTGAAAGATGAACTTCCACTTGGCTTTGGTGTGAACTTGGAAGGAAAGGAATGAGGAGTATCTTTGGGTGCAGATGGTATCTCCACAGGGGCTTTTGGGGCCAACGGTTTCTCCAGAGAACCTGTGGATCCTGGAGTTATCTGTAAAGAGAAGCAGCAGAGAGAAAACAGGCAGTCATCAGCAAGGTGCAAGAGAAAATGTGCCATCTATAGCAGGGAGTCAGCCAGCAGCCATCCCAGACCCAGAACCCTAGGAGTTTCCACACTGTGACACATTTAGCAGTACTGACAAGTTGCAAGATCCATGCTTTCTGGTCCTTCACCAACACTTCCGTGCTATGGTTTATCCAGACATCTTAATCTTCAGCAGCACCCTTCTCACTACCTCTGTTCAGCAAACCAGTCATCTCTTCTTCCACCTGCAACACTGTGGACAGCTCACCCGAGATTTGAAGGGGTCATTCTTCTCCATGTCATCCAACATTACAGACAGTGAGTCAATCTCAAGATCAATGCTGCTCATCTTGCCACGTACCTACACCGCCATCCGTGAGGAAAAAGGGAGCAGAGCACGTTACAGGAACAGCCAGAGAAACGGGTGTATCATTCCCTTACAACAGCAGATTTTGAATATTTTGGACTGTGGTACAGATCTGCTCCTTGCTTTGAATGCTAACAAGCTGGTGAGGATAAACAAGACACGGTCTCAAAGGTCTACAAACAGTGGGAAAATCCACACAGCCCAAGGAAGCTCTCAGATTTAGGTGGGAAAAGACATCTGGATGTCAGTAGTCCAACGCTCTGCTCACAGCAGGGCTAATTCCCAAGCAACACTAGGTCAATCAGGGCCCTGTCCAGATGATTGCACAACATTCCCAACGATGCAGATTCCCCAGTCTTTCTAGGCACACACGCCAGCAGTGAGCCACTCTTGGAGGGGAACAGGCTTTTCTTCTGTCCAAGAGGAATTTCCCTTGCCACAACTTCTGTCCATTGTCTCTTGCTGTGCCTGAGTAAGAAGAATGTGTCTTCTCTCCAGCCCTCCTTTAGGTATTGCAGACTGCAGTCAGACCCCTGCCTTGGCAGCCTCTTCTGCTCCAACCTCCAAAGGCTGCTACGACCTTTCACTGGGTTGCATCTCCTTTAGTATTCCACAGGGGTTATTACACTGGACAGCCTGACTGGATACAGTCCTCCAAGGTGCAGCAGCCTCACTAGCACAGAGGGGAGGAGTATTCACTGTCCTTCTCCTTCTCTCCCAAGCACAGCCCAGCGTGCGGTTGGCCTTTACTGCCACAAGGGCGCATTGCTGGCTCAAATTCAGCTCACTGTCCACCGGGAACCCCGGCTCCTTCCCCGCAGAGCTGCAGCCCAGACAGCTGACCCTAACCTGTGCTGGTCCAAGGGCTGGTAGCATTTCCTGCTTTCCCAGATCTCAGGGCTTCCCGCTGCCGAGTTCAGGCAGTAGCGAGAAGCTGTCCCAACCCACAGAGCATCACAGAAGCCACACGGCCTCGGACCTGACTCACCTGTGGGGCAGGAACCTTGCTCACAGGTCCTTCCTCAAACATTGGTGGAGGAGGAGGAGGTGGAGAAGGAGGAGAAGGAAAAGCTTCT
The DNA here is from genome assembly GCA_013400775.1 of Chaetops frenatus. Classification (NCBI taxonomy): domain Eukaryota; kingdom Metazoa; phylum Chordata; class Aves; order Passeriformes; family Picathartidae; genus Chaetops; species Chaetops frenatus. Next base: position 91,115 of record VZTR01012698.1, read on the forward strand.
TCTGGGGCTGGTGGAAAAGGTTCTTCAAAGGGCGGTGGGGGTGGTGGAAATGCACAGTTTGAGGAGAAGCTTGCATCCTCCCCAGGTGGAGGAGGAGGTGGCAGTGGCAGGTCTAAGGGGAAGAATGAAAATAAAAGCAACTTTGGATCTCATCTTACTCCTAACCAGGAGGGTTCTTGAAGGTATTGCAGTGAGCACGATCATAGAATCACAGAGTGGTCTGGGATGGAAGAGACCTTAAAGAACATCTAGTTCAAACTCAACTGCCATGGGCTATGATGCCACTCACTAGACCAGGCTGCTCAGGGCCCCATCCAGTGTGACCTTGAACACTTCAAGAAATAGAGCATCCTACTCTCTGGGCAACCTGTTCCAGTGCCTCACCACCCCCTGAGCGAAGAATTTCTTCCTGACATCTGATCTAAACCTGCCCTCTTGCAATTTAAAACCCTTGTCCTTTTACTATCTGCACACATAAAACCTCCATCTCCCTCTTTTTTATAACCCCCTTAATGCAGTAGAGGGCCACAATGAGTTTTCCCCAGAGCTTTCTCTCCTCCAGGATGAAAAACCTTAGGTCTCTCAGCCTGTCCTCCTAGGAGAGGTGCTCCTGCAAAAGATCATCTTTGTGGTCTCCTCTGGATTCATTCCAACAAGCACACATCTTTCTTGTGCTGAGGATCCCAGAGCCAGATGCAGCATTCCAGGTGGGATCTCACAAGAGTGGAGCAGAAAGGCAGAATCCCTCCCTCATCTGCTGGTCACACGCCCTTTGTTGCAGCCCAGGATGCCATCAGCCTTCTGGGCTGTGAGTGCACATTGGTTCCCCAGTACCCACGGGACCCCAGCACCCACCAAGGACAACTGAACTCCACAGGCTGTTTTTCACCTTGTCCAAAGCTTTTCATAATCATTTAATCTTTCCTCAGTAGCTGCTGTTATTAGTCACTGGACAGAGTTGTTGTATACTTGGGAGACATGTCTTGCTATGTTCTTTCCCACTCCTCCTCTTGCTCTTTGGTCCCCAGCACACCCTTCTCTTGCCAGTACCTGGCTCAGATTATTCAACACAGAGTAGCATAGATGGAATGCCAGTAGCCAACCCAAGACCCTGGAGAGCCTGTGTTTTTACACAAAAAACAGCATAGTAAGCACTACAAGAAACAAGCGGGGGGGAAAAAAAGCAAGCTGGACCAATTACCCCTTATGTGTACAAAGAATCTTTAAAATGGCTTTGTTTTTCTGGGGGATAAAACCAGCTTTGATTTTAAAGGCTAATATGTCTTCACATCCAATATACACTAAGACATGAGAAATTTTTCCCAAACCCTTTTAAGCAGGCTGAAAGGCACCAGAGTGCCTCAGTTTTCTAGAAAACCCCATTGCTTCCACCAATTCATATTTTCCAAAGATGCAGAACAGGTGAAACCAACCATTTTCTACTACAGCACAGACAAATAAACATGAGTCCTCTTCCCATCACCATGTAGGGGAGACAGCGTCCTCTTATCGAGCACACAGCAAAGAACATTGAAGATGAGGAGGTGTAACTTCCACATGCCTTCTTCCAGACACCCACACCTCTTCCCGGCTGGCCCCAATGAGCAGCAGGGTGACACACCAAGCTTTTCACTCCAGCTACTCCAAGGAAAACCTTAAGCAGCAGTCGTTGAATTGTCTCATCTTTATACCCAGCTGTTGTCAACAGGCTTTATTAGGACTTCTCATCTGTAACCTAAGGGAGACGATACTGCCCTTTTAGAAAATGAAAGCCAAAATCTTATTAAGCCTGTGGAATGCATAAACTGCCCTGGTATGCAACACCTCTTCCAAACCTTCTTGTGCTGCAGAAATTCTGCTGGGAGGAGGGAGCAATACTGTGTATTTTTTTTCTTTGAAATTACAGTTTGGGACCAAACTTGTACATGCTTGCCTTTCAGTTTATTGAAAGCATAAGAAACAAAACCCTGATCTGTTGTCCCACTGTTTCAGATGCACTAAAAGCCTGTTTTATGAATTATTCACAGGACAAGAAAGTTCCCCACAAAGTTGTTATACCAGATTTACAGAATAATCAATACTAAATACAACATTCCTACAGCAACACTAACTTAGCCATCCTGTCATTCAAGACCGAGTCCAACTGCTACAGCTTTATATCATACATACTATCACACTTATTTTGTTTGGGGAGTGTATAAGAAAGGCACAGAAGGACTGAAGATAGCCACCAGAGAAGGATCAAATTGGATGCATTTCTCTCATTACTGAGTTTTGGTGGTTCATCTGTACTTCAGATGTCTTGCTGGCAGCCCTTACCCAACGATGACACAGCAGCTTATGACAAATGGTTCTTTTGCTGCTTTTTCTGTCTAGTTACTCCATAATATCCACCTTAAGGGTAGGAGAAGCAGAGCAAGCAACACCCAATGTTCCACTAACACTGTATATTGGAAAATAATTTTTAACATCTATCTGTCTACTTCTGGTAATATTTGTGTCAGTTTGAGACTGACAGACACATCCCTAATCCAAACAGCTACAGCAGAAAATGATAAATCCTAAAATGGGACCTTGGTTTCCACAGACACAAGAATCTAGCCAACAACATACAAGAAACAGCTCATCAAAGTTAGCTGGTACAATTTCAGGAGGCAGAAGCAAGAGCATGTCCTTGTGACTTGAGAAATGGAAAAAAGAGCTTAATCATTTTTCTCCTGTAAGCACAGGATCAGCCTTCCTACCATCAGGTCAGCTGTCCACTAACTTAGCCTGCTAACCCAGAAAACAGCAGTGCTGCAGTCTCTGCTAAACAGTGAAAGAAAAGAAATTTAAACCAGCAGCTGGCATTCTCTGAACATGTGTGTCCTGACTGAGGCACACCCTCTGTTTGACAGAGCCTTGGGGAAATAGGCAGCATCAAGCATCAGCAAAGGGTCCCTACAGAAATTTCTGGTGGCCCCATGCTGATCATGAGTTCAAACTACAGAGTCACACAACCAGTAACCAGCATCAAAGGACACAAAACCAACCAAGCAACAAAACATGGAACAAAAAAAAGCACTCAACCACTGCAGGAAACAAAAAAAGGCCACACAAAAAAAAAGAAAGAAAGAAATAAGAAAACCACAGTGAAACAAGAAGTCACTTTACACAGGAAAACCCGACCCAAACCACTAGGAAAAAGTACAAAATTGTACAAGCCATACAAACTAAACTCTAAGCCTCACTTCCTGTTTATCATCACTGCCACTATTTTTTTAAGCAATTCTTTCTCCCTTCTCCTTTCCAGCTAAGATGCCAATTGCAGAGTCCACAAGGACAGTCAGAGATAACCAACTTGAGCTGGGACCAATCAACAAGAAGGAGAACAGCATGATTCATCACTATCAGGGTCAACTTCTCTGCAACATACTTGCTCTCAGACACGCTGGCCTGAAACCGACTGCAATTACACAACTGTGCACCCAGGGATTACTGTGGAAAATCCACTGCATTCCTCCAGCATCAGTACAGTCCAGGATAGCCTCCCCACCCCGTTCCTAATGGAGATACTGCGTACTTTGAGATCTCTTTCCAATCCATTTATCTTGTTATGGAACAGCAAGAATATCCATCACTTCCAGCAGTTATGCCCCTGTTCTCATATTCAGCCCAGTTACAAACCCCCCCACCCAGAGAATTTGGAAATGCACATTCACATCTGCCATGCCAGCCTTCACCTACCTTCTGCCAGCAGGGACACGGGTGGTAATGGAATCTCCCCCACCTTCCCCATCTGAGCACGCTGGGCAGCAGGTGCAGGGGGTGGGGGCAGCGACGACTCTGACGCACCCCCAGCCTTGAAGGGGTTCACCTTGGGTTTAGGGGCAACCACAGGTGCAAACTTCTTCTGCGGGTTGTAGAAGGAAGGGGTAGAAATGTTGATGCTGACTGTGGATGTCATGCGGGTTCCTGGGGCACCTGGGGAAGCCATCTTCTCAGCACCTAGCAGGAGAGAAGAGGGAGAAAAACCTACATGAAGTCATCCTTGGGCCAGAGTGGAAATTAATGGAGAAGAATGTGAAACAAAGGGATACAGGAATTTAAGTCAGGCCAGAGGCTGAGGTGCCTAAGCAGTGCACTTACGAGACCAGCACAGGAAAAAGGAGGAACAGAAAGTGCACACAGCTCGAATGAGCCGTCACACTTCACCACTTCAACTTAGGATGGCATTAACCACAAACGGGTTCTTGCCAGGGAGAAAACCCAGATTACCACTGCACCGGAGCCCTGCACCTGTGGTGACCACAGGGCGGGTGAAACCCCGCACCCCAAAGGATGCCGCCAGAAGTGGAGTCACCATTTCCTCTCCCCCTTTACCCGGTACCGCCAGCCCGTTTCTCTCGAGCTCAGCTTGTGACAGCGCGCCAGCAATGCCCCTCTCCTCCCCCGGCACCCTTTACCTCCAGGCCCCTGCATGCCGCCGGAGCCCGCACGGCCGGGCGGGACAGGGTCTCCCGGAGCCGGGCGGGACAGGGTCTCCCGGAGCCGGGCGATGCCTCCCAGCCCCGGCCGGGCTCCGCCCCCGCCAGGAAGCGCTCCCCGGATGCCGTCGCCTCCCGCCCGCCCCGCGGGCCGACCCCCGGGCCTCCGAGCCGGCTCCAGCAAACGCAGCGTGCCCGGCCGGCCCGGCTCTCCCGGGAACCGCGGGGCTCCCGGGGAGAGGCGCATCCCTAGGACTCCCCCGCTCCTGCGATCTGGGCCAGCAAGCTCACCCGCGCTAGAAGCCTCCATGGAGCCAGACGCTTTGTTGTCGAGCCTGGCATGCCCGTAGCCCTCCTAACACCCCAGCACAATAGGGCTGCCGTCAGCACAGGGGCTCCGTGCCAGCATTTCACGTTGGCATGTCCCAGTCAGTGCCCCTCCACACTGCCGGCCCCTCACACGGACAATAGCAGCTGCTGCCACAGACAGCCCTGGTGCCACAAACATCCGCCCAGCCCCGATTAACCCCTGGCTGCTGGCAAGACCTGCCTGCCCCAGTCTAAGCGCTCCCAGGACTCAGTGCAGTGTGGCACGGTACAGCAGCAACCTGTCACAGCTTCCCCAGGTCACAAGCGTGTGGCAACACAGACAAAGTCCACGCTGCTGAACTCTTCCTTCCCTTTGTGCAGTGCTGGTAAGACACATACACTGGGACAAACCCTTCTAGGATTTTCTAAAAGGAGGATGAGGCCACAATAAGCAGGAGCCAAAAAGCTGTGCTGAGTATTCCCCGTGGCTCCAGAACGGGAAAGGGCCAAGGCATAAGAGTAATTAGCAAGGTCCATCCTCACTCCCCCAGAGTTTTAGGGGTCAACAGACTTGCAAATCAGAAGGGACCAACTCTGTCCATTCTGCAGCTCCCACCAACCTTCAAAAGCTGTTAAAAAGACTCCCAGCCTTTCTTTAGAGACTTCTGCCTCATGCTCCATTATTTCACTAGGGTGCAGTGAACCACTTGGCAGTAGTTCTACCAGATTTGACAGCATTATGAGCAGAACACTACAGTGACAATGTCACTTCTAATCACAGGGTCAGTCAACACACAGTCTGGGGACATCGGCTGCTTCGCAAAAACAAAAACAAACCACCACCAACAAACACTGGCTTTGCAACCAGCAGCTGCTATCTCCCTAAACCCAAAGCAGCCCGTTTCCCAGCATGCTGTGTCCCACTTTGGGCACTTGCTGCTCAGGGCTGCCTCCACCCAGCAGCTGCCCCTGCTCATCCTCACTTCTGGTTATCAGTCCACCCACACACAGACGAAACCGGCTGAGAAAGCTCGGCCCTGCAGAGAGTCACCCCCTCCAGCCCTGGGGCGTTGCCAATGCCATCTAAGCCCTGACAGAAACACAGGGCTCACACAGGTCCTGTGGCGCAGTTTGTGAGAGCTGTGGGAGAGGCAGTGCCGCGCCAACAGAACTAATCTCAAATCTTTCTCATCCTCACATTTTCCCCCAGGGGAGAGATTTTTCTACCTGCTGTAACAGTATTAAGGATGACTCAAGTGGAGCTATGAAGAAAGATGCCCCCAAAGGACACAGTTGGGATACCTAAGTTGCCTCACACGCTGTTTCTGTCTGAGAACAGGAAGAAGTAGGAGGACAGAGCCAAGGGACACCTCCTTCAGCAAGAGGGTCACCTCCCAGAAGGTCCCATGGTGGGTCTGCCACCTGTTATGCATCCAGACATTCAGTTCTTTGATGCTATGACACCACTTTCAACAGCTCTGTTCCATTCCCGAGGTAGTAAAAGCAGGAGGAACCTGAAGAAGCAGAGAGCCGAGTGACATTTTTCACTTGTGTTGGTAAAAGCAGTTTGGCAGCAGCCACGCTGGGAGCCCCTGTAGCTCCACGCATCGTATCTGTACTTCCCCCACCGCCCAACTTCCTCCCAACCGAGGGGAGTCAGAGGAGAATAAAACAAAAACAAACAAAAAAAAACCCCCACCAAAACCAAAAACCCCCACAAACAAACAAGAATATTAAGAACAGATTAAACGGATTCAGGACTTGTGCTGCTTTTCATCTAGAAAGTTCTCCCAGCCTGCCCCAAAGTTACAAAGCTTCAAAGAGAGCAAAGTCTATCAGCTATGCAAGCTGCAAGGTAAATCCTTAAAGCGACTGGGCTGGGGGAGGGGGTTATTCGGAACTACAAACTTCTCTCACAGATGCTGGGCTTGCCTGCTCCCTATGCAAGGGAAGAAAAAAAAAAANAAAAAAAAAAAAAAAAAGGAAAACTCCAAAAAGCTATGCAAACATATTTAAAGCGTTAGGAAGTTCTACGACTTTGCAAGCACTTTCTCAGGGCACTCCCAGGGAGACAGAAAGTCATAAATTAGGCAAATTTCATGCACAAAGGGCCCCAGATCCCTCTCCCGAGCACATCTGGAAAAAGGCTCGCGAGGTGTCTCGCTCATCCGTGCGCACACAAAAGAGAGCTTGTCCCGAGCAGAGCCCGGCAGCACCCCCGCCCTCTCCCCCGCTGCCGGGGCTGTGCGGGAGCGCTCAGCCGCCTCCATTCCACCGGGAGGGAAGAAAACTCACCACACGCACACACGAACCTGCCTTTTTTGCGGAGGGTCAAGCACCCCCTCCCCGAGCCACGACCGCAGGGAGCCTCGCCGAGAGCGAAGGGCTGTGTGTCGGAGGCGCAGAGCCGTGCGGGAGGGAGCGGCAGGAAACCCGCACCCCGCGCCACCCCCGGGGCGAAGGACAAAGGCTTTGCCGCCAAGCCGAGCGAAGAAACTCACCTCCGGGGGAGCGAGAATCGCCACCCCCGGCGCTGGGGCTGTCGGGGCCGGGCTCCTCGGCTGCCCCGGCCCGCCTGCCGGGAGCAGCAGCAGCAGCAGGAGCAGCGAGATGCGGAGGAGCTGCCGAGCTCCGGCGCTTCCTCCCAACTCGCGAAAAAAGCCTCGCCCAGGCAAAGTTGTTTGACCATAAAAGGCGAGAGGCCGCGGCACAGCTGAGCTCACTCGCTGGGGAATGTGGCAATGAGGTAACGGGGGCCGGGGCTTGCCGGGGCAGCGGCCCCGGGCTCTGCCGGCGGGGAGGGGGCGAGCGCTCAGCCCGCCGCCGGTCGCCAGCGAGACGGATCTGTCGGGGTTTTCCTCGGCGCCCACCCTGTGCCGGGCTCGCTGCCTGCCACCCGCATGGAGAGCCCTGCTCCTCCCGCCTTCCCTAACCCTGGAGCTGCCCCCAGCCCATGATTTCACTTCCAGTCGCTGAGCTGGATTTTCGGAAGGAATGCGGCGGCTCTGGTGAGTCAGGGTCCCTGCTGGCCTCCTCCCCGCCCGAGCCAGCTGTGAGAGCATCTGACTCACGCTACCCCGATCTGCCAGAAATTAAAGCAAACATCAGATGACTCCACCGTGCAGAAAAGCGACTTATTCTCTTTGTACTGGCTGCAAGGCACACACTATTAGCTGGTTTATATCAAACGCTATCCACATGAATTGCTTTGTTGGATTGCCATTGCTGCACATCGGTTTTATTTTTATCCCAGTGCTCGCTAGGGGCTCAGCCTGCTGTAGAACAGGGGCAGCCTGACCCAGCCCAACAGAAGGCAATTTGCAACCCCAGCTTTTGCTGCTTCTCCTTGCTTCAGAGCCTCTCTCCTCTGAAGGGAGGAGGCGCACTAATACAGACATTTCCTGTGCTTTGTGCAGTCGTTGTATTTGACTTTGGAATCTGGCCTTAATATTGGGGTTAATACCCCTACTGTTGCAAGTTCTCTGGAGAATTACTGTATTTGGTAATGCTCAGGGGACTTGGGGCTTGTCTACCTATCAACACAGGTACCTTTCAGTACTGATAATTTCCTTGCAGGTGGGTGAGTAACCCACAAAGTACCCCAGTGACATTCCCAGTCTGCACCACTGCACAATGCTCACATCAGAGAGCTGTGCAAAGAGATTCGTCCTAGGCTTAAATCCAGTGTAAACAAATCTTTAGTTTTACACGTAAAGTTTGTACAAAGAGGTTATATCTTTTATTTAACCAGGTTTAAACAGTTGGAAAAAAGGTCTCTCTGAGGTTTTTCAGTGTAACATACCATTTGAAAATGCCACCCATAGCAACACACAACACTGAGCATCTCACTCCTTACGCAGCTGCAACCATTGAACCACTGATCTATAGCTCTGAATTTCTTAGAGATATATAGCTCTTTTGTGGGTGCTAAATAATCCTGTTTACTGCTGCTTTTGTAGGCATGGCATCCATTACCTCCCAAGATTAATGTACAAAGTAATTATATAGGATAAGAAATGTATCCCTGTGATGGGTCTTCTAACACTGTCACTTTTCTAGTGCAGAAAATCTTCTTCCCTCTTGTTCAGGTAAAGATGTCAGTGCGGAGCTAAAAAGAAATCACTGCGTAATTGTGAACCAAATTCTGGAAAATCACAACACACCTTACACAATGAGCCTGACGTCAAAGAACTCTGCCACTGTTCCCTGGGCTAGCTCTGACTTCAGAGAAAACAAAGAATGTCTCAGACCGAGATTAAAAAAGTGCTGAGTGAATATGAAAAAAAAAAAAATCTACGCTTTCATACTTTCTGGTCACATCCCCATAAATCTAGATGCTTGCATGTTTGATTTTCTCACCAGTGTGCTGATGTTAAAAGCTCATGAAGGCAGATGAAGGAAAGTGGGAACAAGAAAAGGAAAAGCAGCCCCCTTAGACATTTTGTATTAACTCCTCACTGTGAGGAGTGTTTTGCAGGTTGCATGTGTGAAAGCTAGAATTCTCATATCAGAATACATCAGAATACACAGGAGGAAACTAATCTGATTTTGTGCTTCACATAGTGAATTTAAAGTTTGTGCTTTTGTAATTGGAAATGAAGATTAACTAACTTCCCTATTAGTTCTGATTCCTCCAGAAAGAAAATAACAATCTCTTTATGCTAACAACCTTCCTTCATGCAATTATTGGCTTGAAGGAGTAGGCATTTTTCTGCTGCAAATGAAAATTAGAGCCTTGAGATGCACACAGTTGTAGTCACACTCATTAGTTGAAGCAAAATATTAGTCCTGAAGAGGCATTTAGCTACCTGGGTACAGAGATGGATCAGCAGGTATACTTAGCTTGTGCCAGACCTTGTTATTTCTGCAATTAGCAGCAGTCCTCTGCATAAATCACTTTGGCTGTTCCATGCCATGATTAAAAGTGACCTGGTATTTTGGAGTATATTGTGGTGTGAATGCTACTGTCACCGTGGGTGAAGCAGGTGTTGGAGGGATTTAGAATACACAGTTCTAGCTGGGAGCTTCTTTTGAGGCAAGTGACAGGAAGCAAGCCCTGCTACTGGCCATCAAATCAAAGCTTAGAAATGCTGAGATTTCATGGCAGCCATCTCAGAAAGACTAAGTTTTAATGGAGACAGTTACAGAGAATCTTTGCTGGCAATTCAGTCGTGTAACGCAACGAGTAAATAAAGGGTAGGACCACACAGAAATGCTGTAGCAAATTCATGTACTGCACTGGGATGAGGTGTGTGCCAGCACTGGTTAGGTGCCTATAAAATGAAAAAAATATAAAAATAGTTGTAAGAAGAAAAAATAAGTCCTTGAGCACAAAAGGAAGAATTATTTGCAAGAACACTACTGGGGAATTAAACTTGACGGGCAGAAAATCTTTTCTGATAGCCAGGTAGGGTTTAGGTAGCTACAGGTGGGAATCTTTGTGTTAAATACATGTTTACGGTCAGAGGAAAGCAATCTGCAGTCTGGACAGGGTGCTTTATGTGTGTTAATAATGCAAAATGTCTGCATCTGTATAATTTCCATCCATATCAACAGATCAATTAGTGCCATTTTATCTCAGCGTGAGTTAGTTAACAATTAGTGATGCCACGCAGGAGCCCATGTTTTTCCTAAGCGACGGAAAGTTCTGACTTGTATCTGTGTTGAATCTCTGATGCTTCTTTAGTCACATAACTTCTGTTTAGTCTAACCACGTTTTATTGATTAATGTTAAATTGCTACTTAATCAGCTTTCCCCGTGCTGTATTAAATGCTACGTCTGGGCTGACTGGAAGGGCTGGGAATATAAAATGGATCTGTTTTGGTCTCCAGGCCAAGTAGTTAGGCCTACACTGTCCAGGGCAGGGCCACCTGCAGCAAATTGCCTGCATCCACATGGGCCAACAGATGTTACAGTTGGACTCAGTGATCTTACAGTTCTTTTCCAAGTTGAACAATGGTAAGAGGTCTCCTAGGATTTGTTGTGCTCCTACAGCACAGCCCTGTCCCGGTGTGCTCCTCGCTCCCTCCCTGGAGCAGGGTGTTCTCTGTGTGAAAGACGACATCTGGCTCAGATTGTCCCCTGCCAGGCTGCTGCTCACACCCCTTGCAGAGCTGCCTTTTTTCCTGACCAAACAGCAGCTTCCAGTTGGAGTGCCTTAGTGCCATTGTGGGCTGCGTGTTGACAGCTGGGTGCCACACACAGAGAGCTGTGCTGGGGGCACCAGAGCCTCATGAGACAACAGTCCTTGCAGGCCTCGTCACCTCCCTGCCTCCGTGCAACTGGCACTGAGTCAGGGACGCTGTTTGCAAAGGTCACGAGTTCTGGAGACGTCCCTGCCTGACCAGCTACCCAGGACACACAGCTGTGGCGTCTCTCTGCTGGTTCTCTTCAAAACCGAGCCTGCTGTGCAAAGCACACGTCAGAAGTGTCCCTCCCCAGGAAAGGGAGCTGTTCAGCAGCTCCAGAGAGCATCTGCCTTCTCTGAAAAGGGCCACTGTAGGTGCTCAAATCCCACTGTGAAGGCATTTCATGGCACACATGCACATATGCGTATACTTAAAAGGCATTCCACCCACACATACAGTTAGATTCTCCTGACTAAAACACTAGAATAGTCCATAAGCTGTAAATGGAAAAAAAAAAACCGGCAAACCCTTGCTGTGTCATGAAACACTTCTTTAGTGGGGCGAATCAGCCATATACAAGTAAGAGGAAGCAAAGTATCCCTGTGGTATGACCTTGGTGATGGCTGGGTACGACTGGCCATCAATACAGCCAGGAGAACAGGGGACTGGGGTGTTGTCTGCCCAGGGAAGAATCACCATTTCCAGCAATGCTGGCAGGTCTTTCCTAGACAGATCCATGACAGGGGCTCTGGGGCAGGAGTTGCAGCTCCCAGATGAGTTACCACTGCTGTTTCCTTATCTCCTTCCACCAACATTTCCTGCCGCTTCTCAGCAGGCAGCGGCCTGCAATTCCATGGCTCCTGGGGCTGGCTCACTGGCAGGCTTCCTTCCCCTCACACAGCCCTCCCACGCCTCCTGCTCTGCTGGCGGGCTCGGTGCCCAAAGAATGAGGGATGCAAACAGGTTGTCCCAGTGGATATCTCTTCCCTCAGGTGCTGCACGACCTGTTCTGCAACTCTGGAAAACTGTGAGACGGCTCCTGGGGCATGCCCATGTGTGTGGCTGAGCGTGGATGGCCGCCAGAGCCCATTCTGCTCGGAAAGCTGCCATTTCCACATTCCGAGGCACCCTTACCATTTCCTCAACTGTATGCCCCACCCCTTGCCACCAGCAAGACAAGCAGTGATGTATTTGGCTGTCCTGTGGCAAATTTTACTGCTTGTCAGAACTGTCAAAGAAACACATCTGTCAGCCTGCTAATTAAAGAGTTCCTGTGTGTGCTGTGAGCCTCTTTCCACCCAAGTACCATCCTCTCATGGTAGAAGTCTCCTCACTTATGTAGAGCTGTAAGCATTGCACAAACAAGCCACGCTCCTTCCTACAAATGAGTTTAATCAGATGTAGGTAATTCTGGGTGCTGCATCCTGGTGGATTTAGACTGAAAGTCCCAGGAGTAATTCCAGTGTGTGTATGTGTCAGAGGGAGGGTGCTGTTTCCTGGGAAAAGGGTTCTTCACCCCCATCCCCCCTGTAACAAAGCTGAGAGACAAAAGCAGGTCCTCAACTCTCTTGATCTCATGCTGAGCCTCCTCCTAATGTCGTGCAGTAGAAGTTCTGTTGTGGCTTCCCAGGGAAGCACCTGGCACAGCTGCTTGGTACTGGAGAGAGAGAGATGCCAAGCTACAGTCCCAGTCACATTAACCTGGGGCAGGATCCTGGTCACTCCAGTCCCCACATGGATCACGTTGGTCCCAGTGCTACTGTTTTCTTGCACAAGAGCTAAGGTAGCCAAATAAGCAGGGACAGGCTTTGGAGACTGCTGACTTTGTGTTTTGTAGTGTGCCTACAAAGATGTGCATATGCCAGGGCATGCAGGACTTGTAGCACATTAGGAATACACAAGCAGATTGCTCTGGTCAGGAAGAATGAAGCCTGGTATAGTCCATGCCTGCATTATCTACAGGGTGTGGATCCTGCAGCAAACCAGCCTCTCATAAAACCAAGTAATTATTGAACTCCAGACTGGAGTCCTGGCAAAACCTGGTATGTACACAGTGTAGATGATCATGGAACCAAGGCCCTGGAGCAAAGCAAAAAGCAACAGACCAACCAAACAGACAATACAGGCGTATGGTCCAGCAGTCTGCTTGCAAAAAAAAAAAAAAANCTGTTATCCATGAGCTGCAGAGTAAAACACCATTTCAGCACAGCTTTAAGAGGTACAGCCCCTCAAGCCCTCGCTTTCCAGTTATCCAAAAGCAAAAGGTGTGGGGCTATATGCAATTTCCTGCAGTTCCCATGTTTGGTATATGTGGCTACTAGTACCTTTGCTGGGTAATTTACTGACGGTATGAATAAAAGGATGACCAGACAAAAATCTTTGACTGTTTCATGGTGTTTTCAGGAAAATTAGCAGGGCATTGCAGTGGAGCTACTGTCCTTCCAGTGCCAGCTAGGAGTCTGTGACAAGTGACAATTTATGGGAGAGAGCTGGTTTTCAAGCAGAGTATGATTTTCAGTAGGTTGACAATATAAGGTGTAAGAGGCCTTGCTAAAGATCTGTGCTAAGTTCCTTCTGTATCCAGCAAAGTGATTGAGCACTGTATGAAAGCCACTGACTGGAAGATAGGGTAGTAATGGTTACAGGCCACCAGTGCCAGTGCTTCGTAGCTAATCCAAGTGATACTGAGAGATGAGCAGCCACAGCTATTGCTCAAAATGAAGGAGAGGTCCTCAAAAAGTGTTCCATCTTGTATTCCTGAGTCATTGACTATCTGCACATTTCTGGAGGTGCATTTCCTTCAACCAAGGCCTTCTTCAGTTGCCTTGATGAAGGTCAATATGATGACTATGTCTCCTAGGTACTTGGCAAACCTCCCGACCCTTTGCTTTCATGGCTCATGAAAGAAGTCATTTGGAATCTTTAACCTCACCCAAAACACTTCAGTTTCCCTATAAACCACTTTAGGTAGGCATTTGGACAGTTGCAATCTACATGAAGGTCATCTGTGTTTAGGCTTCATATGCAAATATACTTCCTCCCTGGGATTCTCGAGTCCCAGGTAATGTCTGTGACAGTGCTGGCTAAAAGTTGGGAGCAGCAGGTAGTGAAAGATGCCTGGAGACTAAGCCAGCAGAATCTCACCAAGTTGCTAATGAAAATGGCTCAGGTTATGAGGAAAGCCCTATCAAATAATTTTCTGCAGAGTGACTGATGGTTGCAAAGACAGTGTTAGACTTGCTGCTGCCAAAGGAAATGGACGAGATGTTTACAAAGCTATTTCAGTGTTGCTTTTCCTGGGCTTCCCACCAACAGCTTTCTTCCCGACACCTTGGAACACAGTGTTCAATGCCATGAGAAGGATTACTGTGTCCTACCTGCACTAATCCTTTTGCTTCCTGTTTATTTAGCCTTTGTGGGCAAGCTTTCCAAAACCGTCCTCCCAAGGTAGTCATCAAGCCTCTATCTTAAGAATATATATATATATAAAGAAAGAGACCTGTTAAAAAAGGAGGGCTATATTTGGTTTCGAAGTAAAGCAGAAAATATTGTGGACTTGTGTAAGGGTGTGTCAAATTTGAAACAGTGCAAGAGGCACGTGTTACATCCAGTCAAAGTACAGACAAGCAGTGCAACCTCAGATGTAACAGCCTGAGTTCCCCTTGTCACTTGCTTTGGACACACTGGACAGCCTGCATTTCTCCAATGCAGTAAAACAGCTCCTGTTTTCTCCTGATCCAAGAAAGAGGAAATCTGCAGAGAGGTCCAAATTTGAACACACATAGGGGATACTGTCTGTATCCACTCCCTCTGAAGTTTCAGAAGGAGGCATTCCACAGGGGCTAGACCACACACTGCCAGTGAGCCTTCCTGAGGAAGGAGACTGGGAAAGGTAGAGGGTACAGTTCATCTGTGAAGAATATGGATGAAGGGCTGGTTGATGCTGTTCATTGCCTCTAACTTCTTAGATGGTATCACTGCAGACAGATATCAGCCCTTTGGTGCCAAAAGCCTAAATTCAACTTAATGACCTTAGCTTGCGGTCAAGACTAGAGGCACACTAAATTGTAGACTTTTTTGCTCTTTAATGTTGCATATTCTCAGGCCCCTGGCTTGGTTTTGAGGCTGGAATGACTCCCTCATTAGACTCAAAATTCATTTTGTCTTTCAGTCTACACTGATGAGAAGCCTACAGTATGCTGCATCCTGCTTTGCTGTCTTAGCAGATTATACCAGAGTCCAAGAGTCTCCACTTGTGTTTGCTTTTGACTCAGAAATTGTTGTTCTCCAAATCCCTGCACCTCCAAGCAAGGAATGGAATTTCAAGTTACATAGTTGGTGCCTGAAGAATTCCACTCTCCTAAACATAGCAATTATTTATGTGACTCCAGGGACCATGAGAATAGAACTCTCCTCATCTAAAATAATTTCAACTCTTTCTCCCAGCGGACAGTAAACTGAGGAAGAAGTGGTAAATATGAAAATATGATAAATGTTATCTTACCTATTGTGGATTAAAACAAATTTTGGGGAGATAGAAAGGAAGAGCAGCCTTCTGTTAGGGCAGATAAAAGCTAAGAGCATTTGCCTTAGCCCAGTATTTATAAACAGTACCTGCACAGACCCTGTGGTGCAACAATAAACATTATTATTCCAAGATTTTCTAGTAGCCATCTCTTGAATTGCATGGATGGATTTCTTTCAAGAAGCAGCTATGACCCCAGCAAGTCTGAGGACAGGGTGCTCTTCTTTCCCAAGCTGCATCTAACAGTGATGCCTCCTGGCCAGAAGTGCCATCAGGATGTCAAGTGTTGCAGAGACAGTAAGAAGAAAAAGCAGTGAGGCAGCCTCTTCTGAGACCCTGTTCCTCAAATTTCAGTAGAGAACACAGAAAGCAGCAAGGTCTAAATGTGCTTATCAAGGTGGTTGCCAGCAGGTAAAAACATTAGACCTCAGAAGACTTGCAAACAGATGGGAACGGAAAGGTCACCTCCAAATAAGCACAGAGGGAAGCATTCTGGATCCCACCACATTCCTTATGGACTGCAGCAGGGCAGGGCAGAGCAGGTAGATGTATTCACATCTTCCAGAAACAGCAGCAGGCCTGACTTGATTCCAAAAATAGTTTGAGTCAATGTTGATTTGCCAGAGCCTACTCACAACAGCTGTGTGCTCTATGCTAGAGAGTGATTTCTGGAGATTTTTTTTAAAATCGGAGGGCCATTCTGTCAGTGCATGAGTGAACAGTTTAAGTTGATATTTTGCTTCAGGATACATTATACTGTCATTATTCCAGACATTAAAATTCGGCAGCGAGGACAGAATCAGTAGCTTTTAAAATAAGAAGTACTTTTCTTTGTTCAGACTTGCTTTTAAGGTTTGGGGTATTTTTGTATGTTTTTATTAAGATCTGTAGAACTCCAAAACCGCATGGCAGAAAAAAACTCCCCACCTTATTTTTAAAACAGTTAGTATCCACAGTTTCTCTGAGCTTCTAGGCCCCCATCTCCAATATATCAAAGGGAGAGAGTGAGGAGATGACAACTGATATTTTGTAAGGCTAAAAATATTGTGCCTTTTTACATAACACTGGGAATTTAAAAAGCACATTAACTGCTTGCAGATTATTTTTAAAAATGCAGTTTGAGCAACACCACTAGTATAGATTCAACTGACATTTAGGAGAAGGAGCTGCTGTATGCTTCACTGCTGGGAAATGAGACATTCAGTAGGGGATGAAGTAAATGTTTTAAAAAAGGCAAAATACGACTCAGACTGCACCAAAGATATTTGCACCCTAATACACACTTCACATTTATGTCATTGGTGGTGTCTCTTTTCTGAATGCCTATCAAGTAGCCTTTTTGACCTTCCAAAGCAACCTCAGACCTCCCCTCTTGTCACTACCTACCTGATGATGAGGAACCTCCACATTCTCAGTGTGACTACCAGAGGTTCAAGAAATTCCATTTCTTACACCCCTGGAAGTTTCTTTCTTTTTTCCTCCTCATTCATTGGCATCTGCTGAGCCCTTCCCGGCAGGGAGGGAGTGGGAAAGAGTCCCTTATCTGAATTCACTGATCTTCCTATTTCACTTGCTGCTGGAAAAGCCCCAGGCCGTGGCAGAAGAAACTGGAATTTCAGAGCATGGCCCAGCCTCCCTGCAGTCTCACTCTGAGTGAGCAGGCATTTAGCTGGCTCAGACACAAGGTAAGGACACATGAGGATGCAGAATGGATTTATGAAAGATACTTGCCAGAAGGGTGTTGCTGAGTGGGTGAAGTTTGTGACAGGCAGCCTAGACTTGCTGACTCTTTGGTACTGAGCTGCAGTTCCAGAGAGTGCCAGGTCTCCTGCTCGAGTGGCAGGTGATGCATGGTCACATGCAGTAGGTCACTGTGCTACAAAGGCATGGGGGAGATGCTACCAGAGCAAGCTGCACCACCACACCTCCAGATGGTAAATTCCTCTCCTATGTCTTCTCTAAAGTCTTGAAATGGGAACTGTACAAAAATGAGGTCTTAATATATCTAGAACTCAGCATGACACTTCTGCATGACTCTGGGTAAAAACCAAACATGGATGAAGAGGCTGAGAGAATATTACACTTGCTAAAACCCTGCAAACCGATACTGTTGTTCTGAAAAACCATGAAGCTACAAATTCTTAAGAAAAACTAATGGAAGGCAAATATCAAGGTAAGGTGAGAAAAGAATGGTGAACACTGACTATTGAACATTTATTTGTGTACCAATACTTCAAACTCAGGTGTTATACAGAAAGCTGATTGCATTTTAATAAAATACTGCCAAATTAAGCAAGGTCACACAAGGGGGATCTTGCAGCAAAGCACGCCTGGGAGTCCTGTCTGTTGTTGCTGGCCCACTGCTTGCCAGGGCTTTATGTGCTGGGGAGACGTACCTCCCCACTGAAAAAATTCTAATTTGTTTTGGAAATATTTTTAAAATTTCAACTTGTGTTGAAATGAGTGTGTTTTTGAGGTACCTGGCTAACCTCAAAGTATTTAATTTCTCTGAGTAAGATTGTCCCTAGTTTGGGACACTGTCAAATGCTCAGTTTCCAATAGATGATGCCAGGATATCCCAAGCATGTGTCTCTACTGTGGCATCACAGGCCAATTTGAGAACTCACCATGAAGAGAAGAGGAGAAAATATTTTGGTGCTCACCATTAGGTCTCTTGTGCAATATGGGACAAAATATGCAGGAGAAGTTTTTGATAAATGCACTATTGAGGGTGTGGATTGATTAATTCTATCTCAGCACAGAACTAATGTGCCCCTCTGACGTTTTTTATGGTTTCTGGGTGCAGGCAGAACAAGATCAAGTTTGCTGGGGTGTGAGTGTAGGTAAGCATGAGCTTATATCACAATATGTAATGCAAACATAACCTGCCTCTCTCCACCTGTTGTCTCCTCAGTTTATTCACACAGCCTCAAATATTTTCCCAGCTTGAAAGGACCCAGCCTTTCACTCATGTGAGATAAGTTGCACCACTTTCAGGATCTGAACTACATTGGCACTGCTTTTTTTCATTCTTTAAAACCTCATAAAAAAACCTTTCTGTTTGTCTTCTGCAGCAAAGGAGCTCTGAAGAAAGAAGAACTGCATGAGTCATTTTGCTATCTCATTTCCTTTTCGGTCCACATGAAAANAAAAACCTTTCTGTTTGTCTTCTGCAGCAAAGGAGCTCTGAAGAAAGAAGAACTGCATGAGTCATTTTGCTATCTCATTTCCTTTTCGGTCCACATGAAAATCCTATCAGTAGCTAATACAGCTTGATGTAGAATTAACTCTTATGGCATCTACTACATTACTTCTATGAAGCAATTACTGAGATCTCTGCCAAAAAGTAGCTTTTACTGGGGAATCCAAACTGCCAGTGGCAGGAGGCCAGCAGTGAAGCATATTGGAGCAACAGTCCCTTGAGGACGAATCCTGCCTCTATAGATCTGATACAGATACTATTTCTGTAAACACCTCCTACTCATGAACTTCATAGGCCTCTGCATATTTTCCACAGCTGAAGACACATCTTGCAAGAAGCATGTAGGAAGTTTCTCCATGTCTTTCAGTGATAGTAGCTGGTCACAAGATATTACATAAGGATTTTAAAAAGGATCGGAGAAGGAGAAGGTGGACGTTCATTTTCCAGAGTCTTTTCATGGGATGATAGACATGGTTGCCAAAGACACCTCTGAGGACAGGAATAGACAAAAGGAAGGAATTTTGCATTATTTGGTGCTTGGTGATGTTTACTTGAAAGTGGGACATTAGTTGGCAAGATTTATACTAGTGTTTTTTTTATTTTATTTTATTTTAGCTGGTTTTAGTGGTAGCTAAGGAAGATGACAGGGGCACATTACCTACTGTGATATAATCTGCATCCATGATAATTAATTGATGAAAAGAATAAATTTACTCAGCAGGTAAGACAGTGACAATAGCTTTGTATTTTATAAGCAGTGTTTCTTCGGAAGATGCTGTTCCAGTATTTATAATTTATAAGATCTTTATATTGGGATATAGGGAACATCTGGTAAAACGGGTTTAATAAATTCATCAATGGCTTATAGAAAAGATGAACACTGTTGAACAGCTGTCTCTTAAAACACAAACAAGCAGTTAACAAATTACAGCATAAGCTGGTCTTCAGGGTTATGCTGGAACCCTCAGGGTGGGTTTAGAACAAGTTGTTAAGAACTAGACTAGTTCTAAAACTGCTTTGCTCTGTGCTGTTATCAGCCCCTCTATCAGCCTAACGACTCTATCAGTCAGAAGGTGACTAAATTTAGATTTGCTGCCATTATGTTTTCCTCCCCACCCATCCCTGCCCAGACTTACAGTGACCACTCTGTCTGTGTGCAAGGCATGGGGGGAAGAGGCCATTGGAGGCATAGATCCTTGTCTGTTCCCAATCCACCCTGGCATACCACCCCAGAAATAGGTGATCCTCACCTAGGAGCACGTGCTTACTGATTATGATATCTCAATTTCTCCGTTGCATTCATGGCAGAACTGCAGGAACGGAGGAAGAAGGAAGTCAAGGCATCTTTATGTTGCACTTCCTTCCAGCAGCATCCTTGACCTAGTTTGGGCAGCACTGAAGCTCTGTTTTGCAAACAGAAGTTGGCAGTGACCTACGGAACACAACAGGTCGAACATTCCTCCCCTTTTGCCAGCACGCCCCTCACAACAGGGGCTGTGGAAGGGGAGGGTTTTCAGCTCAGCTTCACGCTATAAACAGAGAGGCACATAATTTCACCCATCATACAAATAAATTAGGATGATGCAAGGGGCTGTTTCCTACTGTTCCTTCCATCTGAAACACCCAGCCGTGTAACAGATCTATCCACGTTTCTCTCTAAATAATTAAATACCTCCCTCTCCCAAACCTGTATGAAAACTTACATTTATAAAGATCTTTCAGATCAGCATTTATCAGCACTTATCACTTACAACTTATCAGCACGCTATCACTTAGCATTTATCAGCACTTATCAAACAAATTTTGTACACAATTTCCCACATGAAATTGTGGGCTCATTGTTTAAGAAAGTGCCCGCAATGCTCAGAGAAAATATCCAGAGCCTGTCAAAAAGTGTATTTTAAAGAAAACAAAACTGTTTATGTTCTATCATTTACCTCCAATTCCTTGCAGCAGCAGTGGGAATACTGTTGCTCAGGAAGAGCAAGGACAGAAAGTGTGGGGGACAGTTACATTTATGTCCTCTTTCAGTCCCTTGTTCAGAGATTCAGTTCTGTCACTTCCCTCCTACGAAATGATTCTTATGAAATCATATTCCCATTAAACCATGTATTTCTTCAAAATGTAAAATACCTACTTTTCTTATGGGACTATATGATAAACATATTTTAACTGATTTTAGGAAGTTTGTTATTGGCTTGATCAAAAGTAGAAACTATTCACTGATGATGAATTCCCTATTGCGCAGAACCTGTCTTACAGAAGAGCTGAGCAACTGGTGAAAGCTGAGTCTTAACAAAGTCTTCTCAACTGCTAATGAGAATGAAATAGACTTTAAATATGGAGATTTATGTAAATATAAATAACACATATTATGTTTACATAATATTATGTAAACATAATAAATAAAGGTGTGATTAAGAACTAAAATATGGTGAAGAGTCTATCCTTCCATTAAACTAACTGCATTAAAAATGACAGGTGAAGCATGGCTGTAGGTGCCAAGACAGGTATTGCTTCTAGTGGCTAAGTGATATTGATTTCAGATTTAAAAAATGAGGGAGCTGGTGGCATCAGGACAGGCTAGACAGCCACAAGACAGACCAATAGTTCTGTGCAGTGAATGAATGGACACTTGGGTATAATCCTTCTTTCCAGTTCTTTTTTTCTGCTGTGCATGTCTGGCAGCAGCATGGGTGCTTGCCAGACCCTGCGTAAACTACCACCTCACTAAAGCAGCAGCAGACAAACCCATGAAGAACTGGAAAGCAGCTTTTCAGGCAGGGTAAGTGCCAGGACTTGCTCACCTGCCTGTGGAATCACACCCTGAGGCGGAAGTCAGAGCAGGCTGCTATCGATGATATTGTAGCTTAATGAAAGGAAAGCCAAATGTGCGTTTTCTAGGACTTGGGATATGACTGAGCTTGAGATAAAGTGATAGACAAGCTCAGGGGGAAAAAAGAAAGAAGAGCCAATGTGACTTGTCTGAAATCTTCACTGAAAAGGAAACCACAGCAGAGCTCACTCAGTGCAGAAAGGTTCACAGAGGAACAGATTTAGAT
The DNA here is from genome assembly GCA_013400775.1 of Chaetops frenatus. Classification (NCBI taxonomy): domain Eukaryota; kingdom Metazoa; phylum Chordata; class Aves; order Passeriformes; family Picathartidae; genus Chaetops; species Chaetops frenatus. Next base: position 112,808 of record VZTR01012698.1, read on the forward strand.
TG
>VZTR01012702.1:0-20294 GCA_013400775.1 Chaetops frenatus
CTGCTCGCGGGGCCGCTCATCATCAGGCAGCAGGTCATCAAGGTCAGCGGGGCTCGGGAGGGGTTCGGCTGGGCCCGGGCCGGGGTGCGGGCCGCGCCGCAGCCGCTGCGGGGCTCGGGAGCTGCAGCCGGGGCTGCGGGCGCCTTGGCCGGGTGCAGCGCGCTCCGGAGAGCGCTGGAGGTGGCGGCGTCGCTGCTGCAGCTCCCAGCAGCTTCGAGCGCTTCTTACTCCGGGCAAATGCGGGCTTGGGGTGTCCCACCCTTGGTGACAGCAAATTTGGCCACCCCTGGTTGCTCCTCGCACCACTGGAGTTGGCCGGGGATGCGGGGCTGGGCAGAGCATCACCCTGAGAAGCGGCGCTTGCTCCGCTCCTGCCTGCCCCCGCCTGCAGGAGCAGGTATCCCTCTCGTCGGTAGGTGAGCAGGCTTGCCGGGCTCACACCTGCTCTGCGGAGATGCTTTCCCAGCTGCGAACGGGATGATGTGCAGGAGCGCTCCTTCTGCACGGAGCAGCCTCCACGTTATCCTCTGTCCTAGGCTGAAAGCCTGAAGAGTTGCTCCTCTGGAGACCTCTCTTATCCACGGGAGAGGTCCTGAGGCTGGAGAGGGTTTGTCCCCCGAAATGTGGGGCTGTGATTGGAGTTGTTGGTCTGTTGAGAAACCAGCACTATCCTGCTGTAACGTAGAGCTCATGCCCTCATTTAGCCAAACCTTCTTCTCCCTGTCCAAAGCAGATGTGCTCCCTGCCTTGGCCTTTCTCCAAACTTCCACCTACCCGGGTCAGCCTCTGAAAATTTGCTTCTGATGAAAGAGGTGAACAAACACCTGGTAGCCAATGGCTGGCGTTGCGTGTGGCGCAAAGTCTCTGCCGAAAATGACCTACTTAAACTTACCCCTTGGAAGTGCTGCTGGCTGGGCAGCCCTGTAGATGGAACAGCAGAAAATCCTTGCTCAGTTTCAGGACATCAGGAACTGGTACCTGCAAGTAAAAGGCTCAACGGCCCCTGCAGAACAGAAATGACATCTTTTATTTTTTGTGCAAAAACCTTTCTGCCCTCTTTTTAGCTAATCCTGATTCTTTCAACCTAATTAGCTAAGTCCTAATAATTTGCAATGACAACAGAAGATGAGGAAAAGATCAACCCTTGTTTCTCCTCCCTTCACCTCAAGCCCTTGGTCTCCACATCTTCAACATGACACAAAATTGCCCTGAGTTTTTTTTTTTTCCATTCCACGTTAAGCCTAATAGCTGAGTGACGATGGGTGATGAGAAATATTCAGGCCCTTACTGAAACTCCTGGCTTGGTCTTCAGAGTAGTGTGGCTAAGAGGAGCTTGAAGGGCTGGGGTTGGGCAGGTGAAGGCTGGTTTGCCCATCCTGGCTTCCTGAGCTCTGTCAGGATGGTGTGTCCCGGTGGAAAAGCACTTAGTTACAGAGAGGTGGCCGTTTCAAGGATATCTTTGGGTGGAGTCTGCAGGAGAAGACAGAGGAAGCAGAGAGCCTGGAGCCTGTCTCCTGCCCCGTGTTGCACTGGCCTGCCTGTGGGGTTGGCCCTGCAGAACCTGGGCATTCTGCTTTTCTGGAAGCATCTGGAATGCCACAGACCTGCCTAGAGGGGTGAGGATGCACACAGTGAGGCTGCATCAGCTCGCTCCCCTGGGGACCTCTGGTGCTGTCCTGGGTGGCAGGAGCTGGCAGCAGGTGACAGCACCGTCCCTGCTCAGGCAGCACGGTGAGGAGGAGGCTGCTGAGAGGATGTGGAGGGTGAGGTCTGACTGACACCCGGCTTGACTGCTCCTCCCAGTGCAGGGGAAACCTCATCTCTCAGTTGTACTGAGCGGGGAGAAGCAGGATTTGGATGCTGTGGTGGAGCTGCTGCTCTTCTGTCCCCAGCTGGAGCTGATGGGCAGTAACCAGTTCCTTTCAGTTCCTCTGGGACAAAGATCAGCCTGGTCAGGAGGGGTCAAACATCTCAGTGACCCTTTGCAACCCATCTGGTTGACAAATACTCTGGTTTTATTTCAGACATAAGGCCACGTTTGTTTTGACCTAAAAGTAGCTTGTTTTTAAGGCTACCTGTTGTGGGGATTTTAGCAGCACCTGTGGAGTACCTTGAGCTGCTGTGGCCAGCTGGGAGGGAGCTGGGATGTATCACCATTTGACTGGGTACTTATTATAAAAATAAATGCATATGCAACGAGTGATCAAGGGAGTGCAAGACAGAGCAAGCAATTAAAGGAAATGAGATGTTTTCGATCAGAATCGATTCAACACTCAGCAATCAGGGTTGTAAAGCAGGCTAAACAAAAATCTGCCCTATTACTGCTTCTTTGCCACGAAATCCTTGAGGCTGGCAAAATTAGGGCAGCAGGTGGGCATGGAGGTGGCAGTGGGAAGGTTTGCCAGGTGGGATGGGTCACACAGCATGGTTGGAGATGCCTGCTCAGGGGTGGGGCTTTTGGACCAGGGGCTTTGCTGCTGACAGGTAGCTCAGCCTTGCCATGCAGTGCCTCAGGAAAGATGAGGTGGTGGGTGTGGGGAGAGCTCTGGCAGTGTTCCACCTGGGCTCCCTGTGCCAGCAGATCTGTGCCCCGTCAGATGGAGCTGCTCCAGAGCAGGAGCTGTGGGGCTGCTGAGCTGCCCCAGCACGGAGCCCACCTCCCCCCTCCTGCTGGTGGGTCAAGCCCGCTTCCATCAGCTGGCTGGCTTACCTCACCTCAGCAGGGGCAAGGATTTGTGCCTGCAGAAGGAAAGACTGTGGTGTGGAACACATCCAAAGTAAATGTTGAAGAAGGAACAAGCTGTTGCCCCTGCTGCAGCCCCCCGGAGGCAGGGAGGGGGTGCCTGTGTGCCAGATCCTGAGCTGAGGAGGGCTTAAGTTGTCTCTGAGCTGCTGCAGGCATTTCCCAGCACTCAGAACAGGGATATGGGAACATGACTGTGCCTTGCCTTTGGCCTGCCTCATGATCAGCCCTGAGTCAATGCAGGTTGGCAGCTGAGCAGAGGCAGAGGTGTCCTGTGCTGTGCTGTGCTGTTGGGGCACAGCTGGGTTGCCATCCCACTTCTCCATCTTCTTTTTTTTGTTGTTGTTGTTGTTTTGGGGGGGTGGAATCTAGTGGGCTCTCCCTGCTGGTACCCAAACAGCAGGTGTGAGGGATGGCTGTGCCACTTCTTCCTGCTTGCTTTTAGCTGTGTGGAGCTGCCAAACCCACGAGTGAAGGCCTTTGGGACAGGGTTGTTTCTGCCAGACAAGTTAAACATGCAGAGTAGTGAATAATTCAGAGCCAAGGCTCCAGCACATCAAAACATTCAGAAACCCTGTGGGTAGGATTAGAAAAGTTAAGCCTGACTAAATAAGCCAGCAGACATCCTGTGGCATAGACTCGATACTTCTGCAGACACAGGAGGTCTCACTGTAGATTTAGCTCAGTTTCAGTCCGCCAAACACACCTGGACCCTCTGGAGAGCTTCTGTTGTACCTGCCACCTTCAGCTGTGCCTTACATGGAGCTGAGGCTGTGTTCATCTGCAGCCACAGAGCCCAGAAATTGTCTCTCCTTGTTTTTTTTCCCTTACAGAACGTCAGGATCAACCCCAGCAGCATCTCCTTCCAAATGTGGAAAGACATCCCTGTCCCTTTCTACTTGTCAGTGCATTTCTTCGAAGTGCTGAACCCCAGGCAGGTCCTGCAGGGAGAGAAGCCAGTGCTGAGACAGCGGGGACCCTACGTGTACAGGTCAGGAACCACTGCTGGCCCAGCTGGGCATCAGCCTGGCCACTGTGCTGCCTGCCAGGCTGCTGCTGGCCTCCTCTGGCAGGAGGACATGGCTCCAGCAGGCTTGGGGCCCAGTAACACGGGGTTTTAAGGTGACCCAGGTGTGCTCTGGCTGCTCTGATCTTGCTGAAGACACACTCAGGACCTCTGGCCACGGGGGCAGTGAGATTGGTGGGTGCTCCACTCTCCTTTTCTTGGGCAGGCAGACCTGGGCTGACATGGGTATGAGGGGTGGTGGTGGGTGACACTGTCTTCAGACTGCTCTTCTTTTATCTTCATTGTTCATTTAAGAGCCCAGCTCTTGAGCTGGAGTCTCCTCAATATCAAACCTCATGGGTCAGCCTAAGCGCTTGTCTAACACGAGACCCAGAATGTGCCTAAGGTGAGTGCTGTGCTCATGGGAACCAGTATGGAGCACTAACCCTGGCTCAGAGCCACACACAGCAGGGCTGGCTCTATGGCAGGGAAGGTGGCTGGAGCCCCAGCTGCTTCTCAGCACCTGCAAGAGGAAGCAGTGGTTGGTGTTGAGCTGAGCCTGTGAACTCCCCCATCAGCAGTGATCTTCAGTCTGTTAGTGCCTCCACTGATGTGGTGGGGTTAAACCAGCAGCTAAGCAAGCTCATGTGGGAAGATTACTGGTGAATCCAAAGCTGTTGGAGCAATCTGGGGGTATCTCTGTGCCCTTCTTTCCCCTGGCCTTTCTTGCCAGGTCCCCAGCTCTGGGTTCTGTAGGTTGCCATCGCATTGGCCTGGGGAAAAGCTTCCCTTACTGTAAATAAGAATAAACAAAGGGGCAAAGCTTATTAGTGTCCTTGTGTTCCTGCTGAGCAAGATTAGTGCCCTTCCCTAATGTGGGCTGTAAAACAGAGGCTCCACAGTGAAGGACTTTGTTTTTGCTGGTGAGTTGAGTTGAGCTTCAGCTCCTCCAGGAGCAGTAACAGGCTGGTGATGCTGGGGACAGCCTGGCTCTGCTGCAGAGCACTGCAGCCTCCCTGAGCCTGGGCTGAAGCCCTGCAGCACTGGGCAGTGTGCAGGACCTGGCTGGCCTGAAGCCCTGAGGAGCAGAAGGGCCACCATGCCCTGGGGAGGATCAGGCTGCCCTGCACCCAGGAGCCACCAGGGAGCTTGGGAGCAGGTCCCTGTGGGCTCACTGGTGGAACATGTGGCATCTTGGCTGCTTCTCTCCTCTTTTTGCTTTGTTTTGCTGCGTGGGTTGCTATGGCTCTGCCTATCTGGGCACCTCTCTGGTGTGGCTGGGCTTTCCAGTGGCTGTAGGTGAAGCAGCAGAGCAGATTCACACTTCTGCCTTAAATTCCTTGGGTGTTGAGGTGGGAAGAGACACTTTGTGCCTGCAAGAGTCCAGCCTGTCGGGGATGCCTCGCTCCTGGGCTGCCCTCTGCTGCTGGCAGACCCTCACCCTGGCTGGGCTGTGAGGTTTCTCTCTGTTCCCACGCTGCCTCCCCGGCTGCCCCGTGGCTCCTGGCTGGGGTTTGGTCTCTGTCAGCAGCAAGCCCAGGCCTGTGCAGCCCGTCCTGGCTCCTTTGGCTGCAGGAGCTCTGCCTGGGGAAGGTTCCCATGATCTCCTATCTCTTTGCAGGGAGTACAGGCACAAAACAAACATCACGTTCCATGACAATGACACCGTCTCCTACCTGGAGCACCGGAACCTTTTCTTCCAGCCACACTTGTCCAGTGGCACCGAGGACGAGTACATTGTTGTGCCAAACATCCTGATGATGGTGAGTTCTTGTTGCCTGGATGGGTTCCACCATTCTGAGCTTGTGGGGATGGTGGTGATATCCAGCACTGAATCACTTTATTGTAGGGCCTAGGGCTGGTCAAGCAAGGAGGTGGTTTAGCTTATAAAACTCAATTTTCTGCTCTCTGGGTGTTGTTCTGTTAGGCTGCTGCTGTTCCAAAAGCCAGAGTGTGCAGAGGGGCTGACAGAGCAGCTGGGCTTGAGTCTGCAACCTCATCTGAGCATCCTGTGGGGAGATCAAGCCTGTGAGCCCTCAACTGCTTTCTTCCCCAACTGGGAATAAATGAAGAACCTCAGTCTGTCCAGAGGACTCCTCTAGGGGCCATAGATGGGAGCAGCAGAATGGTTTTTTGCTTAGCACCAAAAATGCTCCCTCTTTGGTAAAGATGGGGCTCTCATTGCAGAGGTTTGTTTTCTTTCCCAGGGAGCAGCTGTGATGATGGAGAAACTGCCAAACTTTTTGAAGATTTTACTGAGTGGAGCCCTGGCTGGCCTGAAACAGGAGGCATTCATGAACAGGACGGTGGGGGAGATCATGTGGGGCTATGAAGACCCCCTTATAGATGCAATAAACATGATTGTTCCTGGCCTGATCCCTTTCAAGGGGAAGTTTGGATTGTTCATAGATGTAAGTAAAGTGTTGGTTGGGAATGCTAAAATCACAGCAATACTGATCTTGGGGATAGCTCAGACACTCAGCTGAGTAGAAGCTGAGTAGCTGATGGGGGTGTGAGGCACCCCTAGAGCTGATGGAGCACCCCAGGTCAGTGTTGTGTTGCAGCCTTGCTGTGTGCAGCAGATCAAACACTCATTCTTTCCCTCTGCAGTTCAACAACTCCAATTCAGGGCTGTTCACAGTAAACACAGGCATGAAGAACATCAGTCAAGTTCACATGGTGGATTCCTGGAATGGGCTGAAGAAGGTGAGTGTCTGGCAGCAAACCTGGGGTCCTTTAAATCCTTCTGATTTAAATCTGGGCAAGCTGAAAGCTCTGGGTGCTGTTGTGTTTGGGTCAGGTTTGAAGACAAGTTTCTACAGGACTTCAGGTGCTGCAACTTCTGTTCTAGCAAGCTGCCAGGAAGCAGCCATGTGGCAAGGGGCCCTTCAGGAAGCATTAAATTCATCTCCTCATGATTTTCCCTTGCAGTGCTGTTGGAGCCTCTAATGGCTGAAGTCTCAGGCTCCTGTGGCCTGCGTTGAAGGTGTTAAATACTCTTGTTTTAGGGGATGCTTTACTCCTCCCTTGTGGAATTCTGCTCCTAACTAAAGTCAGCTGAATCTAGAGATCAGCCACTGGGGGACAGGTGGATCCTGTCCAGTAATTGGGTGGATGTTTGGCTCACAGGATGATGGAGGCTGGAAAATAGGCTTAAGATGGGAAAAATCTTTGATGCTGCTGTGGAAGCAGCGTGAGGTGGTGGACATCCCATGCCAGGGGGTGAAAGCTGACTTCAGCAAGCTCCTCCTTCTGAGTCCTCCCCCTCTGCCCTTGCCCCACAGGTGAGCTACTGGCGGAGCAGCCAGTGCAACATGATCAATGGGACAGCAGGGGAGATGTGGCCACCGTTCATGTCCCCAACCTCCCTGGAGTTCTACAGCCCTGATGCCTGCAGGTGAGGAGGCCACAGCTTTTAGGCTGTCCCCAGGCAGGTGGCAGGACGTGCTGTACCCATCCTGCACACGCAGAGGGCTCAGGATTTGTTCCTGCAGTTAAAGTTCAGCTGCAGTCTGGGGTTGCAGGATCTGAGCTTCGCAAACAGCGCAGTTGTCTGGTTATCAGCATCCTGTGGTGTCCATAAATACCTTCCAGATCCCTGGAGAAGCCCAACTTGCCCACCTTTAATCAGCACAAAATAGCCAGATGTGGTTATCTAAGGTAGATAAGATGTGGGCAGTGAGAAGGAGAAGTGAGGCTTGTCAGAGGGAAATGCAACTGTAACTGCAGAACTCTTGCAGCTGAATAAACCCTTGGAGAAATTATGTCAGGGGTGAAACTCGTGCCACCATTCACCATTTCCAGGCTCTTTTTTTTTTTTTTTTTTTTTTTTTTTGTTTTCTTCCCCTCCTGCTTGTATAAGACACCCTGACCTTAGCTGATCACACAGGGCTTGAAGTACCTGACAGAGCCAGCCTGTGCTTGAGGCTGGAAGGAGGGGAAGCAGGCACAAGACCCCTGTCCCTAGCTTGGGGAAGATAATGATAATTCAGGCTTTGTAGATAGTGCTGCAAAACAAGCAAGTGCTCATGGTGAATAGAGAACAATGACCTCTTCAGTGAGCAAACAGACAGCTGAGCCCAGCAACAGCACAGGGATTCCTCTATACCAGGGACATCAGCAAACACCAAAGTGACCCAGAGCCAGGAATTTACAGGGAAGTTTACTTGTAACTGAAGTTTAAATGCAGACCTGTTCCTGCAAAACTACAGAAACCTCTGGAACAGGGCATGCTTCCAGGCAAGGCTTCCAGTGAAGTGGAGGAAACTAGGCTGGGTTTCTTGTTGGCACTGGAGGTTCCTGCCACACAGAACTGTGGGGAAGTGGCTCGGCTGTGTCTTCCCCCCAAAACCTCTGCCTCAGCCTCTGCTGACCCAGAGCCACAGACATCAGCTGGGAGAGCACACCTGCCTTGCTGCAGGACAGGCAGGGCCCATCTCCTGTGCTCTGTGCACGTGAAGTGCAGCTGATTCTGAGCTGCAGCTACCAAGGTTTTATCCTGCAGATGTGCTACAGCAAGCTCTGCCTCCCTGCTGGAAGGGGAACAGAGGCAAGAGGCACATCTGTAACTGCTGAACGTGCCCTGAATCCTTGGTCCCAGCATCTGTAGAATAACCATCCCCTTAACCAACCCAGGCTGTCCTGGGTGCCCTCTGTGACCCACTTTACCCATTCTGGGATTCTCTGATCCCTGCAAGCCTCACTCAAGGCGTGTGAAAGGGAGCAAACTTCTGTGCTGGAAACCTGCATTGATCCTGGCCAGCTGGTAGCAATATTGCAGCACAACATCAAAAGCCTCTTGTAGCAAGAGAAAAACCTTGCTGTGTCACGTAGGGAAATTTTCCACTCCCCTGGCAGCCTGTTGCTGGAGTTGGCCTGTGAAAGAGATTTATCCAGTGTCTGTGCCCTGTAACGGAGCACCTCGGAGCCAAGGCTTGCATAAAGTGGGTATTATCTCTTGGAGAGCAGCCCTGGGGATTACTACATGCCCTTAAACAAATCTCACCTGGATATAACAAACAGACCTATAAGCCTGTGGTTTCTCTCCCTAACTAGTCCTGACCAACCCTTTAGATGTGCTTCAAAACATGGAAAGCAAAAGGCTTAAATGTTTATTCCCCATCCAAAGCACTGCTCTGAGGCTTTATCTTGATCTCAAAGTCTAAGTTACATTGCAACTGCATCTTATCCAGCCAAGATAAAACCCACTTCTGGGCTGGGAAGCTGTTGGCTAATCCTGCTCCTTCTCCACTGAAACCTTTCCAGATCCATGACACTGGTGTACGAGCAGTCTGGGAAGTTCAAGGGTGTGCCCACCTATCGCTTTGTGGCACCAAAAACCCTCTTTGCCAATGGCACAGACTACCCACCCAACGAGGGCTTCTGCCCCTGCCTGCAGTCTGGCATCCAGAACGTCAGCACCTGCAGGCTCAGTAAGTCCTTTCTTCCCCCCTCCCTTGGCTCTCCCTAATGGGCCTGTATTAAATTTGAGATGCAGCACAAGCTTGGCTGTCTAGAAAATCAGCTCTAGTGCCTGCTGGGATGCTGGAAATGACAGCTGGGCTCTGTTTGTACTCCCACAGGCCTCTCAGCAATGAGGGAAGGAGGGGGAACCCTTGTGCCTGAAGTTCCTTCAGTGCCCAGCCCTGCGAGAGCCCTGGCATTTGTGGGAATGCCCAGGGGATACAGTGGGAGCGTTACATCCCCTGGGCTGGTGGTGGGAGCAAGGAAGAGGCAGCCCACACAACTGCCAAATTAAATGTTGATTTGGGACCCTGGGTGTGCATCATGCAGGAGCTGCAGTCCGGTCTGGGTGTCCTAACTCGTGTCTGGGAACAGGGAATTAATTAGCACTGCACTGTGTGTGCTGTGTGGTGGGGAGAGGGTGGCTGGTCCTTCACCCTCCCAGAGCAGTGGAATAACCTGCAGGGAGGGAAGGAACTTGCTGGCTGGGAGGAGAAAATTTCAAAGCCCGTTCAGAACAAGTACTGCAAGGGCTTAAAAACCTCAAAAAAAAAAAAAAAAAAAAAAANAGCTCGTAGGTGGGTGTGGAGGAGCTTAAGGTGTCTTTAATCTCATCCAGATGCGCCGATGTTCATTTCCCACCCTCACTTCTACAACGCTGACCCATCCCTGGTGAATGCAGTGGAAGGCCTGCACCCCAGCAAGGAGCAGCACGGGCTTTTCCTCGATGTGCACCCTGTGAGTGAGCCCACCTGGGTCCTCCCCTCACCCCAGGGACCAGCCCAGCCAGCCATGGGGGGGAGGACCCTGCCATCAGCTGAGTGGTGGCACCAGTCTGCTCTCGTGGCACTGATTCGAGCAGGTTCCATAGTGCAAAGACTGGCGAGGACATGTGCAGATAAAAATGTCAAAGCCATAAACTTAATTGAATAATTAGCCTGGCTTCTGGAGAATTGCAGAACTAATTATAAACATAATTGTTTCGATAAGCACGGTGAAGTCCTTTCCACTGACTCAGGCCTGTGACACCAGGAGGTGTATCTGGCAGCAGCCCAGCTGTGCCCCAAATCTGCAAACCCACATTGCCCTGACAGCTGCCTGGCAAAGCCTGAGGGACCACACTGTGCCTCAAGCTGGCACCTCCATTTTTGGGCTGGCTTCTTCCACTCTCTCAGCCTGCCCATCTGGAAGTGAGTGCTTTGGCACTGGGCTGCTGCTGTGTCACACCCCTCACGCACCCACAGCCTGAGGGGGAACCCCCCACTCCAGAGGGGGTGATTTGGGGGTGTCCTGAGGCATCCCTGGCCCAGCTGCTGATGGGAAAAGGGCTTTGGGATTTTCCACCCACAGCCTGTGTCAGTTTTTCTGAATGTTCTGTGATGTTTGCTCAAGCAGAAAAGCAATTTCCCCTCTTGAGGTGAGGTAAACTGTGTGTCTTATCTAGACATTGGGTTCTGACTGCTTTTCTTATCGCAGTTATGAAAATCTAATTAAGTTTATTACAGTATCAAACATCTACTGATAACAGTACAGTTAACTATATCCTTATCTAGCTGCAGGCTGCTGACTACAAACAGGGACAGTCCAACAAAAACTCTCTGCTTGTAAAAATGTGTTGCAAAACTGCAGAGTCATTAGAAACCAATGTCTTAATGGGTGTCAACAAGACCAGCTTTGAAGTGTGATGTTTTTGTGCTCTTGGAGTGTTGCTGGACAGGGTCTGTTGGTCCCTACAAAGTCAGGTTGGAGCTTTACTGGTGAATTTGTTGCTCCCTTTCTCTACAGATGACGGGCATCCCCATGAATTGCTCCATCAAGCTCCAGCTGAACCTGTACATAAAGCAGGTGTCTGGTATAAGGTGAGTGGTCACCTTCTGGAAATCTCCATCTGCCTTCCCCGAGCAGGGAGTTCTGCTGATGCTGAGGTTGCTGCAGGGTTTACTCTCCCCAAAGGTGAAGCAGCTTTACCATGACCACTTGTCCTGTTGCTGGAGCCAGCTGAAACATCAGCCATTCCAGTGCCCACAGGTTCCATCCTTCAGCAGTGCACAGTGGCTGAGCCTGTTTGCTCAGCTCGGGCAGTGTCCCTGTCCCTGTCCCTGGCTGGGCAGCTGAGGGATGGATTGTTCCTCCTGGTGAGGCAGGAGCTGTTCACCTACACTCTGCTGCCTCTCAGGAGTTACCTGCAACGTGGAGAGGCAAAACCCCCTCTGCCTGCAGGGTAGAGAGTGAAGCCTGTGTCCAAAAGACCCTTCCAGCTCTGTGAAAGCAAACAGGAGAACTCTGTAACCAAACTGTGTGTGATGCCAGGTGTTAAGCACCAACGAGGGTGGGAGTGTGCTTTTGCTGCTTGGGCTGAGGGGCAAACACCTGCAGACAGCCCCCATGGTGCCATCCAGGTGACTGGGACACCAACTTTGCCATTCTGGTTCACTGAGTTTCATCTCCCTGGAGCCCAGGTTTGGGATGGCACCTACTGCTGTCCTCGGGCACCTAAGCCCCCATGGAAACATAAGCTCTGCTCTTGCATGAAAAGCTCAGGTTGGAGCTGGTCCCCCAAGGTGGGAGCAGCTCACTGGAGCAGCAGGGATTGCCACCTCTTGGTGCTGGTTTTCTGCCCACTGTCAGACATGTCCCCTTAGGAGCAATTATGGTGCTAATTGTGACCTGATCAACCATAAACCTAAGTGTGTGTTTCTTTTTTTAAATTTTCTTCCCCCCAGTCAAACAGGGAAGATTAAGCCAGTGGTCCTGCCGTTGCTGTGGTTTGCAGAGGTGAGCTGCCTTCCTCAGCCTGATTCTGCAGAGCCTCTCCTGCTTCCCCATCACCCCGTGCTGGGGAAACTCCACTTGGGATAAAGCTTTAAGCCAGCCAGACTAATTAAGCACCAACAGAAGGCTTTTCAATACTTGGCTATGCCATTAATCCCTCTGAGCTGAACAAACCCTGCACTATACTTGGTAAATCTCTGGCCCTGCCCTAGATGTGGGGTTAAATAGGGCCCTGGTAGGAGCTGCCAGCAGCACCCCTGTCCTCGTGTGGGCCAGGGAGTGCAGCCTGCAGCTGACTCCAGCCATTCAGCACAAGCTTCTGGCCTGACTGAATCTTGCATAAACTCCCTGATTGATGCTGGGAGGTGGTGGGAAGGGAGTCATTCAGCTGGTCTGTCTCAGCCCTGGACAGGAGGGGGATGCCATTGACAACTCTGCTTTTTTGAGCAGAGCGGATCCATCGAAGGCTCAGTCCTGCAGCAGTTTTACAACAACCTGGTGCTGCTCCCCTCGGTGCTGGACTACCTGCAGTACATCTTCTTTGGGCTGAGTGTCCCACTCATTATCTCAGCAGCTGTGCTCATGGCAATGAGTAAGGTAAGAACCTGCAGGTGCCTGGTGGGAAGTGCTGTCAGTAAAATCAGACTCAATCAGACATCGTAGTTTGGGCTGACAATCTAACATGTCTGAGGAAACATTGGCTGATGCCAGCAGCAGTCTCCTGATGGTGCCAGCAGATAGCAGCAGGACTTCCTTAGCCACCTAGAAATTGGGCTGCAAATAGATAGCACGAAGCATTTCTGGCTTTCTTGGTGCACAGCAGTGATGGAAGTGGCTTCCTGGAGGAGGAGGTATTTCTCAGCTCACCCAGCTAATGAAGAAGCAATCCTAGTTTATTAATCCAGCCTCTGCAGAAGGCAGCAGCAGGTCTGCATCTCTGCAGGGTGCCAGCATTTTTCCAGTCAGAGCAGAGCCTTCTCCAGAGGATGGAGCTATGTGAACACAGCCTGTTAAGTGAAATGCAGTGGCTGTGTTCTTGCAGAGGGGACACAGCCACTGTGGCTGCTTCTCAGCCCAGCACAGATTCTGTATTTCCTTGAAACCCTCTTGGTTTCTGTGCAAACTGCTCCAAAGAGCTCTGGAAGTGAAACCCTCAGAGCCTTTGTGGATCTGGGCTTGCTGAGGAGTGAAGACCTTTGAAGCCTGCTGGGAGCTGGGCAGTGGGGTGAGACTGAGCCCAGCTGTCAGGGCTGAATATAAAACAGCCAGAACACTCAGTGGACATCTGTGGCTTCACAGTGATCTGGTAACACTAAGCTCTCTGCAGGCTTTAGCTCTCCAAGCAGAGATGTAGCTCCTTACCCCAACCCTTTCTCAAAGGAAGCTGATTTAGCTTTGCACTGCAGTCAGGCTTAGGCTGCCTCTAAAGCTGCAGAGGTGAAGAGGCTGCTTGTGGGGGGGATAAAAGGCAGTGCTTGGGATGAGAGCAGGCTGAGGGTGAAGCCTGTGTGAGGGGCTGCCATTGCTCAGCTGGTTACTGCCCTTCCTGAAACACCCATGCAAACCCACCCTAAATAGCGCCAGCGTTCTCCGAGTACCACGTAATTGGATTTTAATCAAGTCTACAAGTACTTAAGTGACTTAAACACATGATCCCAAATCCCCTTGTTCCTCCATGCACTTCCCTGCGGGGTGGGAGTGGTGCTGGGGCCCAGCATGGAGGCCAGAGCTCACCACCAAACCCTTGCTGTGCTCCCAGGATGGTCCTGGGGTGAACTGCTCCCCTTCAGTGCGTGTGAGTGGCTGCTGGCAGACAGGCTTGGGCTCTGCTGCATGACCCCAGCAGCTCTGAAAAAAGGGCTGGGCAGCTATTTCTAACACCTTATGCAGCCCTGAGCTGGCATTTCCTCACCCTGCTTTGTGCAAGTCTTAATTCCTGGTATCAAAGAGATTTAGCCAAGCTGGAAAGGGTCAGGGAGAAAAGCTGGATTTTAAACTCGCTCAAGCCAACTGAATATCTGCTTGTGAAATATCCCAAACCCAGGCATAAGCCAGCTGTATTTCTGTGCTCAGCCAAAAGAGTCACGAAGTGTTAGAGCTAAAAATCAACGGCAGGAAGTGCCTGACTACCTGGGAAGTGATTAAAAAGCCTCAGTGACCTTACAAATCTCTAAGAAAGCTGTACAACAACACATGAACGTCTCCTACCTAATGAGTAGATAAGAGGCTCTAAACTGGAAGACAGCGATTTGCAGCCAAGGTGTGTTCCTCATTTGATTGAAGTGTTGCTGATCTAGCCCTGATTGCTTCATGGTGCACAGTTCTGCCTCCCGAAGTCACAGGCGATGCCAGAGGGGACACTGAGCGGGGACATTGCCCACACCTTCACGTGTCTGCCAGCGTGAAGGTCTCCCTCAGCTCCTCCCTCGGGTGTCCTGTGTGCCTCTGGCTTCTGGAGGGGAGCAGTGTGCTCTGAAGCCGGTGCAGATGAGGTGCTGTGAAGCACTTAAATCTTAAGTCTAGTTTGTAGTGGAGCCAGTTTGAAATGCATCTGTTGGACTCGCAGCTCTGAAAAAATGCACGATGTGTGCAGGGGTAAAACACCCCCAGACCTCGCAGCTCTGCCATCGTGGCCTAAAGCCTGTGTGGTGACACTCTGAAAAAGGCAAACAGACCATTTTAAACTGGCTTGACACCGAATAAAATCTTAACTAGGACTTGGTTCAATCTAAATTTCGAAATCTCCACTAATAACTAAGATCCTAGTTAAACAGTGATTTTCCGAATCTCCTCCGGAAATTGGAACCCTCGTGAAATTCTTGTCCCGAGTGCACCATAAACCAGACTGATTGTCTTCTAGGAAAAATGCTCTTTATTTTGGAGTAGCAATAAAAAGAGCTCAGACAGTAATCAGGCAAACCAGGCCACCTCTGCCAAAAAGCTGCCTCCGGTTACGGGGACGGTGTTGCGGGAAGCCAGACTGTAGGTGGGTACCCCATCAAGGTAAACCACGCTCTTCTCTCATCCTGATCTGATTAAACCTCACTTGAAACCAATCAAATGAAACGTTTGCTGTCCACATCCTCGCAGACATGCCCTCCTGGCAAGCTCTGATGGAATGGTGTTGTCTCATGGCTTTATTCGGGGCAATTTAGATGTCTTAATACTGGCACTTAACCAGGCTGCAGGCTCGTGCTCTTATTGCTTCTCCTGGTGAAGCTGATCTGCAGCCCTAATAATGTCAGCAGGGATCAGGGGGGGAAAGCAGGAGTGTGGTGTGAGGAAATATTTTCCCTGCCTGTTTTCCTCCCCGTCTCCGAGTGGTTGAGATGCAGAGGTAAGTTTTTGTGAATGGGTGGAGAAGTCGTGGTCAGTGCACTGGTGGGTGCCACCCCTCCCCAGCAGAGAGGTTTCCAGGAGGGGGTTTCTGATGTATAAAATATCTGGGTTTGTATTACAGGAACACAAAATCACTGAGTCGTTGAGGTTGAAGGGGCCTCTGGAGCTCATCTATGCCAATCCCTCTGCTCAAGCAGAGTCACCTAGCTCAGCACCATGTCCAGATGTCTCTTAATGTCTGCAGGGATGGAGATTCCCCAGGGCAACCTGTTCCCGTTTTTAGTTTTCACAGGGGGGGAAAAAAAAAAAAAAGAAAGAAAGGGGAAAAAAAGTATTTCTTAATGTCCAGATGGAATCCCCTGTGTTTAAGTGCCCCTTTGCTCTTGTCCTGTCCCTGGACACCACCAAGAAGAGCCTGGCTCTGTACTTACACCCTCCCTTCAGAAACTTGTTTACAGTGGCAAGATCCCCCTGAGCCTTCTCTTTCTGAGGCTGAACAATCCCAGTCCTCTCAGCTTTTGCTCACATAAGAGACAGTCCTGCCCCAAAATCACTTCAGTGGTCCTTTGCTGGGCCCTTCCCAGTGGCTCCATCTATCTTGTGCTGGGAAGCCCAGGGCTGAGCACAGTGTTCCACGTGTGGTCTCAGCAGTGATGAGCAGAGGGGAAGGATCACTCCAGGACCTGCTGGCAACACTCCCAGTGCAGCCCAGGAATCAGCTGGCTGCCTTTGCTACCTGGCCAGGCTGCTGGCTCACCTTCAGCTCGGTGCCCTGAGACCCTCAGGTCCTTTTCTGCCAGAGTGCTGCAGAGCTGGGTGACTTTAGGGTGTACTGCTGTGTGGGGTCCTTCATCCCAAGTGTATCCTTGTATATCCTCTTGTTGAACCTCCTGAGGGTCCTTCCAGTCCGTTTCTCAGCATGCTGAGGTCCCTCTGGTGTTCCAGCCACTCCCCCAGTTTTTGCAGATCATTAATAAAGATGTTAAACAGGACTGGACCCAGAAACTGAGCCCTGGTGTACACTGATGGTTACTGGCCTGCAACTCAGCTCTCTGGGCCTGCTGTTCAGCCAGTTTTCAGCCCACTTCACTGCCTGCTCATCCTGTCCCTGCTTCACCAGCTTCCCTGTAAGGTTTTTATGGGAGATGGTGTCAAAAGCCTGGAGTCCAGGTAGACAAAATCCACTGTTCTCCCCTCATCTACTGAGTCAGGCATTTCATCATAAAGGTTCAAGCACAATTTCCCCTTGGTGAAGCCCCAGTGACTACACTTGATGATTTAATTGTCCTTTCTGTGCCTGGAAATGGTTCCTAGAATTAGTTGCTCCATCACTTTCTCGAGGATGAAGGGAGGCTGACAGGTCTGTAGCTCCTGAGGTCTTTCTCTCTTGATCTTTTTCAAGACAGAAGTGACATTTGCTTTCCTTCAGTCTTTGGGCCAGGAATGGTCAAAGACAACAGGGAATGGCCTTGCTGTGAGCCCACTCATCCCATCAGGGCCCGTGGATTTGAGCATGTCCAGGTTCCTTAGGTATTCTCTGACCTCATCCTCTTCCACCAAGGGTGCATCTTCCTTTTTCCAGACTCTCCCCTGGTTTTTGGGGTCCCCTGCCTCATTCAGCCCCAGGCCTGCATGGTTCCCTCCTCTTCCTTTTGTCACCTGGGTACTTAGAGAAGCCCTTCTTGTCTCTGACATCCTTGGCTGGATTCAGTTCCAGTTGGGTTTTGGCTTTCCTGTCTTCATCCCTGCATGCTGGGAGAGTGTCCCTGTATTCCTGCCAGGTTACCTGCCCCTGCTCCCACCTTCCATGTGCTTCCTTTCTGCATCTGTGTTTGTCCAGCAGCCCCTGGTTCATCCGCGCTGCCCTGCTGGCATTTTTTCCTGGCTTGGGATGCTTGTTAGGGTGGACTGTTCTTCAACTTGGAGGAGGTGATCCTTGTACATTCACCATCTCTGTTTGCCCTATATCCCCTCACCTGAGGTCTGTAGACACTTGTAGAATCACAGACTCGTTAAGGCTGAAAATTCCTCCAAGATCCTCGAGTCCAAACTTCAACCAAATACCAGCCTGCCCAAAGAGGTGTTCCTTCAGGTGTCACTGGTGCCCACCCTGGAGCAGCAACGAGCAACAGGCAAAGGGCCACCACAAGTCCCTCCACAACACCCCAGTCCACATCCCCAGCAAGCAAAAGTCTCTGGGTGAGGGGCAGCTTGATGTCTGTGTCCCCAGCAGCAGGAACTGACCCACTCCTGTCACCTGCTGCTTCCTCCTGGGGCTCTGGCATTAATTAGGGTCAGGGCCCATCTGGTCTGTTTGAAGGCGTATCTGGCTCCTTGCTCAGCTTTGAGGGTGGTGGACCTGCTTTGTAGGTGTAGGTGTGAGTGTTTAGGTGGGGAGGAACCACAGTGGTGCCAGAAGGCACCAGCTTCCAGCCTTCCCCAGAGGCTGCACTTTCCATTATCCAGGGGCTGAGTGCTGCCTGTGCCTGCTGCAGCTGCTGCCTGGGGGTCTCCAGGCTCCTGTGTCCCTCAGCAGCCTGGCCCTGGCCCTGGCCCTGTCCCTTCCCCTTCCATCCCGGATGCTGTGCAGCACAGACCGTCCCACAGCTCCTCCACGCAGCTCCTCAGGCTGGGGTGTTACAGGTGTGCTGGGCAGGAATGGGAATAACCTCGTTCTGCTGGGGCAGGAGGTGCAGGAATCTTCCACTCCAGAAAAGAGTCCGTGGCCACTGGGAGAGGCTGGGGGTGTGCGTGGCGGGGGTGGGGAGGCGGTGGCACGGCCGGGCTGTGACCTCTGTCCCTCCCCTGCAGAGAAGCGCTGCCGAGAAGGGTCCCCGTCCCCTCGCCACGCAGAGCAAGCCCGGCCCCTCCTCCGAGACCACCCCGCTCCTGCACGACTCCGACAGCCCGAGCCAGGAGCACGCCTGAGCCCCGGCACTGCTCCCCCCGGGGACACCCACGCCGCAGGTGACACCCATGCTGCAGGTGACACCCGCGCTGCAGGTGACACCTGCTCCGGGTGATCCCCAGAGCTCTCTGGAAGGTGAAGCCCTGCACAGCACGGCAAAGCCACGGGACAGTCCTGCTGCTCAGCATTGCCACTCACCCAAAAACCTCAAACGCACCCTGTCCCCAGGGGCCAGCCCAAGCCGCGGGCCCCTCTCTCTCCGGTGGAATGAAGATGGTTCCTGACCGATCTGAGAAGTTATTTGCGATTTAAAAGTGCCTCTTGCTAGGGATGAAAGGCACTTTAATGGGAGCCTTTAAAATAAATGAGGTTTGTATAGGTAGCACTGATGGGATTTAGTGATCTTTTTAAAAGCCACTGCTCATCTCACCAAATGGGGGCACGCTGTCCTGGAGCCACTCACGCTTTTATTGCCACTTGATGTAACTGGACTGCACTGCAAATCATTCCTGGGTGCTGTCACTTCAGTGATGTCTCTTCCCACAGTACCTGGAGCCTGCCTGGGGTTTGCTCCAGCCTTTGCATGTGTTGGAGAGTAGTGGTGACTTTTTAAAGCCCCAGTTCTGTGCCATGACCTTGTTCTCCACAGCCCTGTTGCCAGTCTCTCCTGGCTGTAGGTGACTGTGAGATGAGCCTTGGCAGAAGCTTGGTGGCACCATCTGAGCTGTCACTCAGCTCCTGGCAGCTGTCCCTGCTCAGCCACCTGGGATCAGCTCTTCTGGCTGATCAGTGGCTCTGGTCACACTGCCTGACCATGGGAAGGGGGAAGCTTGACCCTGTCCTTGCCTGTTAATGAAGATATTTGTGCTTTTGGGAAGGAGGAATATGTGCAATCATGAAAGTAACAATGGCCTTAAGTAGGGTTTGATTAAAGTATTGCAGATTTCTGAAATGGTGTTGTCGGGTGACCTGGGGCTGGATCTTACCTGGGGGTGGGCGGTCTTGGGCCACACTTCAGTGGGAAGGAACCCCAAAGCCCAGGAATATTTTTGGAGAAATACTAGTCAGTAGTTGTCTAGCACACCTGCCTTGCCCACCTCCAGCCAGGAGTTTGGGAAAACCAGAGGAGCCAGTGCTGGAGCATCTGGCAAGGATTGAGACAGAGGTGGGGGATCTCTGCTCTGGCTTGGAGCAGAGGAGTTGTTGCACCGTGTGTGACACGGATCCTCTTGGGCTCTGGAAACCTCTGTCCAGGACAGCCCTGTGACTTCCTAGTGGGCTAAGCAATACTTTTACCCCTGCATTCCTCTTGCTGGGCAGGAAGAGCACAGGACCCAAACCAAACCCTTCCTGGGGCCGGTGCATTCCTTGCTGTCCACGTCCCAGTCCTGCAGCGGGCCCAGGCTGTCTGACCATGGACACAGCCCTGATACAGCCCAGGTCACTACGGGGAAAGGTGGCACTTTGCTCCCCTGCATGCCTGAGGCGTGTCCTGCAGGGATGACAGCACTGGCCAAGCCCCTGCTTGTGGCCACTACTGCTGGCACAAATCCCCACTGAGCAGTGTTTCTTAAACTGCAGCTGCAAACTCGCTCTGGCCTTGAATCCGAACGCGTCCATGGGCAAGCAGCAGCCCACAGCCACAGCCCCGGCCAGGGCGATGGAGCCGGGAGTGGGGCGGAGGCTCTGGGACACCCGAGGGTACAGTGGCAATACCCACCCCTAGGCTCCCTGAGAGAGGCTTTAGTGACAGTACGGTGCTAATTGCTGTGGGACAAGTGAACACAAATAAAACACGGGAACAGCGCTCTGAGCACGAGCCTTGGCGGGTGGTGGTGGTTTTTTGGGGGGTTTTTTTGGTGGTTTTGCAGAAGAACACGGTGCAAGGAGCTCTCCCTGCGTTTCCCAGCGCCGCTGCCGTCGGGCGCGGTTGCAGCGCTGCCGCGCGGCCGCCCGAGGGCGCTGTGGGGCCGCGGACGCTGCGGAACCAGGGTGGTCCCGGGGGGGACAGGGGGGACCCGGACAGAGGGGGGGGACAGGAGGTCCGACCCTGGGGGACAGGG
>VZTR01012702.1:20421-49077 GCA_013400775.1 Chaetops frenatus
TCCTGGGTGACAGAGTCTGACCCTGGGGGACAGAGGGTCTGATCAGGGGGACAGAGGGACCTGGACACAGGAGGGGACAGGGGGTCTGATCAGGGGGACAGAGGGTCTGACCCTGGGGGGCAGAGGGTCTGATGCTGGGGGACAGAGGGACCCGGGGTCTGATCAGGGGGTCAGAGGGACCCGAGCACGGGGGGTGCAGCCCCAGGTGGGGAGGGAATGGGGGTGTCCGGCCCGGATGGAGGATCGTGGGGATCCAGCCCCGGGGAAGGCGGGGGCAGCAGGTCCCGGTCAGAGACCCTCGGCACGGATCCCCCTCCCCGTGTGCCTGTCCATCGGCACGCAGCGCTCCTGCTGTTTTCCTGCTGCACTTCGGTCACTTTGCTGGCTGCTTGTGAATTTTCCAGCTGGTTTTAAAATGCTTCTCACCAGGCCGAGGCCTTCCCTGGCCCGGACTCACTGGCCCTGGCCAGCTCCCTCAGTACGCGGTGCTCAGGGCTGTCACGGCCTGCACAGCCCCCCCTGCCCTGTGCCAGGCCAGGTTGAAGCCATTCACCCTCTCTCCCGAGGATTTTAATTGGCCCCCACAGGCTCGGTTATCACCAGGGCAATCTGGATTTACTGGGAGGAGCCCTGGGAGCCGCCTTTTCACCCGGCCTGGCACAGCTGTGGGAAATGAAGGGGTCATCTCCATCCACCAGGCACTTCATCACCGAGGGGGAGCTGTCAGGGCTGGGTGTCTGCTTCCCCCACGGTGTGACAGAGGCTCCAGTGTCTCCTCTGGAAGAGAGAAAAGAGACAACACAACCCTCTCCCATCCACACTGGGGGTGGGGAGCTTTTATAAATGGAGCACAGGGGGTTTGCCCATTCCCTGTATCCATCTCTGTCCCCCCCTTTCCTGAAGCACCCCCAGCCTGGCCATGCTCTGGCGCTGCAGGGGAGATGGTTTAGACCCTCCTACACCAGGAGCAATCTCTCTGTTATTCCCTTCACCTGTGCCTCATTGCTCCCAGGTGTTCCTCGTTAGCTGTGCTGGGTTAAAACCCTGCCGGGCAGAGGAAAAGGCTCTCTTTGAGCTCCAGCAAGTTTCTGCTCTGGTGTGGATTTGCTCTGCTCCTCC
Source organism: Chaetops frenatus (assembly GCA_013400775.1). NCBI lineage: Eukaryota > Metazoa > Chordata > Aves > Passeriformes > Picathartidae > Chaetops > Chaetops frenatus. The sequence goes on from VZTR01012702.1 coordinate 21,541, forward strand.
TCATCACATCCAGGGCCGTTCCTGAGTTGTGGCTTTGGTCTCTCCTGCGTGCAAGACTCCTCCAGCGATGCAGGGTGGTGAGTGGGGCTGCTGCTGGGGTGGTTGTGGGTGGATGCATCTCCTGGGGCAGAGCTCTGGCTCTTATTGCTTAAAAAAAAACAAACCAGAAAAACCCCACAAGAAACAAACAAACAGAGGAACGTGTGGCTGTTGCAGTTTATAGGGGTGGTGTGGTGGTGTTTGATAGGGAAGTGGTTTTCTTCCTGGAAGCTGTTAGGGCACCTGGTTTTGTAGGACTGCAGGACCCAAAATCCAGGCTAGAGGTGCCTGGAGGAGATAAAGTGACTTGTGGCACCTGCTTTCTCCTGTGTTTGGCCACAGTGAACCTCTGTGTCTGGAAGGAAAGAGCTGGAGGGAGGATAAGCAGCTCTTGTGGGTTTGGAGAAGAGCCTGGACTGTGCCTGGGCACTGCAGGCTTTGCCTTGGGCCTCTTTGCTGGTTGTGTTTAATCCTGTTTTGGGCAGGATTCAGGCCCTGGATGGTGCTTGGACCTTAAACCCCCCACTGTCCTGTGTGCAGACTGGGGGTTCAGCTGCTCCCCACTCTCCAGGCTGTGTGTGGGGCTCTGTGCTGGTTCGGATTGATAATTTTTTGGTGCAGGTTTTAGGCCCTGGATGGTGCTTGGAACTTAAATACCCCCCTGCTCTGTGTGAAAATTGGGGGTTCAGCCTGGTCCCCACTCTCCAGGCTGTGTGTGGGGCTCTGTGCAGGTTGGGTTTAGTCCTGTTTTGGTGCAGGATTCAGGCCCTGGATGGGTGTATGGAGGTTAAATCCCCCATTCTCCTGTGTGCCGATTGGGGGTTCAGCCTGCTCCCCACTCTCCAGGCAGTGTGTGGGGCTCTGTGCTGGTTCGGTTTGATAATTTTTTGTGCAAGGTTTAAGCCCTGGATGGTGCTTGGAGCTTAAATACCCCACTGCCCTGTGTGAAAATTGGGGGTTCAGCCTGGTCCCCACTCTCCAGGCTGCGTGTGGGGCTCTGTGCAGGTTTTTTAAGCCCTCTCTGGAGGTGTTTCTGTGCTCGGTGCTGCAGAGCTGGCACGAGCAGTGCCCAGCAGCCCTGGCCCTGAGCTGCCCTCTGTGCTTGGCCAGCTGAGCTCTGTGCAGCATCTGCTGCCTTGGCTGTCACCCAGCCTGCCTGAGAGGTGCCCAATGCCCCCGAGACCTCTGCCCGTGTCCCCTCCCTGGCAGCAGGGCCCGGGGACAGTGCTGGGTGACCTGGCATTGCCCCCGCTGTGAGCCCTGCCCTGCTGGAAATGCGTGGAGTCCCACCCTGGCTGTGTTATTGTGGCGGAGGGCACAAAGCTGGGCTTTGGCAGCCAAGCCTCGGCTCTCAAGGGTGTGTTGGATGTCGGTGTTAAACTTTAGGGTGGTTAACGCCTGGTTGGAAGAGCGTGACTGGGTGTCCTTGCACCTCCTGCTGCTGAGGACACAGCAGCTGCCTTTTATTGCCTTGCCAGTCACCGGAGCCAGGACAGGGCAGGGCCATTTCTGGGAGCGAGCTCCTCCACCCAGGGCTGCCAGAAGTTCTGCTGCCCTCCAAAAAAGGGAAACAAAACCCCCTGTGCTTCTTGCTTTGTGAGCTGTTGCTTTTACTGAGGTGCCCCTGTGTCCTGGCAGTGAGAGCCTCACTGGCACAGAGCATCTCCTTGGGATGCCCCGTTATTGCTGCTGTGCTTGGGGCTTCCCAAACCACCCTATTACCACCTCCTCACGGCTGTTCATGTGCCAGACCTGCTCTGCTGGGGTAAATCAGACCACGGCCCCATGCTGTGTGTGTGTCCATATGGGGCAATGCCCAGGAGGGGAGATCCCAGTGAAACCCAAACCTGTGGGGCTCAGGGTGCTGATGTGCAGCCAGCTCAGATCCATGCTCCCTGGGACTTTTCTGGAGCACTCAGATGGAAAATTGATACTAAAAGGTGCCATCAGTCCCTGGAAGAACAAGGTTTGATCCCTTAACCCATGGTTCCTGGGGCACATAATGCTATTTCAGAGGAATTTCTTTTTTAAAAGTTTATTATTTTACTCCTTTTATAAGTTCCTAATTTTCCCAGACACAAAGTGGCTGCAGAGTTGATGCTGATGGCACAAGGTGCTGCTTGGGATGTGTGGTGTGGTGTGTGCAGGATGAGGAGGGTCTGAGGGCTGTGCCCAGCCCTTCTCCAGCTGCTTCTCAGGTTCTGCAGGGCCAGGGACCATCCCCAGCAGCTGATCCCAGCTCAGGGGCTTTGCCACAGCCCCTCAGGGTTGTCCTGAGGTGGTGACAATCCTCATCAGGCAACACCCCAGCGGCTGCCTGGTTCCCAGCCTGGTGATCCTTCCCATCCTCTGCCCCTGTGACTGTGCATGTTGCTGCTGGGTGTTCCTGAGGGGGATCCAGCTGCATTTCTGGGCTTAATAATGCTGTTTGTAGCTCTCTTTAAAAACCCCACCTCCCTGGTTGACCCAGCTACTTTCTGTCTTTTCCATCTGGACTGGTTCCTGGACCAGTTCCTGTGGGAAATGTCCTCCTGAACAACCAGTGCCAGGGACAGGAGGCTTCACCTTGTGCCCAAAGGCTGTGGGGGGTTTGTGGGTCATGGTGTACCCCCACTCACAGGCCTGGGAGCCATCAGGGGGGTGAGAGAGCTGAGCTTTGCAGCTGAGATTCCAGGGAAGCAATTTCCAGCAACTGCAGATCCATCCCCAAAGACAGCATTTCAAGGAATTACCCTCTCCCCCTTGCTGCAGGCTTCCTCTGCTTTTCCAAGTAAGTCCCTGGCTTGGGGCCATTTTTGTGGTAACTGGAGCAGAGCAGATCCATGGGAACATCCGGGGCTGGAAGTTGGTGTTTTCCAGGTTCACAGCCCGTGGCTCTTATCTGCATTAAGTGTCCCCAGTTCTGACACTGAGCCTCTCTCTCAGCTAATCTCCCTTGTGAGCACCGAGTTTCCAGAGCTCTGGATGCCATGGGGAGCAGTGAAACCACAACAAAAATAAATGGTGGTTAGGGTGGTTTTTTTGTTGTGTGGTGTTTTTTTGTTTTTTTTTTTTTTTTTTTTTTTTTTTTTTTTTTTTTTTTTTTTTTTTTTTTTTTTTTTGAGCACTGCTTTGGCAAACAGCAATTGCTGGTGTTTGTGTGTTGGTAACTCAGTCCCCACCCTCAGGGCAGGGCTGCTCCTGGTCCAGATGTGCTGAGCATCATCCTGGAGGGGTGCAGGGGCATCCTGTGTGGGTAACCAAGCACCTTCTCTGCCCCCAGAGACCACGGGGCAGTCCCTGCCTGCCTGCAGGGAGCTGCTATGGTTGTGTTCCCCCCTCTCCAGAAGATGCTCTGCTTACAATGTTCATCTTCATACCCTCATGGGAATAGGGAATAGTTTGGGGGCTCTGGAGGAAGGTGATCCCTCTCTCCCTGGCAGCCAGGGATCACATTCCCCCTCTCCACCTGGACAGCACTCGGTGCCCTGCTGGGTGCAGCCCTCAGTGGGTTTTCCTCAGCTCATAAATACTCCCCTGCCCTCCTCCTCAGTGCTCCTAGCAAATAAATTATCTGAAGCTACATTTCCCCTATTTCAAAGCCTTGTGAGAGAAACCAGAGGGTTTAGCAGCCCTGGCTGGCTGGGGTGGTTCACATACCATCCACCCGTTTGCATTTGATCTACTTCATCCTGTGTTAAGTAATCCTTGAAAGCCCAGTGGGCTGCAGGCCCTGCTGGTGCCTGTAAATCACTGGGGCCTGTCACAGGCTGGAAATGAGCGGGGTGAGAGCCTGTCCCACCCCTTCATGCGATCCAAAACCTCCCCCCTGCCCCGGGAAAAGCATCCTTGTCCAACCAGAGCTGCAGCTTCCTGCTTTGGGGGGTCACTGTAGGCAGTAGGGTGGGGGTGTGCCTGGCCCCCAGGTGTGTTTCCATGTGGGGCTGGAGCAGGATGCTCACCCCGGGGGATGCAGTTTGGGGATGGGTTTGGTGTCCTCTGGGTGCTCCCAGCTCACCCCTGCTGCTGTCCCCCAGAACCCCCCTGAGCCACCCAGCAACTGGGGCTGCCCTGGGGCATCTTCTGCACCTCCTGCTGCCCTCAGTTTGCTCTCTATCCCTGGAATTTCCCTGGACAGAGAAGGAATTCTGCTTCCCTCCTGAGCCCCTGCTGGTCAATAGGGCTGTAAGCCATGGAAACCTGTGTGATTACACGAGTCCCTTTTGCAGCCAGGCTGTGGCTCTCTCCCTTGTAATAAATCAAAGATTATTCCCCTCTTCCCCATCGCCTCCCCTCAAAGGTTGCTATTGCTCTGCTGTGGCCTGACTTTAATTACAAATTAAGAGCAGCCGAGAGGGCACTAGGTGCTGTTAATTGGCTTTCCAGGAAAGGTTTGACGGGGGAAAGCTGAAGGCACCAGCCATTGATCTGCTTGGTTCCTCGTGTACAGCAGCTCAGCCTGATGTGAGCCCTGTGCCAGGTCCCAAATTCACCACTCCGGGTGTGATTTACCCAAAAACTGCAGCCAGCCTCGAGGCTCCAAGGTACTTTTCCCCCCACTAATTGAAGCCTCAGGGGCTCAAAGCTTCCCCACCCCTCCCCCGCCTGCACTGGGATGGATTTTCAGCTGCTGAGAACAAATTCCGGGGAAGGATGCTGATATAAAGCAGATGGGAGGATTGTGGAGGTCAGAGCAGGGAGAGGATGCACTGCCAGGCATCATGTGATGAAAACATCCTCACTGCTCCAGCAGCTGTCAAAGCCCAAACAGATGAGGCGAGAGGTGCCCGAGGAGTGTGCAGGGATCCTCATTTACCTGGTAATTAATGGAAATCGTGAAACAAATCAGCACACGCTCCCTGTGGAGAGCCGCACGCTCCGGCTGTTTCCAGCTGCTGGCGGAGAGCTGGGCACGACCGGGTCGTGAGAGCAGCGAGTGGGGCTGAGACAGGACCCTGTCCCCGATGGAGCCCCGGTGGTTTGGGGGTGTCCCCGCCTGGCAGCGGGCGTGGCTGTGGCACAGCAGCCGCTCCCTGCCCTGCTCAGGGCGCTGCTCATTGCTCTGCCCCCGGGCGCTCGGGGGACTTGCAGCGCTGCCTGTCACGGCCGCAGCCGCCTCGCCTCGTGGCTGCGGGGTGGGAATGAAGATGTTACGGTGATTCCCCCCCATCCTCCCGGCTCGGCTGAACGTGTCACAGCTGGTTTGGCCGGCCCAGCCCTCCTGGCACGCTGTGCGGGCACCCCCGCCCTGTGCCAGGGCTGCAGGTGATGCTGGCACCTGCCCTTGGTGCTTCCTGCTGGGGAGAAACCTCAGCCCGCTGCAGAATGCCGTGCCATTTTCCCCTTGCAACTTAGTTAATTTGGCTCCGTTTGAGTATTAAAAACGTTGTTTGCTGGGTTGTTTTTTGGGGGGGGTTATTTGGTTTGTTGGTTTGTTTGTTTTTTTTCCCCCTCCCAGAGCAGCGGTGCGCTCTGCTCGGAGAGGAGCAGGGATGCTCGCTCTGCTTCAGGGATTCAGGGGAGTGCTTTTGGTTCCCCGCCTTCTTGTTTATTCACCGCCTTTCGAAACGGTTTTGCAAAACAAAGTCTTTCAGACAATTAATGCCAATCAGGCTCGCTGGCAGCCCAGCCCCCGGAGCACGGGCTGAGCTCTGCATGGCAGTGTTGGGGCTTTGCCTGCTCCTGGGGGGTTTCTGAGGGGAGGGAAATAACCCCAAAATAGCACAGGTGAGCACACAACTCACCTCGTCAGTCTCCTGCCAGTAGTTAGCAACTGGCAGAATGCCTGAAGCATAAGGTTTGTGATCCCTTCCAAAAATTGCATCTGAATGTTAACTGACGTATAGTAAATGCCAAATCCCTTTTGAATCTCGCTAAAAAATCTCGGTTTAAAATATGCAAGCGACCTTTCTGTCTTTCTGAAAAGCTCTCTGCTTCTGGAAATTTTATTAAAAAAAAAAAAAATTGAACCAGGCAAGCAATCTCTTGCTGCTGGATAGAAACATTTAGTCCTGAGGTTAAGGGGGCACAGCTTCCCTGGCAGCAACAGAGGGGGGTCGGGGTCCCCTTTGCAGGCTGGGCTGGAGCAGATCACAGAACTGCTGTAATAAACCTCTCCCAGATACCCTGACAGGAGAAACTACAAGAAACTCTGCCTGAGGAATTGGTGGGCTCCTGCTCTCTTTGATATCCCTCACATTATAATTAAGAGATAATGTCAATGGAATAAAACATTGTCTCAGGATAATGGTCTCCTGCTGCTACAGGAGTGTCAAGGTGAAGTCAAATCATTTATCAAAAATGAATGTTGAGCCAAGTCTGGGACGTTTGTTTTCACAGCAAGGGACATTAATCCTGCAACAACAATATTGCAGTGCTTTTATTTCTCCTGTGCCTGGTGATTGATGCCAGTGCATCCTGGTGCCCGAGAGCCAGGGATGGCTGAGTGATGGGCTCTCCTGCCAGCTCTATTGACCAGGGGGATTTTGACTTGTTGAAATAGATAGCAGTAAATCCAGGAGTGCTGGATCCTGCCAGTGTGCATCAGAAAGTGGGATTTTTTTTATTTTATTTTATTTTTTTTTTCCCTTCCAAAAGTGAGCAGGGCTGGCTCTGCCTGGCCCCAGGGTGTGTTGTGGGAGGGCTGCTTGTTCATTTACCATGCAGGGCTAATCTCAGAGCCTGCTCCAGCCCAATTTCACACTGCTTTAGAGAATTTTGGGGTCCCCTTATGAGCAGTGGGGCTGGGCTGAGCAGCTCACTGGCTTTATGCATTTATTGAAATACTGCTGAGTATAAATACTCACAATCTCCTCACAGACTCTGGGAATGTCTGTGGATCCAGGTCCTTCAGCAGAGGCTGGGGCAGCCTCAGCCCCATCCCTGGCACCCACAAAGGGCTGGGAAAGCCACTGCTGTCTGACACAGCAATTGCTGCTGCCCTGGGCTGGGCAGAGGAGCAGCCTCCGCCTCCCATCCTCAGTTTGCACTGGGAGAAATTCTCAGGTCAGCGCTTGAAATTGAATATGTCTAAGTGGCAATTAGGCTTGAAACAAAGTCCCAAGAGGGTTGAACATAAGCTCTTTCAGAATTTTTTTTTTTCCCCTCCTCTGGATTTGTTAGTGGAGAGAATTACACATCCAGCAAACATTCGGGCTGCAGGGGAACACAAGTGCTTTGTACCATCTCCAAATGCCAAATCTGTTTTTTTCTGGGGCAGCACTGGTACCTCCTGCACAGGAGCTGCCTTTTGGCAGGGGCACAGCCAGGTCTGTGAGCCCTGGGAGGGGACAGTCCCCTCTGCCAATGTTCTCTCCACAATTCCCTGCCTTTTGCAGGAGAGGCAGAGTTGTTAGGTTGGAGCAAAACCTTTTCATACACAGGGTGGTGCCAGAAGAGCTAATTGGAGGTGGTTTTTGGACATGTTATATATTCTTAAACTTACTGTAAACTTTGAAAATTATATACTCTCAAATCATGGACTCCTTGCACTGCTCTGAAGGGGTCCAAGCCCTGTGGCAGCAGGGCAGAGTCCAGATGAGACATTTTCTCCATTAATTGGTGCTGTGAATCCTCCAGTGCAGCATTTTGCACCCAGGGGCCATCAGCAGCTTGGGCTCAGGACAAGGAATGGGATGCATGAGGATTTTGGGTGCAGACTCTGCCTTTTGAAGCTCTGGGTGGCCCTGGGCTCCCTGCAGAGCAGGGGAGCTGCTCCCTCCCAATGATTCCCAGATGTGTCTGACCCCCTCAGCTGAGCTGGGCAGGACCAGTGCATCCTGCTGGGAGCAGCTCAGCCAGGACAGGGGCACATTTTGGTCAGGTTTTTTTACTGTTTTTTCTCATTTGTTATCTGTAGGAAGGGGCAGGGGCCATGGAAAACACTCTTTTTAAAGGTGGAATGGTTTGGAGTGTGGCTGGGTTGTGCTGCCCAGCAGCTTGCACACCGGGACAGACCCAAGCTCAGGGGAAAAAACAAAATTAAATTCGATTCTTCAGTTGAGAACCCCAAATCCATGGGTTTGCAAGAGGGTAGTGGAGGTAGAACTGGTTCTCCAGCTGAGACTGAGGACACTGAATCAGGAGGTTATAATTATAATTATGACTTGTGTAGCATTGGACAGGTTAACGAAAAGAGGGGAAGGAAGAAACTCTGCATCTTCTGGGCTGATGTTAAGCTCTGAGGCCAGGGAGCTCCAGCTTTTTTGAAAAGGAGCAATTTCCAGCACCATCTCCTCCCCCCTCAGAGAGGGGGGCACTCAGGATAACTCAAATGTGAGGTGGGCACTGCAGAACAAAACCTGGAGGGAAAGCCTTGCCCTGCATCTGCCCACCCAGCCTGAGGCATCAGGAGCTCCTGCAGCATGGCCAGAGGGTGATTTAGGCAGGAAATGATTGGGTGCCAAGTGAGGGATGCTCAGGGCAGCCTGAGCCCCTCAGAGCACCTTGTGCTGGGCGTTGAAGGAACACAAGTGCCTGTTCAGGGGCTGTGTGTGCAGTGCTGGCCCTGCTGCAGACACCAATAAAGATGTCAGGCTGCTGTGTGTGGGCAAATAAATCACAGTCTTCTCTGCCTGCCCACAGCATCAAGGTGGCTGCTGGTGCAGCGTGAGGGGGAGCCAGGGGAGGGGGTGCAGGCAGTGATTTCAGATCTGTGCTGGGGATTGAGGGCTCCCTGTGCCACCCACAGCAGCCTCTGCTGCTGGCAGCCCCTTCCCAGCAGCACTGGCTGCCCTGGCTGGAGGTCTGGAATTGAATATGTGTGTGTCTGCACTGGCCTGATCCACCCAGGAATTTGGGAAGGGAGCAGCAGCTGGCCCTGGTGGGGGCTGCCCATCGCTCTGTGGCCTCAGGGTGGGCAGGAGCAGCAGCTGCTCCCTCACCTGGGGCTCTGTGTCCCCTCACCTTCGCTCTGTGCAGCGGGAGGCCATGACCACGAGCTATTGCCAGGGCCTGATAGTGGTCAAAGAGTAAAGGAGTAGGTGGGAAGCTCAAAATGATGGAGGGCTGTGAGGCAGACCTTTGCTGTCAGTGTGAAGCAGCAAGGCCTGATTTAAGCAGCCCCTGCAGTAAGTGACCTACACCGAGCAAATCCATTTACAGTGTCTTGTTTCTCCTTGCTGTTTAACTACCAGGGTTCAGAGACGATTCCTTAAATGTTAATGGTGCAGGAATTTGGAAACTTTCCCAGAGCTGCTGGGGGAGCCGTGCAGGAATACGCTGTGCTGGTGTGCAGTTCAATTTCCTGCTGAACATCAGGCGGGCTGTTCTCACCTACTGCTTTGTAATTAAAGTGCTGAAAGACCATCACTCTCCGAGGTTTGCTCAGACCCACCCCCGGGTGAGGGCCAGCTCTGTGCCTACCTGCAAGGAGGACAGGTTGCAAAATATTTATGGGTCAGTCCCAGGGCTGGGGTCCTGGGCTGGCTGTTCAACCCCACAGCCCAAATCTGCATCCCTTGTGCTGCCATCTGTGGTGGGGACAAACTGAGGGGTTTGTCCCCATCCCTCAGCTCATGCACAGGGCTCAGCATCAGCCATGTGGCAGGGGACAGCCTCCCACCGTGGCTGTGTGTGACTCTGAGCAGCAGAGTAAGGCTGGGCCATACCCAGGACTATCAGAACTCCCCAGGGAGTTCTCCTCAAGGCCCTTTCCCAGAGGAGTGTAGCTGGCTTGGGTGCTGGGTTTCATCAAGGCTGGGCTCAGGGTGGTGACCCTGTGTCACCCTGAAAGGTCATTGTCACTGCTTCCTGCAGTGGGGTGGTGTGACTGCAAATGCCTCAAATCCCTGGGGCTGGAGGGCAAAGTGTGGGGTCCCACACTGGGCATGGAAAGTTTATTTCTCACCCCCCCTGCTCCAGAGCAAAGGGGTGCCTGGAGCATCCCCCTCATCCCAGAGCTGCTGAGGGATGTCCTGGCAGGGTCAGCAGTGTCCCACCCGTGCTGAGATGGGGACACAGCCAGGTTTGGGAGCAGGGAGAGCCCCCTGACAGCACCAGGGGAAGGAGCTCACCCCGGAGGTTGCTGGGGGGGGGGAAAAAAACGGCTTTAAAAGGAGCTGCCAGTGCTGAGCTGGCGTGGCCTCCTCCAGCTCTTTTGTCTCTAAACTTGGATCTGACTCTTTCCACCATCTCGTTAGGAACAAGTGCTTGGCCCAAGTTTCATGGCAAATTTTGACATTTTTAAAAATTGATGCCTTTTTCTGCTCATAACTTAAGCTGTCTAGTTTATCAGAGACATATGGAAAGTTTATTACATTCTTATTACAGATCCAGCCAAGTGAACTGACTAATGAATGTGAGTTTATTATTTTCTTCCTTTTTTTCTGTTGTTTTTGTTTTATTCTTCAGTTAGGACTTGGCATGGAAGGCCTCCTCCAAAAGGGATAGCTTTGGGTCGAGAAATAAATCACCAGAAGTTTGTTTGGTTTTTTTTTTCCCTCCGCTGTCCTAAGAGTTCAGCTTGGCAAAAGCCCCAGCATGTGTGATTTTGGGGGGTGGAAAGTGAGGCACAGGCAGAAATCAGGGGTTTGCAGGGGATTTATTGTGCTGCCCCATGACAATCCCAGCAGCATCTGGCAGTGTGGGACCCCTGGTGCTCCTGCTCCTTGTTGTGGGCAGGAGCCATGGATAAATTATACAAATTCAGGCTGCCAGGATAAATTGTACAAATCCAGTATACAAACGATGCAGGAAGCCAACGTTTTGTTCCTTAGACCATCTTGAGGTTTATGGATAAGGAATAGGGGTGCTGCTGTCCCTAAAGGCCTGGAACAGCTGGGGCTGTGGGGGTGCAAGCCAGTGTGTGGTTTTTGGCAGCTGAGGGGAGTGTTAAACTCCTTGGAGGCTGCTTTGGGTGAGCTCAGCCTGGTGCTGAGGGAGGGGAAACAGAACTTTGGGCTGGCTGTGCTCCAGCCCCCACTGCTGGGGACACTCCTAGCACAGAGCTCCTGCACCCACCACCCTGACCAGCACCTTCCCCTGACTCTTCCTCCTCCACAGCTGCTGTTTTTAGGTTGCAAATGGCTTTTGTTCTGTTGCTGTGCTTGGAGAGGCTGGTTCTCTCCTCCCTGTGTCTTCCATCCCCTTCAGTGCCAGGTGTCCCCAGAGGGTTCAACCCTCACATCTTCAGAGCTGATGCTGCAGTTTCACATTTTCCAGCACAAACCTGTGCCCAGAAGATGCTCCATCCCTTCCAGGGATGCCCTGGTAACCCGAGGGCAGATCTCCCTGGGTTTTAACAGCTGTGGGCACAAATTTTAGTTTTTCCCTTGCAGGAACCATTTGCTTTGGCTTTGGGCTCATTTGATTCACGGATTTGGTGGGTTATAACTCATTGTTGGTTTTCCACTGCTCACATTATCCCTCCTGTGCCTTCCCTCTGCTGTTCCCTGGTTTATAGTGCCCGCTGGGACGATGACAGCAGCGCTGCAGAATGCAGGGTTTGGCTGGGCTGTTGTAGTTTTACTGCCTTGCATAATGCAGAGATCTCCAGGCTCGTCCTGCATTTACAGCTCGGGTTTCCTGGCTCCTTCCATCGCCTCTGCTGCTGCTGCTGGTGGCCTTTTCCACTCCCCATCTGCCCCCTTGCCGTCCCTCTGCTGTGCTCCTACCATCTATAGGCAAAATCTCTTCCTGTGACTCAGTGCTTGGTGCTTTCCTCCCCTTCAGGCTGCTGGCTTTGGCATCGTTCCCTCTTGCTGCACACGGTGCAGGGGGGTAGCACACCCAGAGCACTGCTCTGGGAGAGGCTTTTCTTTGCAGCAGGAACCAGCCTTTGCTGGGTTTAATCCCGTTTTACCCCTCCCACACCTACATCCCCCCTCTTGTGCAAGGCCAGAGGTGTGTGTGACTCTGGAGCCGGGCGAATCCGCTCCCCTCGAGGCTCTGCCGCTTCCCTGGGTCTCTTTGGAGCGCACTTGGAGGGCTCTGAATGCGTTTGTAGGGGTTGGCAGAGCGGGAGCTTCCCCGGCCAGGCAGGCAGGGATGTCACACCCCGTTATCTCTGCAGCCCTTTTCTCCTTGTGGCTCCACACCCGGAGTGCTGGCTGAGAGTTCTGGGGTTTCTCTGCTCTGTTCCTCATCCCTCCTCCTCCTCCTCTTCCTCCTCCACAGCAGCTTAGCGCATCCTTAAACTTGGACCCTCGCACCAGCGGCCATCTGGTGTGTTTTAGCCCTACAAAGAGCCATTGTTTGCTCTGGAATCCGTGCTCTGGCGAGGTGGCTCCGCTTCTGGAGCGCTCTGCAGCCTTTGCCAAGGCTCCTTCTGCTCTGCTGGCAGCTGCAGGTGCCTTCGGAGCAGCCTTTGTCCCTGACAGCGGCACGGCTTGGGTTTTGGGTTTTCTCTCCTTGCTTTTCCTTGCCTAAACACGGTGCTGAAGTTTCCCACAGCGAGAAGTGCCCCGTGTCTTTGTCGGGGATGGGAGCTGGGGCTGATCTCTGCCTTTCAGTGGGAGCAGCGTTCTGAGCTTTGGGCTTTTTTTTTTTTTTTTTTTAGTGCTAAACCTTTTAATGTCCTCTAGCATCAAATCCTCAAAGTCAGGGTCTGTCAAAACGTGCTGCCCAAAGTCCCTTGGGGGGGTTCCGTGGAGAGGAAAGCAGAGGGTTAAAAGCAGAGCCCTGCTGCCAGCTGGGGACACTGGTGCATGACAAATGTGGCTTTTGCGTTTCCCTCTGCAAATGAGCCCGTAGTCAGCCTAATTTCGGAGAGAGCCGCCTGTGAACCCGAGTGACTCAGAGGAATTTGTTCCGTGGCCCGGCGGGGCTGCGGGAGGCTCGCAGGTTTAATTTGTAAATGCTGACACACGGCATTTCCTCACCGTCTCGTTGGGAAGGGCGCTGTGTCTGCCGGCACTTCCAATTTGTCACTGTCAGGACTGGCCCCATCTCCTGCTCGTCTCTGAAATGCCTCCTGATCGGTGCCGAGGCATTTATTGGCATATAATTTATCATTTAATATTACCAGAAGGGTTTCTTCTGCAAACGTCCCAGAAATTATTATCCAGATGATGTTTGGTAGCTCTTCCTTTTTCACCTGCAAAAACCTCCTGGCGTCTGTTTGCTGCTCTGCCGTAGGGCTGGGGAGGAAAAGGTGCCCTTGATGAGGTGTCTCCTTCACCAAAAAGCCTTGATTAACACCTGGCTGAGGCTGCCTGAGTGCAGCAGCTCCCTGTGCCTGTGCCTTTGCAGAAAAACCCGCATGAAGGACTTTTTCAGGACTGCACCGTTGGCGTCTCTCATCAGGCAGCTGGAGGAAGTGTTTCCCCAGACCTTATTCCTCTCTATGGAAAAAGGATTTGGGGGTGAGTCAAGGCCACCACTGTGGTGCCTGGGCACTCCTGGATGGTGTGAGGGGCAGGTTCTGGGATGCTGTGCCCCCAGGAATAGAGAATTTTCTGCATGGCTTATCACAGTGGTGGTAGCTTGCTCTTGCAGAGGGAGTGCTGAGGTGTGGCTCGGGGAAAGCAAACCTGTCCCCAAAGGCTGGCACAAAGAGGGGGGCTAGAGGCACCTGGGCTGCTCTCCTGGTTCAGAGCCCTCTGGTGCAGCAGAAAGGGCTGATCCTGGTGGTCCCCAGCTCCTGCTGGTGTTCAGCAGGACCCAGATGCTGTGGGAGCACCTCGTGGGCTCTGGGACGAGGCAGGAGGAGGCACCCGGCTCACACGCAGCTTTCCCCAGCTCACAGCCAAAGGTGGGATGTGGGGAGCTGCTTTTGGGGCTAAAACTCAGTATTTCTCAAGAGAGGGGCATTGCAAAAATTTCCCTGCACAAATGTAATGCCCCAGCCCTCAGGGCAGGGGCTGATGCTCCTGATGTAGCCCCAGCACAGCCCCTCTCCACTCAGGCTTGTTTTGGCTGCTGCTGCTCTCTCCATCCCCTCCTGGCATCCTCAGCCAGGCAGTCAGTCCAAATCCCAGCTGCTGTCCTGACTCCCACAGGTCAGCTTTCCTTGGAAGCTGCCTCATGGTTTTATAGTTCTGCTTTATTAGAGACATGAAAGTGATTTTTGTTGTTGCTGGTTTATGAGGCAGACTTCAAAGAATGCAATTACGCAGCCCGGGCAAAGACCTGCTGCTATCTCATGGAAATCTGTGGAAAACCACTTCCCCTCAGAGCTCCTTCCCCAGAGAGGCTGCACTCGTGTTATTTTCATTGCAGTTGTGGATTTCTGGGAGGAATGGCAGTCAGACAAGGTCTTGGTGCCTGTGGTTTATTGTTCCTCGCCTGGACATCCTCATCCCCCCTGGCATCACGGCTGGGTGATGGCTTTGGGGTTGGAGAGCATGAACTTCTGGGGGGCAAAAGAGCCCTTGCTGGGGAATTATCTCAGAAAAGAGCAAAATGGCTGGATAAGGGATGTTTTTACCTGCAAAAGCCGGGCAGTGTTCCTGCTGCAGGCAGATAATGTTGTATCCCACAGCCACTGCTCCCTCTCTGCAGTGCCAGGGGAAGGTGCCAGCTCCCCATCCTGCCCCCTGTGCAGGGGACCCTGCCAGAAACGCAGGCACTGCTCCTGGCTGGGTGCAGGCTTGGTTCCCATCAGGAAGTTTCCAGGATCAATGACACCTCGGTAATTTTTTTTAACTGCAGAGAGATTGTGCTCTGAAGTGTCACAGCTCAAAAGCCAGTTTTCCTTGTGGCCCCTGGGCTTCCTAACGAAGACACTCCCTAAATAAATCCCCACCCAGCTTCTCTAGTCCCAAACTCTGGGCATAGGGCAGCTTCCCAAAGGCAGACTGGTCTCTCCCTCCTGGCTTCATTCTCTGCTGCTTCCCAAGCCTGTAGGTGTGGGGATCTGAGCCCTTTATCAGCTCCTGTACACCAGGAAATTTTGTAAGTGTCTGAGAAGACCCTGAGGCTATATAAAAGTTCAGCTCATGATTCATTTCCTTCCTATTCAGGGATAGGCTAATTTGAGAGTATGCACTAAACATTAATTACCTTCCTTGCCACGGTTTCCCAGGCAGGCATCCTTTCCCAGATGACTTTCTGCTCACTCGGGTCCAAGGCCATAAAAGCTTCCCTATTAGGAAAGGAAATATTTTACATCAGGTTTATACTGTAATGCCTGAGGTCATCAGAAGTACAGATCGAGTGGCAGAAATACACACTGAGCTCTCCTTCCTGCATGAAAAATGAATCAATAACTCATCGATTTAAATTAAAATGTCTGCCTTGCAAAATGCCTCCGAGTGCGAATATTTGTAGCCCCCGTGTTTTCCAGCAGTGATTGGAAATCCACTGCCCCTGGAACACGTGCAGGGATCCATCTCTGCTAACAGCATGTGATTGCTGACACCCAGGGAAAAAAAAAAAAAACCCAACAAAACCCTGCCTTCCCTTCCCCTGGAAGGATCCAGCAAGGTGAACTTTTGGAAATTGCTTCTCCTGGCACATGAATTATGTATGGAACAGGTGGCAGTCAATATATCTGACTTCTTCACGAGGTAATTAAGAATAAATGTGGGAATTCAGGCAGAACTGTTGCCCTGTGCGGGAGGTGAGGGTAACAATGTGTAGCCAGCTCTGGAGGGGATGGGGGAAGGGGAAGGGATGCTGCAGGGGAAATGCAGCTCAGGGGGACCTGGGTTGATGCCATTGCCTCTCTCCATGTCCTTCTGGTCCCTGTGCTGGTCCCAAGCTGCTGTTTGCATTCCCACCTTCCTGCCCACAGTGGGGATATCCTGCTTTTTCCTTCATTCATTGGGTTATTTGCTGCTGTGGTGTACCTGCGTGTGCTGCCAGGCCTGGATGCTGAAATGAGCCTGGATCCAGCTATCCAAGCCTGGGTGGGGTTGCTGTCCCCAAACTGCTGGGTTTGGAGTGGCAAGGAGGATGGGCCCTTCAGTGTTGTCTTGGTTATCTCGTGATAGCATTGACTCCCATTTAAAAAAAAAAAAAAAAAAAAAAAAAACAAAAAAACAAAAAAAAAAAAACCCCAAGCATTCCTCTCTGCTCAAATTTCTTCTTGTGAGCTAATTGAAAAGTAGCTGTATTAGTGAACACATCCACGGTCATTAGCAAACAGTTAAGTAACTAATTTTAAAGATTTATGGTGTTGGTAGCAGGTAAATTATAGTCTTCAGAGGGTTTTCTTGCAAATGAGCTGAAAATAAGGTTTGTTCTAGCCTCGGGGAAACATAAAGGAAATGCATTTAATGACCACAAATTTTATGTGCTGATAGTCTCAATAAGATATTTAATGCCTGCTTGGAATTTGAGCAGTTGGAAAAGCACAGCAGCCTCACCAGCACCTGTGGGTTACCTGTCCTCTCCACCCCCTGGCTGGCAGATCCAGGATTTGCCATCTCCAGGTGATTCTCAGGGCCCTGGGGGATGGGATTTTCTCCTCTTACCTGCTTAGGGCAAAGCTGTGATGCATTAAAACGGAGTGTTGGCCTTTTGTTTTCCAGCTTTGGTTGTAAAAACCTGCTGGTCTCACACCGTGACACAGATTATGGTCTTGGTTTTGCAGTTAGAATAATGTTTATGTTGGCAAGGGAAGCCCTGAGTGTGCTTGAAGGGGAGAGAAACGCTGCTGGACTTGCTGCAAACTGCTCTGCTCTTTATTTGTGCTCTGGGCAGCCCTCGCTGCCCACAGTGTGGTGCCTCCAGGCCCGGGGCTGTGTGTCAGGCTGGGGTGGGTGACAGGAGGCTGGGAATGGCATCTCCTTTTGGATCTCCTCCCTCCCAGCATCGCGGCAGGGAGTGCTGAGAGCTGCCCAGAGCTCCCAGGCTGGCTGCAACCCACACGTGGGCTCTTAAATCCCCAATTCTGATTATTTCTTTCCCCTCCCCCCAAAATAACCCCCATATGTGGATGAGAAGAGCACTGAGGCAAATAACGAACAGCTCTGGGTCCAGAGAAGCCGTAGATGGTCCTAAATGATTGAAGAAGGCAATTTCCCTAACGGAGCTGCGGGGCCCCTGGCAGTGATTAGTGCCTGAGCAGAAATGCATCACTTAGCTCCTATTATTTAAACATAAGATACTTGAGCAAGCACACAGAAGGTTGTTTGCTGTAAATTCTCTCCCCTCATTTGAAGGAGCCCTTATTTGCACAAGCAAGCGCTGGCAGCGGCTGGGGGAGCTCCCTCGCCTGCTCCTGGGCCCACGTTGGAATATCAATGGCCACGTTTCTCCATCTGAGAGATGGGCTATCTTCCCTGCAGGTGAACTGTTCATTATAGGTTGTGTTTGTATCGTTCAGGTTTATCTGCAGTCCTTTCCTTCCCCCTGTCCAATCGCTAATGTGTCTTGCAGGGCTGAATTCCCCCCTTGTCTGTGCAGGCAGTGGCAGCTGTTGGGGGGGGGAGCCCCAGGGCTAATGGGAGCAGGACTGGGACCTGCTGGGATCATGGAATCATCAAACGGTTTGGAATGAAACGATTTGGACCTCAAAGATCGAGTTCCAACCACCTGCCGTGGGCAGGGATGGCACCCACTAAGCCAGGATGCTCCAAGCCCTGTCCAAACCAGCTTTGGCATCTTGGGGTGGAGGGGGGGGGTGACCCGAATGTAGCCAAACCTGGTGGGACGTGGCACTGATGCTCCTGGCTCATTGCCTGCCAAAACCAGCACGGGTGTGTGAAGTGCTGAGAGGTGGAGGTGCTGTGCTGCCCTGTAGGTGAGAGAAACATTCTGCACGGCACGGGCTGTGGTGGGAGGGCTGGGGAAAAGCTCTTGCTTCC
This sequence comes from Chaetops frenatus, assembly GCA_013400775.1. Lineage (NCBI taxonomy): Eukaryota > Metazoa > Chordata > Aves > Passeriformes > Picathartidae > Chaetops > Chaetops frenatus. The sequence goes on from VZTR01012702.1 coordinate 39,249, forward strand.
CCCTCCCCTTAATGAAGAGGTGTTTCCTAGGCCTGGGAACGTGCCTGACTCTCTGGCAGATTATTAAATAAGCAGCTCGTTGGCAGGGGAAGATGCCCCGGAGGATGCAGGGCTCCTCTCTCCCCCCCAGCTGCAATTAAGCTCTTGTCAGCCCGGAGCTGCTGGGTGTCAGGGGGAGGGAGGGAGATGGACCGTGTTCCCTGCAGTCCCTCGGCTGCTGGTTAAACAATTTGTATTTCTACTCCCCATTAATTGGTGTAAGCGCAGGCAGGGGCAGCTTCCCACCCTCCTGGGGCTGGGAGGCTGCTGTGGAGGCTCCTCCAAAGTGCTGCACCTTCCTTTTCCAGGGGAATCAAAAAACTTTTCATGCCTTCAATTGTGGGTGCCTGATTTTTGGTGTATTGTGAGCTGTGTTTCTGCAGAGGTCTGAGGTTCGTGTGCTCCCCAGCTTTGGCATGGATTTGGGGTTTGTCCCAAGCGTGTCCTTGCAGCAGGGCAGATCCCAAAGCTGAGGGAAGCCAGGGATTCATCACTTGGCTCTCTGTTTGTATGGTGCCTGTTTATCTTGACTTGCAAGCAAGGTTTTTTCCTGGGTTTAGAAAACGTGTCTGCTCACCCTGTCTCCTTTTCTTTGCTCATGGTGGATTTCTGCCATGCCTGAAAACCTGTTCACATAAAAACATTTAAAAAATATTATTTATTATTTAAGAGCTGGGAGCATGGGTGGGTGAGGCAGCTGAAGGTCAGATATGTGGGGTTTGGCCATTAAGCTGCAGATCATGCTTAATATAGCAGGTGATATCTTCAGTCTCCCCACAAGCTTTTGGTGCTAGAGCCAAGAAACAGAAACTGGTTCTTGTCAAGAACCTCTTAATTTTACAAGGTGCTGCCTTTAAATGGATTCCTTTAAGCCTGTGGCCTGAGTTCTGTGGGTGTTTGCTGGAGGAGTTGCTCCCACTGCAGGTGTGCCCATGGGAGGTGGCAGTCCCCAGGCAGATGCTGCTTCTTTCTCCCACACCTGGCCAGGTGACAGGAGCTCTGGGACACCCCATGTGCCCTTCAAGGGCTCCTCCATGGGCTGCAAGTGCCATCTGGCTGTTCCCTCATCCCCAGGATCCAGCCAGAGCAACAAGCTTTGGGAAAAGGTGTTTGGACCATTGGAGGTTTGAAAAAAATTAAACCTCAACTTCCAAACACCCCTTTTTTTTTAGGGATCACCTGGGATGAGCCAGAGGGGCACTGACCTGCTGGGTCCCAAGAAGCCAAAGGGTTGGATTTTGGCTGTTCCCAGGTTTTTTTCAGAGGTGTTTGTGAGAGCTGAGAGCCCACTGGGTGACCGTGCTGGAAGGGAGCTGTGACAGCCCTCGGTGGTCCTGCTGTGGGCACAGAGGGGGTTTGGGGGATGTGAAACCAAGCTCACAGCCCCAGCAGGACCCTGCAGACACCTTCTGAGGCAGACAGTTCATCCTTGCAAACCTTCAGGTCCTGTTAACGTCGTTTTGCTGCGAAAGTGGTCATAAAAGCTTGAGGCAGGAATGTTTATCTGTGTTAATGAAGGGAGAGGCCCTTGTTACGTGACAGCTTTTTTTCCCCCAGAACAGGCTGAGCAGGGAGCTCTGAGCATGCTGACCTGCCAGATCCCTGGTGACCCTTCAGAGGATAATTCCTACACTATAAAAAGCCCCTTCCTACAGCTTGTAACTCCTTGAAATGTTTTGGCACTGGGGGTTGCTGAGTGCTCCGTGTATTGTCGCTTCTGCACGTTTCCTCCATCCACAATTCCCTGAATTATTGCACCTGGGTGCCAGGGCTGTTTAAAATACCCCTGCTTGGCCCACGTGTGGTGCAGCCTGGGAGATGGGAATGTTCCAGAGATGATGGCAGTGCAGCAGAAGGCACATGAAGGCAGCTACAGGAAACCTGATGTCTCAGCCTCCAGGTTTTCCATTTGGAGCCACACTCGGGGCTTTTCCAGCCCTCACTAAAGTTTCCTTAACCATCCCCAAGGCCTGGATTCAGCCCCTGCCTTCCTCCTTCATCCTCAGCTGATGTCTTTATTAGGGGAATGTGTGAGGTCAGAGGCCTCCTCTTAAATCCAGCTCTCACTGGCTCTTCTCACTGCTTTTTCCCTCCATTTGGAAAAGGCAGAGGAGGAGGCTGGGAGGGCTCCTGCTTCAGTTTTGCACCTTTTACCACACCTTTGTTGGATCTGTGCCTAAAAACTCACCTGTTCTTTTCCCCATCATAAGCTTTTTCCCTTATTCAGAGCAAGCTTTTAACCCTGGGGCTGTTCCTGGTGGTCCCTGGGATGCTCCAGTGTCCATTCAGGATTATTTACATCCCTGCCTTGTGTGGGATGCCAAGGAAGTTGTTTTTCTCAGGAATTCAGAGCAAAAGCTCCCCCAAAGAGCCAATTACCCCAATTTACACCACACTGCCCAAAGCCAGGCTGGGATCACTCAAACCAGCACCAATCATTTTCTAACATCCTTCATGGGCCCTGGCAGAGCTGCAGGCTCCATCCCAGAGCAGCAGCAGCAGCTGGATCCAGGCTGAGGGCTGATGATGCACAAATCATCCCTGCTCCAATCCTGCCTGCTGCCTTCCACAGGCCCTACCTCAGAAACCATGGCACTCTCTCAATTCTCTGGTTACAACTTTTGGCCAAGGTGCCCAGGACTCCGAGGGTTTTCCCTGGAGGAGGAGCTCTCCCACTGCTGCTCTGCATCACTGAGTCCCATAGCTGCAGCCCTTAAACAGGTTTATTTTCAGCATTAATAGATTTTTTTTAAATTGGTTGTTGTTGTTGTTGCTCTCAGGAAATTGTGGAATTTGGTGATTGAAGCAGCTGAGTGAGGAGCTGGAGGAAGTGAGAGTCAGGAACGATGAAAAGGTGGTGGTGGGAGCAGCTCCAGTGCAGATGCAGGGATAAAGCAAAGCCCCTGAGAGACTGACAGGAATTTCCTCTGTGCAGCTGAGAGCAGGAGCTGGCCCCTCTGCTTTTTAAATCATTTTATTGTGGAAGTGAAAATTCACAATCCCACAAGGTCCAGTGTGGAGAGGAGGAGTCTGCTGGTGCCAAGAGGCCACAGTTTGAGGCAGGATGAGAGGGGTTAAGGAGCAGCACAGGCTCCCAGCTGGGCTGAGCCCAGGATCAGGCTGGGCTCAGGATCCAGCCCAGCTCTGCACAGCACTTCTGAGGGCATCTCCCATTTCCAGGCACTTTCAGGTCACTTTTCTCCCTTTCCCCAGAAGCTGTGCCTTCCCTTGCCATCGTCAATCATTTGGGCTGGGGAATGGGAGGTTTATCTTCATTTTATCCCTTGAAGGAGGTGTCCCAGCTGCAGTGTCAGTGCAGGAACATCTCCTGCTGCTGCCAGCACTGGCTGCTCCTGCAGAGCTGCTGTGGCAGCAGCCCCTGCTGCAAGAAGCTCTTTATTTTTCTTAATTTCCTGAGATTTTCTGAGGCTGTGGTGGGGGAATGCAGGAGCTGCTTTGGGGCACAGGCAATCGTATTGACCAAAACAAGCCTGTATTTGGTGAATTTGGCAGCTTTGAGGTCTGCTCATCTCCTCTCAGGACCTAAAAGGGGTGAAAAAGAAACAGGGAGAACAACTTTTTATATGGGTGGGTAATGGGGACAGGTTTTAAACTAAGAAGGAAGGTTTAGATTAGATGTTAGGAAGAAATTCCTTATTCAGAGGATGGTGAGGCCGTGGCACAGGGTGCCCAGAGGAGCTGTGGCTGCCCCTGGATCCCTGGCAGTGCCCAAGGCCAGGCTGGACAGGGCTTGGAGCAGCCTGGGATGGTGGGAGGTGTCCCTGCCCATGGCAGGGGGCTGGAATGAGATCACCTTGAAGGGTCCCTTCCAATCCCAACCACTCTGGCATCCACCTCTGACAGAACCCCAGAACCCCCAGGAGCTGGGGTCTGATGTCCCTTTCCCACCCCACCTTTGTGCCACTGCTTTAAACCCCCAGGTGAGAGAACGAATCCGCTCCTCCCCAAAACAAGGCTCCTAAATTTACGCTCCTTCCCCAGCCAGGTGGCACCCCCAGCCAGCTGAGCCCCCCCAGCAGCAATTCCCCAGCAGAGGCGTGCCCGGGTGTTAAATGCTCCGCACGGGTTTGCTGCTGGTAACAGCCGCGATGCTGAGTAAATTCCCTAAAACCGGGATTTGATTATGGGTGTTAATCCCCCTTTTCCCCCCTCCCCATGCCCCCCCCAGAGATGTGGTGGGTGCTCTCCTGCTGTGCAAAACTGTTCCCAAAATGTGGTGGGAGCGACTGGGGAATTAAGGTGACAAGAAAAGATCTGCTGCACGCTTTGGTTAGTCAAGAAAAAGGAACTCTTTNGTGCAAAAAAAAAGGACCTTTTTTTTTTTTTTTTTTTTTTTTTTTTTTCCTCCCTAGACAGGAAAATCCCACTTTATACTTGTCTCTGGTCTTCAATTTAACAAGATTTTTTGCTCATTTATCTCTTCAAAAAGAAATGATCCTGTGGGAAATATTTGTTGTGCTGGCTCCTCCACGGTGCTGAGAGCACAGATGAAGCAAAAGAGGAGTGAGATTTTTTTTTTTTTTTGGATCCCAGGAAAGCCTGGGGATTTCTTGATCTGTGGGGAGGGCAATGCTGATCCAGGATGCTGTGTGAGCTCCTGTCCTGCACCCATGAGGCTGCCCTGGCATCAGGCTGGGTTTTGCTGCATTGAGCAGAGGGGAAAAACAAAACCCGAAGGGCTTTGCCTTGATCCACTCTCTCAAGGGGAATTTCCATCCGTGCCCCACGCCTGGGAAGCAGCACTAAAGGCTTTTCAAGCACTTTGAGAGCTCCTGCTAAAAGGTGCTATCAAAATGAAAAATGTGATTTTTCTCTGAGCAGCCCCACCTGTGACTCATCCATCTCCATTAGGGCAGAGACTCAGAGTGAGTTATGGGAAGTCCTTGTTAACCTCAGGGGAATTTTTTTTTTTTCCTAATTTTAGGGGTGTTTTTGCTTCCTGGGCAGATCTAGCAGAGGATTCTAGTAGGGAAAAAAAATAGTTTAATGTTACTATGGTACAGCATTTATTAAAAGGAAATATTTTGCACTTCAAAGAATCCATCAAAGGCACGAATTTGAAAACAAATAAGGTTTTTAATCTGACCAAGGGAATCTTGTCAATGCATTATCTGTCTGTGATGGGTAGCCAAATTTGAAACTAGGTTCTCACCAGCATGGTTGTTTCCATCCACAGTCAAGGGAAGAGATAAGAGCTCTAAAAAAAAACCCCATCCAATCTAATAAAAAGTCAACATTTCGTTTGGCCTCAAAAACGGAAACCTCTTTCTTCACCCAGACCACTTGCTCCCCAAGACACTGCTGACCTCAGGGAGGTTATTTTTAGCTCATTTTTAGGCTTCTTCCCAGCAGAGTGGGATGGGGACAGGAGGCAGGATCTGTCCCCAGAGCATTGCTGGGCTGCTGGGGAGTTTTGGTGCTGCTGAAATCCACCCTGAGCCCCTCCTGCAGGCAGAGCAGGGCCTGGGGCTGTGCTGGTCACCTTGGCAGCATGGGCCAGCATCTCCTTGGGACTTTCTGCTCTGGCCCCAAAGATTTAGTGGATGGCTTTGGACTGCTTTTCTTCAGTCTTTGAAGCTGGTGTGGAAGGGGATTGAATTAAAGCAGGGTTTTGCCAAATCAGCGCTGTTTCCTGAGAGATCAGAATGAGTTCTTGCTGCTTTTTTCTGCCTGTTAGGAAGAAATATTATTATTTTCTTCAGAGGAGGGGGTGGGGGGGAATCTATTAAATTCTGGGGTTTATCTGAAGCTTGAAAAGACAATATTCCTCCTTCCTGCTGGCTGTGGTGAAAAGTTTCATTTGGGGGACAGGGAAACATCACATCCCCCTGTGCTGCTGGCGTGGGTTACCCTGGGACTCACTCACACCATATCCCACATCAAGAGCTTGGAAATCCTGGCCTGGAAACTCTCCCTGTTGTCCCCCCTGAAACCCTGGCATGTCCAAAGACCCTGCATTTAACTTCAGAGCCCTCTTAGGCTAAATAAGAGCCCTTTTATAGGGAATGGGCAAAGTTAAAGGTGTTGTTGGGTTTACAGGTCGTCATTAAATATTTGCTGCTGGGCTGTGATGGGTTCCCACTCTGTCTCCAGCTCGCTGTCAGGTCTGTGTAAAGGGATATAAATAAGCCTGGAGGGGCTCTGGGGCCACAGTGGCCCAGCCCTGGGGGGAAAAACCCCCAACTTTGTGAATTTTTGGTGGGTTTTTGTCTCCCCATGTTTCTGTTTCTCCCCTGCCACCCAGACCTGGCTGATAAAGCAATAACTCAGCTTTATTGATTATGTCAAAGGCAGTAATTCAAGAAAGCTATTTAAATTCACAAGAGGAAGCTATGGCAATTACAAGTGTCTGCAGCAGATTATTAATCATTTTTGTTATGGCTATCAAGCCAGGAGACAGACATTTTCTGTAAGGCTGACGTGAGCACCAGCTTTTCAGTAATGACTTGGGTTTTGCTCTCTTATTGGTTCATAATGCTGAATAAAAAAAAATAAGCAAACTGCTTTTTTTCTAAATCAATGTGTGTAAAGCTTTATAGCACATTGCTACAGGAGAGTATGAACTTCCAGCAGTTTAAATTAATATTCTGTTTAATCCAGCCAAATACCAACACTGCCTTTGTACTCCCTTTCCCCTTTTCTTTCTCCAGTGTTATTCCCAAAATAGCACTGAGACTTGGGGCAAAGCAAGGTGGCCATGCCTGGAAGTGTTCCAAAACCACTGAGGGATGTGTGCTTAGGGTTATGGTTTAGTGATGGACTTGAGGTCTTTTCCAATAATAATATTTCCTAATTTAATAATTGGTGTGAGAAGGGAAGTGTTGTGTCTCTGGAAAGCTGTGCTGCTTTTCTGGCTGGATCTGGGGCACAGGGGATGCAGGGAGGGCTGAGCTGCCTCTCTTGTCTCCCTGGTGCTTTTGCTTGTGGAGGATCCTGGTCCCCATCTCCTCACTCAGGGTCTCCTCCAGATGGATGCTTTTGGGGCTGGCTGTCACTGTTCAGCTCTCCTGTGAATATCCAGCTCTTCCAGCCTGGAAAAATGGGCTTTTACACCAATCCTTTAAATTACTACTTACCTTTGGCTAGCAGTGAGCCCCAGAGCTGATAACACCAGCAGGTTGAAGCCTTGGCTGAGGGCCAGTCCCCATTTTTACTGTGGACAGGTTGGGTTGGTTTTTTTTGTTTTTTTTTTTCCCAGCAAGGCAGTTAAGCAGAACATTTCTCTATAAAAAGCTGCAAAAGAGATCAGAGCAGCTCTGCCTCTCATCTTCCATCTCCTCTGCTTAGTGACCTAGAACTAAATGTTTTATTATTAGAAGAAAAAAAGTTGTAATATTTATATATATATATTCAAGGCAGGTCTCTGGTGCAGGGTTTGGGGAGGGCAGGATGAGAGGTGCTGCTTGCATGGGGTCCCTTGCTGGAGAGGAGAAGGGGCCCAGAGCATCCTCCCCAGAGGATGGAGAGGTGTGAGGTCCCTCTAAGCACAGGCAGCTCCCTGCTTTTCTCTGCTGAGCTGGCACCTGGCAGCAGCAGCCTTGGTTTGGGAAGGTGAGGGGCTGCAGAGTGGGGGCTTCCCTGGGCCCAGCTCTCCTAGGAGAGCCCAGGTTTTGAGAATTTGTCCCTTTTTAAAGCAGAATGGTGAGGTGGGACTTGCAGGACTTGTCCTGATGGTCCTGAGTGACCTGAGCAAAGGTGGTGGGGGGGGAACCTGCTGTCCTCCAAAAGGCAGCAATTCTTGGCACAATTCCTCTTCCCTTCCCTCCAAGTTGTGCTGGTTTTGATTAAATACCTCATCAAACATTTCTTTTGCCTGAAAGGAAGCTTTTGTTCTTGTTCTGGGGCCTTTCGGTTATAAAAACTTCAGCCAAAATCACTTAATTAAAAATGTACTTTTCCTGCTCTGCTTGTCTGGGAGGTGCAGGACAGGGATTGCACAGCCTGGATGTGTCCCCTGGGAGGGGAGGCAGGGCTTTGGGAAAGCCACAGCTCCTCTGCACCCCAAAAATGCCTCCAGCAGCAAGAATTCTTCCAGAATCCTAGAATATCCCAAGCTGGAAGGGGATCTGTGAGGATCCAGCTCAGTGGTGAGCAAGGATTTTTCCTTTTGGGTCGAATTTACCCTCAGAGTTAAATAAATAAATAAATTCATGAAGTGGTCACATCAGCTCAGGGTCACCAAAGGATGTGTGACCAGGAGTGAAAAGAAAGCAGGGTTTAGTTTAGAGAAAAGGTGTTTTTTGAGGAGATGCTCTGCTAGCAGCCCCAGCATCCCCACAGCCAGGAGGGGTTTCTGCCTTCCACCCATAGCAGGTACTCCAGGGCCCTTCCCCAGGCTCTGAGTACTCTGCACCTTCAGGGAGCTAAAAATGGCAATGTAGAGGCGAGATGCTCCTCGCCTTGCTGAGAGCAGGGGTTTTATTTTCACTCCAACACAGCAGCTATAAACAGCTATTAGAGATTCTCCCTCAAGAGTCCAAAATGCTTTGGGTTCTGTCCCAATTATGGAGTGTCAGAATAGAAATAATTAATGCTGTGATAGCAAATGACAGGGAAGAGAGGTGGTTTTGTTTGTTTTTTTCTTCCTGGGGGAATTGTCCTGAAAATGTATTTTGATGGAGGAGCTGGTGCTGGCACGTCCTGGCAGGTTGTGCCGTGGTGAATTCCTAGGCTTTTCTATTTTTCTTATCCTAATTTTCCAAGGATATATTTAATTTTATATGTTTTAGGGTTTTTTTTTAATGGCAAGCACTGTGCTGTGGAGCAGCAGAGCTGAGCTGGCATTGCCTACCTGGGTTTCATCCAGGTGCAAAGGGATGCAGGATTTTATTTATTAAGCTGTCAGTGATGGGCTGCAGTGAGGATGGAGACAGGAGCAGCACTGAAAAACTGCTGCTCCTTTGGAATAATTTTAGTTTTCTTTCCTAAAATTTCTTTCCTAAAATTCCTGAATCTCTTCACTGAATGGACTTGCTGTATTGTGGCCTGGGTTTTGGTTGGTTGGTCCGTTCATCTTCCTTTGTCCTTTTACACCTTTTAGTGCAGAGAGGGATGGGTTGCACAGACAGGTGGGAAGCCAGGCTGAAAAAGTGCTGTAATTTCCCCTTTCCCTTTTTTTGTAATGGTGGTGAAATTAAGAGCCAGAGCCTCTGCTTTGCAAGCAAACATCTCAGAGCTGATGGATGCTGCCACCTCACTCTGCATCACTTGGGCTGTATTTTTATTTTCTGTATGCAGCCTCTCCCTTCCATTAGCACCAATGTTTATTTCAGGCCTCATTTTCACATAAGTTTTGCTGTTCCAGCTCCCAAAGGCAGGGATGTCTCTGGCTGCTGGTGGCAGCTGCTGTCTCAGAGGAGCAGCCACCCTGCTGGCATGTGCAGATGGGTGGGTGGCACTGAGGCTGAGACAGGGAGAGCTGAGCTGGGAGTTTGCAGTGGGTCACGGGAGGATCTGGAGATGCTCTGGGCTGGGCACCAGCTGCGTTTTTCTTTCTTGTGCCTCATGTGAGACAAGGTCTTTGTGTACAGGCTCTGCTGTGCTAGTTCTTAAGATGTAAAAAAAAAAAACCCAAACAAACCCAAACCAACCAACCAAACAAAAAAAAACCCACACCAACAAAACCCCAAAACAAACAAACAAACAAAAACCAAACCAGAACACTAAAAAGGCAAAAAAAAACCCCAACCAAAAAAACCCCAACAGGAAAAAACCCAACCTCCCCCAAAAAACCCCACAAACAAACAACCAAAAAAAAAAAAAAAAAAAA
>VZTR01012702.1:51014-74384 GCA_013400775.1 Chaetops frenatus
GTTGTTTTTTGTTTTTTGTTGTTGTTGTTGTTGTGGTTGGTTGGTTTGTTTTTGTTGTTGTTTGGGTTTTTTTCTTTTTTCTTCTTTTTTTTCTCCTCCCCATCCATTTTTTGTGCTGGTAAAAGGCACTTTAGAAAAGGCGTGTGATGGGACAGGTCAGGGGAGGAAATCCTGGAAAAGCTGCCTGGCTCCTCTGGGATCAGGGGTTTCCAAATTCTTCATTTTCCCAAAGAAAAGGCTCGTGGGAGGGGGGGCAGGTGGATGAGGAGTGGCTGTGCAGGGCACTGCCAATTCCTGGGCATCTCCTACCAGGAGCACCCCCGACCCTCAGCTTCTCAGAACAGCAGCTTTTGGAAACTGGTTTTTCCACAGAGCATTCCCCTGGCAGGAAAAAAAGAAAACCCATCTCTTTTCACGGGATTGATTTTCTGCTGTTTTCTGGGAGTGATTTGATCCCTGAGACCTGGTGAGGCAGGCAGGCAGTGCTGGGAGCATCTCTCCATCTGCACCCTGTCACCAAGGACTGCCTGATTCCAGACCCACCAAACCTTTTGAGGGCTTTCCCCCCCCAGTGCTGAGGATGCTTTGGCTTTGTGCAAAGTGGTGCTCTGGCAGGGAGAAATGCTGCAATCCCCTCCCATGGAGCTGCTGCAGGAATCTGGGTGAAGGATGATGATGTCAGGTCTGTAGGGAAGGTCTTTTTTTGGAAACACTCATCAACCCCTGCCTGAGATTTCCTTTGGGAAAGATTTGTGGCTGCACTGGGGTGACTCAAGGTAATTCCACCCTTATTTGGCTTTTCCTCAGGGAACCAGCTTCTCGTTGTGCCTGGTTTGGGGCTGCCCTGGTTCACAGCAGCACTGGGGGATCCCTGAAAACCCCTGAGCACCTTCCCTGGGTGCAGCCACATCCCTTCCAGGGAATCCTTCCCTATCCAGAGCCCAGGGATCAGCTCAGATCCTGGGTCACTCCAGCTGGCCTTGGCTCAAACACAGAATATGTGGAACAGGAGGGCTCTGCAGGCTGCTGGGGCTTTTAGGTGTTATTCTAATACTAATAATTAATACAGTGATGTGTATAATCCTGTGCAGGGAGAGTTGAAGCGTTCCCTAAAGCTTCTTTGCATCATAAAACTCCTAATCAAATACAGAATAGATCCCTGCCCTCTCCATAGCTTTAATCCTACTTCTCTTCCAGAACTAAACAGCTTTAAATTCCTCAGTCCCATGTGTATTCAGCTGCAGAGGAAAAAACTTTGCCATTTTTAAATCCTCCCCCAGTGCCAGACCAAAATCTCTGCAAACACAGACTCCGTAATCCTCACTAATTTATCAAAGGTGCTCCTGAATGCTAATTTTCCTGTGCTGTGCTCTGGATCAGAATTACAATTGATTGACTATAAAATGATAATTATACACTGGGAGCTTTGCATTGTGTAAACACCTTAAATTGATTCTCCTGCCCTGCCAGTGGGGAAATTCTTTCCATCACGTGCTGACTCTATCTGAGATCGAAATGATTCTGCCTTTTACAAACTTTCCTACCATGTATGGATTTTCTTGTTTAAGGCAGGCAGCCAGCGTGCCTTCTCCTCCCTGCTGGGCTGCTGCTGGAATGGCAGAGTCTCCCTGGAAACAGCTCGAGGAAATGCAGATTTTTCCAAGGACTAAGGGTGCAAAGCAAGGTCCCTGTGAGGGCTCGTGGCTCCAGGAGGGGCAGATAAAACAGGGCAGGATGGTTCAGTTGGAAGGGAACCACAACAACCCTCTCTGCAGTATTGCACATCCCTTTGGAGGTCGTGGCTCATCCAGGGATGCCCTCCCCAGGAATTCCCTGCTTTTCCTCCAGCCTCCCATTTCCTGTGGACACAGGTCTACCCTGCACTGAATTAGCAATTTCCTCTGCAGTGAGAGGATCTGAACTTCAGGCATTTGGGGAAAGGCTTTGTTTTCCATTAATATTCTGGCTGTAAAAAAAAAGTCCCACAACCACAGTGGTGAAGGGGAAAAGCAACCCTTGGATTTCTTGACACATCTGCATTCTTAGGCTCCTGCAATCTGCTTTCTGACTTTAGCATTAGTTCCCATTTCCCATATTTCAGGGAGGGCTCTCTCTGTGAAAGGCATCAAGAGGCATCCCCAGACAGCCAAACCATCTGGAAAACCCAGGAACCTGGACAGAGCTGCCTTGAAAACAAACTTCCCTTCCCATCCTCCTGAGTGCTGGCCCTGCCAAAGGGAACAGGCACGGAGCTGCTCCTCCACCCAGGGGAAGGGGGGAGAGGCTTTTCCCCCCTCCTCTCAAAGGATGTAAATGCACCACTCAGGCAGCCAAATCGACCTTGCAACAGCAAAATTTATTTGATGCCTGTGTTCCAGAGTCTTTACTGCCTGCTCAGGGGGTGCAGGTGAGGCAGGAGGGGGCTGTGCTGTGGGGGGACCCAGGATGGCACCAGGGCAGCACAGTCAACACCCCAAAGCCCAGTGGGACCCTGCTGCCAGGCACATAAAAGCAAGGGCAGGCTCACTTTTCCCTGCCCTCTCCTGCTTGCTCAGACCCCCAGGCTGGTGCAGATCTGTCTCTGCCAGTGCTGGCAGCTGAAGGGGGATGGAGGATGAGCCTTGGGGGGGTGGGTGTTGGTGTCCCAAAGCAGACAGAGCACCCGGGGCTGTAGGGGAGGAGAGCACCACATCCCACTGCCACGGGGAGGAGCAGTGCTCTCCAAACACAGGAGCAGGGGGACAGAAAATTAAGGGAGGGAGAGAGAGAGGTAAGTCAGGCTTACCCACTGTCCCCAGGGGATTGCACCCACTGTGGGCTGCCCCACAGGTGACATCAGGGGGTTCCTGCAGGTTTGCTCAGCCTGGAGGGCAGGGCTGCATGCTGGGGGACCTCCAGACTTCTTCAAGATGGATTAGGTCTTTTTTTTTTTTTTTTTTTAACCACTGCTGATGTCCTGAGGTGGTTTCTGAGTTTTCTGTCAGTGGGTAACCTCTGGGGATGCTCAGAAATCAAGCCAACCTTCCTGGGCATGGGAGGCTGCTGGGGCAGGCAGGGCCATCCCAGGGCCACCAGTGGCCCCTGGAAATTCTCAGACTGGCTTTCCCCTAAGAACAACCCCTTCTGCTTCTGAATTTTTGGAAATCTCTTCTTCGGTCGTTCCCTTAAGTATTTATTGGATGTCTTCCTTTTCCCTTTTTTTTTCCTTTAAAGCTTCTTCATCCAAATTCTTCTCTCTGTTATTCCCCCGAGGATCATGTTTGCATTTGGCAGGGAGGGAGCTGGCTTGGTTAAACATAGACCTTGGTGAAGTGAAGCCAGAGGGATTTCAGAGCTCTCTGCACCTCTCTCTGCTGCTCAGAATCCTCTTCCTTTCTGTCTTACCCATGTAGGAGACTTGGTACACACAAATCCTGGCATCCTGCTGGCTGGCAATGGCTCTGATCCCAAAGTTTTCCTTGCAGGAGGCAGGCAAGGGCTGCAGGGCTGTGCTCTGGTATTTCCTGAGGGTGCAAACAGCCCTGGCCCACAGACTCTGCTCAGCTGTGGGGTCTGGGACAGGCAGATTGCTCCCATTTCGTGGTTTTGTCAGCTGGAACAAGGATATGGCTTTTCAGCCTGGATGTGTTTGTCTGCATCACTTTGGAGCCCCTGATCCCACCCCAGCCCATGCTCTGCTTTCCCTGTGGCTGCTGCAAAAGCTCCTCGAGCAGCTCTGGGGGGAGGGCAGGGAAGAAGCAGCCCCCAGTTCCTCAGAGATGCTGAGAGGAGCAGCCTGGGGATTAGGGGAGGAATGTGAACAATTTAGGATGAGCCTAAATTGTTGGTGCTGGCTGGCACTGCCAGGGCTCCCTCTGGCAGCTGGGATCCTCAGGGCCCTGTGCTGGCACAGCTCTGAGCAGGGCATGGAGCACCAAGGGGCTCATCCCCTCTCCCCTTCTCCAGGGCTGTTCCAGGGATTCTGCAGGGCTGTTCCAGGGTGCAGATCTTTGTGAGACTCCAAAAAAATCCCATAAAATCCCTTGGCCCCATCATGGGGGTGGGCTAACGAGGGAAGCTGTGCTTGTGCTTCATTAAATGTGTGGCCAGATAATCCTGCAGCATCTCCCTCTTCCTTCTCTGCCTCTGCTCTGGGGTGACACTGAGCCCCTCTAATCACACCCTACCCAGGTAACAATCCCAACCTGTGTCACAAACTAAATTAACTTTATCCCTGTGATCACAGCTCCTGCCTTCCCTTCAGAGGGCAGGTGTGGCTGCAGCAGCAGCCCCTGGCAGGGCTGATGAGCTGCTTCTCTTTGAGTTGTGCTTGATGTCCCCAAAGCCCAGGGACCTGGTTCTGCAGCAGCACCTGAGCTCCTGTGCACCTCAGGGATGGGACCTGGGCTGGGTCACTCCATCCCTGAGCTGTGCTTCAATTCAGCTTCATTAAGGCAAAGGCATTAATGAAGGAACAGGTTTCCCAGAGAAGCTGGGGCTGCCCCATCCCTGGAAGTGTTCTGGCCTGGCTTTTTTTTTTTTTTTTTTCCTCAAGTCAGCGTGTTCCCAACAAAGCCTGATCACCATAGTGAAAATAGAGAGATTTATGCACACAGTCCTTTTATTGTTACAGGGAGCTTCAGTATGTGGCTGGTCTGGTTTTCCTTTCACCTCCTTCAAATGAGTCATTTTGAGCTCATCTGGTGTCCCTGCTGCAGACTAATGATTCATGAGGACAGTAACACGGGGAGAGGAGCAGGATTGGTGCTTCCAGGGGGAGAAAAGAGGGAAAGGAGCAGGATTGATGCTTCCAGGGGAAAAATAGAGGGAGAGGAGCAGGATTGGTGCTTCCAGGAGAAAAATAGAGGGAAAGGAGCAGGATTGGTGCTTCCAGGGGGAAAAAAGAGGGAGAGGAGCAGGATTGGTGCTTCCAGGGGGAGAAAAGAGGGAAAGGAGCAGGATTGATGCTTCCAGGGGAAAAATAGAGGGAGAGGAGCAGGATTGGTGCTTCCAGGGGGAAAATAGAGGGAGAGGAAAAGGATTGGTGCTTCCAGGGGGAGAACAGGGGAAAAAGGAGCAGGATTGGGCCTTTTCCAACCCAGGGGAGGCTGGTGGGTGATTCAGGCAGGATGCTGCACACGGGCTGCTCCAGCCTCCCAGGGAAAAACCAGCGATGGGAGAAGGTGGAGGGAGGCCCAGCCTGTGCCAGCAGCTCTGGCAGCCCCAGGGAGGTGGGGAACTCCAGCCTTTGCTCCTTCCCGAGCCGCTTATCCAACAGCTGGAGCACACTTTGTGTGGTATCAAGGAGTGTTTTAATCACCTTTAGGGAAGGATCCTGGGTTTCCATCCCCATGAGCTGCTGAATTCCACTGTGGAATTCACTGCCAGTGTGAGGTGCCTGTTGCTCCCATGGCTGCAGGAACCCTTTTGCCTCTCCAGGGCACAGTCAGGAATTTTGGTGACCTGGACATGCCAGCACTGCCCTGGTGGCAGGTGCTGTGTGGGTGTTGCCAGGGTTTGCAGGGGCTGCTCAGAGATAGTTCACTGCCTGAGCTCTGCGGCAAATTAAGCACAAAATTAGATTTTTCTGTGCATTTGTCCTGACCAAAACATCAGAGAAAAGCAGGTGGGGTTGTCCAGCAGCTCTGTCCAGGCACAGCACCAAGGAGGTGGTGACATGGTCAGCCCCAAATCACAGGGACCCAACACCCCAATATGGCAGAGCCTTAGGAGTGGGTATGAAATGCTTTGGTGCCTTTTGAACCCATTCCCCCAAACTGCCCCATTCCCAGCCCAGGAGTGACAGAACCAGGGGGGGTGGACAGGCCCATACCAGAGCAGGGAGAACAACAGCAGACCCCCCCCAATTCCAGCTATCTGTCACAACCTGGCCTCATCAGGCAGACAACTCCCACCTCGCAGGAGCCAAACAGGAGGAGCTGAGCGATGTCAGGAGCCTTTTGGGCTCGGGGTGGTTGTGGTGGGGGTGATTTTGGCCCAGAGATCTCTGCTCAGCTGCAGTGAGCTGCCATGGCCATCTGGCTCGGCGTGCTGCAATCCACAGCTTCTCCAAGCCCATATGGGAGGCAATGTTTTTTTTCTCTGTGTATGTTATATTTCCCAGAACGTATGGCCCATACATTTAAAATATTTGAGCACTGCCTCCTGCACCAGCAGATAATCTGGAGCTGTGACACCAGAGATTTCTTGGGAGGGGAATTTGTTTCTCGCCGGTTTTAGGCAGCTTTAAAACACGATCCTGGGAAAGGGAGGGGTTTGGCTTTGTGCCCAGTGCCATGGCAGGCAGCAGAGGGGCCAGCAGTGTGGGCACTGCCCATGCCTGCTCTCCAGTGCTCTAACAATAATAATAATAATAATATTTCTATTCTTTTTATATCCTTTGTCCACTTGCAATGATCTGGGGACCTCAATCCCTGCCTGTTTGCAACCTCTCTGCCCCTGGATTGAACAGGGAGAGGTAGGACCAGGCCTGGGAAAGGGTGCCTGAGCCTGGGGTCAGATGGATCCTGGGCTAAGGGGGTTCCTCCTCCATCCAACAAACAGGGCACAGCTTTTCTGCACTCTGCAGCCCCAAATCCTGTGCCCTGAAACCAAACTGACCCCACGAGGGACAGGCACTGCCAGGGCTTGGTGCTTGAGGGCAGGGTTTGGGGTGTTTTATCCTTCTGTTCTGTAGTTGATGTGGCAGAACAGTGTAAGCATCATTCTCTGGAAGGCAATAGCTCCAGACAGGGCTCTGATAAAGACCAAGCATTTAAAAATATGTTCATGGCATAGTTTTATACCCAAAATACACAGTGGTACACTGTGCAGCTTAAGTGTAAGTGAATGATATCATATTACTTTGAATATATGGACAGCTTAGCTTATGAAATGTATAACTCATCCTGTGTATGGAAAACCAATGCATCTTCCATATGGGCCACAAATCAGAGATGATTATCCCTGGGGGGGAAAAATGGCCATGCTGTATTGAGCATTTTGACTTGGAGTAGACACAAGTTTTCATTCCTGCTTCATGACTAAATTTCCTAAGCTGAACAGTCAAATAAAATGATCTCATTCCCTCTCTGTGCCATGGCACAGCTTTGCTGGGAGCTGTTTGCTGGGGCAGGCTGGATTCCAGCTGGAGGGGGGTCAGTGGGAGCGTTGCCATCGGCCCCTGGGTTGTGTTTGGTCAAGGGCAAAGCACTGCTGGTGGCTCAGTGGTGGCTCTGGGGCACCTCTGACCACCCTGGGGGCTGCGGGGCTGAGCCAGCCCCGAGAGCCAGGGGTGCCAGGGGAGGGCTGAGCCCTTCCCTGAGGATGGCAGCCGTGCCCTGAGCAACGGGAGGTGCTGCAGGGTTGCTGGCAGTGCCCCACTGACCCCTCCCAGTGTCAGCATCCGAGGGCACCGTCCCTGCCCCCGGTACCGCCGTGGAAATAGGTCAGGCTCAGGAGATGATCTCGTTATGGGAAGATTATGCTAATGAAATGTTTCCTGAGATCAAACTCATTTTGTGTTCAAAAGCATTAAAATAAATGGCTTCTAATTGAATCTTATAAACGGTCCCCTCCTGATAATGAGCCGCTATTAATTATAATTGAAGGAAGGCAGAACATAAACACAGCAGCAGCGTGGGGGGGGAGGTGATGGCACGCTGGGGGCAGCTCTGTGCTGCCCTGTCTGCGAGGGGTCCTGGCCTTCCCCTCCATCCCTCCCACCCTGCTGCCACCCTGGTCCCCGGGGTGATGCACAGGGACATCTCCAGCTGCCTGGGGACACCCCAGGAACCCTCTCTGGGTCTTTGAACAAGAGGGAGAGCAAATGTGTGCACTGAGCTGTAGGAGCCATCCTGCAGCCTTTAAAATCACAGTCCTTTATTACAACTATTATTGTTATTATCCTTTTTTCCTTTCCAAAGGCCCAGGTCCCTGCCAGGCACAGCGTGTGCTGTCCAGCCAGGGTGACCTCATCTGCTTCGAAGCACAAAATGGGCATCTGAGCTCAACCAAAGAAAATTTACAGGAATTCATCTGTCAACAGGGACGTTTCCATTTAATAAGTGCTCAGTTTGAGATCACATTAGCCCTTCAATTATTTATACGCTGAAATTGTACAACTTCTCCGTTCAGGTCTAAAAAAAGAAGCAAATGTCTTTTGCTTTCCCTCCACCTGAGCTTGTCAGCTGAAGCTGAGCAGGAGCAGGGCAGGCACCCCTGCGGGGCGTGCTGGGGGTGACAGCCTCACGACAGCGGGGTTTGGGTGCTGTGAATATGGGCTGAGCAGAAAAACCCACTGAGGATGCTCAGCCTTTGTCGGCTTCTTGCTCTGGGGAGGGTGGAAACAGCCCCTAGGGGCATCCTTGGCACCTTCCTCCTTGTTTTTCCCACTCTGCTGGCTCTGTTTAAAGCCCTGTTCCCTCTGGCATGCCTCTTCCCACACGGCTGTCCAGCACGGAGGTGGTGGGTGGCACAATCCGGGCTGGCATTTGCTCTGCCCGCCAGGCTGATGCCCCTGCCCGCAGCTCCAGAGTCGCTAATGGCCTTTGCTTTTCATGTCTCATCTGCTTGAAGGGATTAAAAGGGAATAATTAAATAGCCAGCAATACACTCATCGATAAAATTGCACTGGTAACGATGGAGGGAAAAAAAAAAAAAAAAAGCGGCACCAGGAGAAAAGACAAAGCTGTGCCGGGCTGTGCACAGCCAGGGAGGGCTCCTGAGCCTGGTTTTTTGGCAGGAATCATTAAGCCCGGGCAGGCTCCCCCGGGCACGCCTGGTGTCCGTGCCTGTGGCTGCTGTGAAATCAATGCGAGAGGCTCAGATTTCCGCTGTTAGACAGCACTGATGCTGTGTTTGAAATTGTGCTCATCTTGTGCAGTCAGGGGGAAAGGGAGGAACATTCCCTGGGAAGGAGGGGGGGATCGCTGCCCTCCCCCGCCTTGCTGTGCCTGTCGCTGGCAGCACCGTGTCCCTCAGATGGGGAGGGAAAGGGGGGGTCCCGCAGGCTGTCAGAGCCCCAAAACCCCCCATTTCAGCAGCAAACCCCCCCCTCTCCGCGGTGGAGAGGGAGTTAATCCAGCACAGGGGATGCGAGCCCGGTTATAACGTGGGATGATGAGCAGGGGCTGGTGGAGGTCCCGAGGCACCAGGGGGAGCGGAGGATGCGATTTCGGGGCTCAGTGCTGCTGTGGGTTGAGTTTTGCTCAGTCCCCGCACTGATTCCAACCCACTGGGAACTTCTCTTCGAAGTCTGTGCGTGAGATAGAACAAACTCCGTGAACCCGGTGGTACTTTCTGGGTACTTTCCCGTTCGACACGAGAGCCCGTGTTTATTTTCCCGGCAGTGGGAGGGAGGGTGAGCCGTCATTGCCCTCGGGTTTGGGGTGAAACCCGGCTTTCCCGGGGCCCGGGGAATGGGGGAAGCTGCTGAGGCAGCTCACGCGTTTGCCTCCGGTGTTAGTAGGGATTTCCCTGCTGTTTTACAGCTGGGAAAGCCAGCACTAATGTGCTAATTAGATTTAACACCCGAGCTAGAAAAGTGGCAAATTAACCAAAACATCGCGGTGTTAACCCCGCAGTGGGGCCGGGGTTTCTGCATCGCTCCCCGGCGAGACCCAGCAGGCAGGAACCGAGAGAACCCCGGGGCGTTGCGGGTGCACATCGAGCCCATCGCTCCGCTTCTGGCACCTCCTAAACGCGAACCCCTCCGGCGGGATGGAGCTCTCCATCCTGAGCCCCTTTCCGTTTCTCTTTGGTGGATGAGCACGCCTGGGAAGCAAGGTGGGGAGGGGAGGGAAAAGGAGCTTGTGCCCGTCACACCGATCCCCCAGCACGGGAATTCCAGGGGAAAAAAAATCAGCTGCTGGGATTCCTACCCAGCTCCCGGCTGGAAAACCTGGAGACCCCACCCCAGCAGCACCAACAGGAGCCATGGGAGGGGTTTTTTAAGCAGCGCATAAAATCCTGCCGTGCACTGAATCAGCTGCTCGTTTCAACAAGATGTGGCAGGGATGGTAATTGTATGTTGAGTGCTCTCCGGTTGATTAAGAACATATTTATTGAAGTTTATCTGCTGTAATATGTATAAGTCTCTTATTAGATAATTGCTAAACCTCAAACACCTGTTTAACAGATCATATATATACCCCATTACATAGCTGTTAAACCACACTGGTTTTAATTCATCAAATGCGAATGTGAAATCCATTCTAAATTAAATTCATTTTGAGGCACTTTAAAGGAGGCATTCCCTGCTTCCCTTCTACAAAGGGGATAAGAGCACCAGATTTCCTGAGAGCAACGATGTTCCAGGACAGCTCTGTTCTCCAAGTGTCCTTTTTTTTTTTTTTTTTTTTTTTTTTTTTTTTTTTTTTTTTTTGGCAAGCAACTCAATGGAGATGTGCTAAAAAAGCCCTCAAGTATTTTCATTTAAAAAAACCCAGAATTTAAAGAGTTCTGTGTTAAAGCCAGGGATGCCACCACTGCTGCTGTCTGCAGAGGTCAGGGAGAGAGAAAAGGAAGGGAAAAGGTGGTGGGGCTGTGGGCAGGCTGTGTGAGGCTGAGGCTTGCTAAGCCCAGCACTAAATTGAGGTGTTTTGCTTGGCTTTTTGCCCCAAATCAGCCAATTCCCATTTCAGGCTCCGAGTGCTGCTGATTCCCATCCCTGTGAGGGCACCAGTGCAGGGCAGCCCAGTGCTGCTGCCTGAGCCCCCTGTCCATCCCACCTGGAGGATCAGCCCTGAGCTTGTGTTGGGTGGGTTTAGAGCCTGCAATTCCCCTGTCCAGCCCTGCTCTCCTCGAAGCTGGGGCTCCCACGTGCCCCATCAGACAGGGTGAACCCCTCTCCCCATGGTGCAATGAGAGGGCTTTGCTGAGGCAGAGATGATCCTTTGTTTTCTTCTGTCTTTACTTAATTGTCCCGTGGGGGAATCGCTGAGTGCCCTTCATTTTGTGATGCAGAACTGGTGTTGACACTCTGCTTTATTAGATGAGTAAGGGTAAAGCCTTGGAGACTCTATTTAAATAAGGCAGAAATCTCACTGCCGGGGTAGGAATGAGCAAATACTCACTGGGCTCTGGCAACCCGTTCATTTCCATCACAGCCCTGTGAAAAACTCTGCCAGAGTGGTTATTTGTGTATCTGTGCAGCAAACTGGGCTGAGAGGCTGCAAAGCCTCCATCCTGCTGTGGACACATCCCTGCAGGGACACAGGGTCTCCATCTCCATCTTTGGGGCATTTTATAGCAAGACTTTGAGTGATAATTATATTTATTATCAACATCAGGCTGCAGCTTTGATGGCCTGGCTGGCTGGGTGGTGTTTCACCTGCTCTTCTTTTTTTTTTTTTTTTGGGGCAGTTCCCCATGTGGTTCCCAAGGGCAGGGACAGCTGTGCTGGCTCAGGGGCTGGGGCAGAGGTGGCTGTGGGTGCAGGAAGGGGCTGGAGGTTGGGAAAGCCCAGCCCAATGTCAGCATTGCTGCTCCCAGCTCATCCCTGGGGTTTCTTGCCCTCCATCCTTCCTCCCCTGCCAGCTCCGAGGCCAGACTGGTCCCCAGCTCTGCTGCAGCCCCTGTTCAGCCATCCAAGGCTTTGGATGCTTTATCAAGTGTTTCAGCTCCAAAGCCAACATAAATCACGCTGTTGGCAGGCTCTGCCTTTCTGTCTCTGCTGTTATTTTCTGTTCATGATAAAACAATGTGGAGAGGAAGCACGCAGGCCAAGGGGAGGGGGGAGCAGAAACAAGATCCCTTATCTAATGCATGCCTGAGCTGCTCAAATGTTTCTGTATCAGCAATTATTTTGCCTGGCTTTGGGTTTTCACAAAGCTCTCGGGTCTTGCAAATGCAGCCTGAGATCACTCTGGCAAAGCACAGACCCAAATTCTTCCCTTCTGTCTGATTCTCTCAGTAGCCTTTAGATGAGACCCCTGAAACTTCTCACTTGCTCAGCAGCACGGAGGGAGTGAGCTGGGAGAGAGGATTTGCTGGGAGCTGGGGGAGATGCTGAGCACCTCCAGCTCTGCCCCTGAGCTCCCAGCACTGGCTGGAGTCATAAAATCTGGCTATGATCAGGCACCTTGAGGTTCCTGACTGCAGGGAGTGGAGTATGTTCCATGAAAACAGCTGGAAATGCACAATATATGAGGGCATTGCACTGTGTGGAGGCTTGCAAAGTGAAAAACCATTCTAGGGATGGTTTCTGTACACGACCCATGGCCCAGTTTAGAGCTCGAGCTTATGAATTTCTTGCTAAGTAGAAAGAAAAGGGGGGAAAATGCTTCACTGTTAATGGGAAAGGAACAGTATCTCTTAATCTATGTCTAAAAACACCTTTAAAGTTGTAGGTATTTGCTACAGTCCAGCTAAAGCAATATCCAGTGCTCAGAAAAGCAATATCCCCAAGCTCTGCTCTAGCTCTCATGTTGGTTTTGATATTTTTAATATTGCATCCAGACAACAGAGCCTGTCAACCACCAAGCAAAGTGTTCATTTAACTAAGCCAATTTAAAATGTGTAGCAATTATGAAGAGATGGGCTCAGATGAGTCAATTTGTCTCAAGTGTTTTCTAGCTGAACTTAATAATATTGGAGATGTGAGAGAAATTGGAAAAAAATTCACCCTCTGTGTTCAATTCTTTTGAGAAGTCGAAATACCTAATTCACTCTGGCAAATGATAAATGTTCCTCCCCTCTTCTAATTACATCTTGCCTTAGTCACAGCAGTCTCTAGTAAATCTCCTTTTGAGACTATACACATCACATACCGTCCTTGGTGAAAAAAAGAAAAAAAAACTGAAAAAAAGGGAAGAAAGGAAAAGTTCTTGATTAGATTTTTTTTTTTTTTTTTTTAAAGAGCAATTCATTGTGCCCACAGGATCTGGAATTGGCTTTTCACGTTGCTAACCCCCTTCATTGGCACTGCTCTTCCACGTGTCACGTCCTAAAAAAACCCCCTGAATTTTGACTGAAAAAAAGAGGGGTGGTGGCGTGTGGAAGCTGCTGGGTGGGTGTCCCTGTGGGGAGCTTTATAAGCACAGATGGGAGGGACAGCATGTGCACACACACATGGATTTTTTTTTGTGATGGTGGTGGTTTAACTGCTGGGATAAAGAAGCATTTCCACTCCTAGAAGATGCACTTTGCTCACAAGCAGTGCCTTGGTTCACTGTAGGTGCAGTTGTCCTCCCTTATTTGAAACAGTCGCTGGTTCAAGACACGTGAAATTTCAACACAACTTGCCCAGTTAACAGGAAATTAAACTTATTCAGCCAGTAAATATTCCAGTGTAAGAGCCATGTTTGGCTGTGCTGCCAGGAGGGAACCTGGAGCCCTGGTGGCCAAGCCCTGCCTGTGGGCAGTTGCACTTCCCAGCCACCTGCCTGCAAAAACTCTCCCATTTGCCTTGATCCCAAATTGCTTTGGGCTAAAAAGCCCTTTATCGATGTCATTCATCTTCCTAATCCCTTACTTGCCCAGAGATAGCCTCCATTGCCCTGTGGTTGCAAAATTTTCCAGCTAACGTGATGTTTTTAAAACATTTGAGTGTGTTTCATGGCCTTGAGTGGGTGGGGGGTGGGTTTGCCACAAGGGCAGCCCCACACAGAGATGAACCTGCAGGGGAAAAAAAGAGATGGATTTATTTAATTTTCCCATCAAAAGCCAGACCTGGGGCTCGCTGGTGGAGCACCCAAAGTGGAATCCCCTCCGTGGGGTTTCCAGCCCACATGCCTTTGGTCTGACCTTTTTTTTGGGTGTGGCTGCAGATAGGAGCAATATTTCACCTCGAGGGTGTCGCCTGCAATGGCAAAAACGAACTGGGAGCTGGATTTAGGGCTGGATTTACCAGCAGATTGTTGGGAAATGGCTCCAATGGGTGCCCATAAAGCCAACTGGTTCTGGGGGCACAGAGGAAGCAGGGAATGCCACTCTGACCCAGAAAAGCCTGTCAGGTGTCCAAAAGTGGGTATTTCTGGACTGGAAAACGTCCCCAGCACCCCATGTGTTCCCTGAGCTGCAGGGACACTCCTGTTTGTACCCAAGGGTGGCAGTTTGGGCACATCAGAGGAGCTGCCAGCACCGAGATGGCTCTTTTTGCTTTTGGAATATGAAATAGAGACATAATGACTCCAAAGGCTTGGCTTGGTGGGAGGGTGTGAACAGCTTTAAGCCTCCTAACAGGGTCTGGGCAGGAGATGCTGATGGATGCTCAGTTTCTGAGCTGCTGCCCTTGGTTTTCCAACTCTCTTCCTTCTGTCCCTGGAACTGGGAACAGCCAGCGTTCCTCCAGGAGGGAGAAAAGAGGGGAAAGAGCCCTTTGGTGCTGCAGTGGAGGCTTTGGCATGCCTGTCCCCGGGCCCTGCAGGGTGAGCCACAGTCACACGTGGAAGGGGCTCTGTGTTTCCCCACCCACCCCGACACAGCCAGCTCCGAGCTGGAGGCAGAGACAGAAAAGAGGTTTGGAAATCTGCTTAGAAGTCTGGCTCGTTAATACCCTGCCCAAAGCTTTTATCAAATAATTAGCTTTTTTGTTGTTGTTGTTGTTGCACTTCCCAGCCAGCAATAAATAAATAGAGATGCAGCTGAAGGGAGTTGTGCTTTTGGAAACAGCTCCTCTGACCCTGCCTGGGGCCACTTCCCTGAGTCCCTGGACTCAGTCCTTGTTCCCTGGGCATGGGAATGATGAGAGGCACAGGGATCTGAGTGACTCCTGGTTTTGGCAGACCTAAGAGAGCCCTGCCTGCCTCGATGTGATGAAGTTTTGCTCCAGATGATGCCGGGCTGTGCTGTCCCTGAGGGCCTGCAGTGGTTTTGCAGGAGGGATGTGCAGCGTGGTGAGGCACTGGCTCCATCCTTCCTGCAGCTCTGATGGTGGATTGAGTTTGGTCCCCACGGTGGCTGGGGAAGTTGCAGATCTGGGGCAGCTGTGCTTGATGGGAGAGATGGGAGCATCCCAGCTGCTGTGTGATCAGGGTGAGCTCAACTGGGGCTCCCTGGCCTCAGGACACCCCTTCTGCCACTGCCCCTCACCACCACCCTGCCCTGCATGGAGCTGGGGCTGCCAGTGTGCCGAAGCTGCAGTTGCTATTTGGACTGTTTGTCTTCTTTGGGCTAATTATGCCAAGAAAGTCATTATAATTTTATGCTCTTTGGATTAACGTTTCTGCCTAGGGCCCCATAATTAGTCTATGGTTTGTAGCTTAATGATTCTGAGCACAGTCAAGGCAAACTTTCTAGCTGTAAATCAGGGATGTGGGCACTGACAGGGCAGAGGATTTTCCCAAGAAATGAGCGTTTCTCTCTCTGGTTTTAAGCTGAGCATTCAGCTGCTCAGCACCCACGAGCTCACACTCCATCCTAACGCAGCCAGGAGGCTGCTGAGGAATTGCAACGAGCCCCTGCCCTGCTCTGAGCCCCTCCCAGGGTGTCTCCTGCCCTGGGGGAATCCCATGGGGTGTCACACTAAGGGGGGTCCTCAGCCCTTCGTGCCTTCAGCTTGGCAGTGCTGCACAGCCCCTCCTGCTCAGGGGGCACAGAGCATCCCCCAGCTGCCCAGGGGAAGGGTGGAAGTCTGTCCAGCTTCCTCTGAGGAGCAGGCAATTTGGATGATGATAATCTCTCCTTTAGCTCCAGCTATCAGTTGCTTTAAGCATCTTTTCTTTCTTGATATACAGTGGCCAGGGATGTCCATGCTGAAGCAGAGTGGGATGTGGGGTGAAATTGGAGGTGCTGCAGTCCAGGTTTGGAATGACTGTGGCACCTCCACCCTTACCATGGGGTTCATTGATATTTTAAATACTGATATTCGTGACATTTTAAATAAACCCATCATTCAAGGCACTGAGCCTCTGAAAATCTGCATGCCCACCCTCTCAGGTCTTCTTGCTGAGGGATATTGATGGAGCCAGAGTCTCCAACTCATCCCTGGCATCCACTGCCACCCTCCTGGTTTTTATTTATTGCTCCTTGGGCTGGGGATGAGCTCAGAGCCACAGGAGCTGCTGAGTGGGCAGGCTCCAGTCGGCCTCACTTGACAGATTGTTTGGGTCGAAACAGAAGCTCCCGGGAGAGTTTTGCAATTTCTTTTCCACTGGAAAATGTCATTAATTCGTTGCCAAATTGTTAACAGAACCAGGGTCTCTGGTTTTAACTGGAGGATATTCTCCTGATAAATGTCATGGCTTTCCTTGAGCACAAGTCCAGGGAAGGGTAAAGAGCCCAAGCCCATCGCTTGCAGCACTGGGTGTCTCATCACTCACCTTCAGTTTCCACGGAGAAATCTTTCCTTGGAGCCCAAGGGAGCAGCACACGGGGCCCTGCAGGGACTCCTGCCCAGGAAATATCGCTGCCCTGGGCCAGGCTAGGCCGGTGAAAATGCCCCTGGACCCGCACTGTGCTCACAGCAATATTCGCAGAGGTGTAAAAAGCACTTTGCACCTAAAGCCCCTCCACCCTGCGTGGCACTGCAGCTGCTGAGGGGGAGCAGAGCATCCCAGGGAGAGCCACAGCCCCTGGAATGGCTGTGGGAGTAGCAGGGGTGCTGGGGACACTGCTTTTCCCCGGGACAGAGCAGCTGCCGTGAGTGGGTGGGGAGGGGGAAGGCTTCAGCAGGAGAATAAATCCCAGTGAGGTGCGTGTGAGGAGCAGCTATTGGATTTTGCGCCGGGGTGATTAAATTTTCATGCCGTTTTCGCAAGGCTGTCTTAAAAAACAAAGCATTCCATAACCCGGGGAAAGGGATGCAGGGAGGGGAGAGGTGTCTCACTTCCCTGCCAAGCCTTAACCTCAGGCTTTTCCCTTTCATCTGCCAGGGAAAATGGGCCTCCCAACGGAGCCGGGCTGGGGTTAGCTTGGTGCTGGTGTCATCGCAGCTCTGCCAGCGCTGGGGCCAGCAGCACAGTGGTCTGGAGGTGGGATGGAGAATGAGCTCACCCCTGCTCAGCAGCCAGCCTGAATAAGTGGTGGGGGAAGCGTTTTACACCATCAAAGAAAGCCATACCTTTAAATTTTTTTCCCCCCCAGCTGGTCTGCAGCCAGGGAGAGACTCCCAGGTGCTGACCCTGGCAGTGCCCGGCACGGTGACTCCGAGGGGCACCACCAGCTCTCCCTCGCTGCAGCCCACAGCCACCGGAGCGCTTTTTTCCTGCTCTGCATTTCGCGCTGTGCTGAGCCCTGCTGTCTCTCGTTCCAGCGGTGGCTGCATTTCAGGAAGCTAATGAAGTGCTGATTTGCCTTAATTGGCCTCTCGAATTTGCTGATCACTCGTAAAGATCTCAGGTTAAAGAGAAAGCCGGTGCCTGTTATTATCGGCGCTATTTTCCGTGGCCGGGGCAGGCGGGGAGGGAGGTTTCGGTGCAGGAGCCGCATTTTCTGAGCTCGTTTGTGATTTACTGTCCCCGGGTGCTCATCAGGGCAGTACAGAGTCCTTCAGCCGGCGCGACAAACACTGTGACAGACTGATTTGTGGAGGTGCCCTGCTTGTTAAGTGGCTTTGCTGTGGCTCAGCCTCCGGCACACAGCCGGGCATCACAGCGACCCCAAAGCCCGATAAACCCACGGGAGAGCTACAAACCCAGCGATCCCAAAGCCCGATAAACCCACGGGAGAGCTACAAACCCAACCCTGGGACATCGGGCTGCTGGGTGGGGAAGCTGTGGCCGCCCGCAGGTGAGCTGGAGCGGAGCTGTGGATGCACGGGGGAGCTCGGAGGGGATGGAAGCCACCCGAAAACAGCCCAGGCACAAACCCTTCACGGCAGCAGCGAGCTCCCTCTGCTCGCACTCGCCTTCCCGCAAGGGGAGATGTCCTGGGGCAGAGCCTGGGGGAGCACGGCGCCCGTGTTTCAGGGTGACACTGGGTGTTTCAGGGTGACACTGGGTGTTTCAGGGTGACACTGGGTGCAGGGACCCGGCTGAGCGCTCTCTATGAACAATCTCTTCCACTTAATGAGAGGCGACGGGGCAAGGGCGCTGTGCCTCCGGATGGGGGCCGGGCTGGGCAGTGCCACCGCGTTTGGGGACATGTGCTGCCACCAGCCTGCCCGGCAGCAGCACAAAGGCACTTAGAGCCTTCCCCCAAGCCCAGAGCTGGCGGGTTCAGGTCGCTCCGGGAGGCTGTGCAGGGCAGCAGCCCTTCCCTGCTGAGCCGAGTAAGGAGAAGGGAAGGGCACGCAGTGTCGCAGGGACGGTGGCAGTGCCACCGCAGCGTGAGAGGGGTGACTCCTGTGCGGGGGTCAGCTGTCCCTGGCTGTCACCTTGCCCCAGGCTGTGTCACAGTAGCTCCTGCTTGTCCCCAGGGCACACAGAGAGCGGCGGGGGTGGGTTTGGGGCAGGATGTCAGCGTGTCATTAGCACAGGAATTATTTCACAGGAGCGGTGATGTCAGAGCCACAGCCAACACCTCGGCACTGGCTTTGGAAGAGGTGTCTCTGCCTGGTGGTGCAGGGTTGGGTGGGGAAAAACAGCCAGCTGAACCAGCACGGAGTGGGGAATGTCCCTCTCCCCCAGCTCGATTGGGTGACAGCATCTCTGGGGAAGGGCAGTGCTCAGGAGCGAGCTCCGGGGAGAGAGCTCCGTGAAAAAAAACCAAAAAAACTGTTCATGGCACCACCACGGGGCGGCCCAGCTGGCCGAGGAAAGAAATCCAAGTCCCAAATTTCATTCACAGTAACTGCCCGTCCTGGGGAGTGAGTTTCGGGAGGAATCTGGTGCCTGTGTGAGCGTGGAGGGGCCCTGTGGGCAGCCAGGCAGCTGGAGCCCAGCCCAAGGCACAGCTGCGGGGAGTTAAGTTACTCGGCTTCCAAAATTACATTTTTCTGTGGTTCCCTCATTTGAATGGGGAATAATGAGGATATTGTGAGCAGAGCTTGTCTGGGAGCTCTTGGAAAACCAAACCTATGACGGGTGCACTTGTTCTGCTGGTGGCACTTTGCTGGCTGGCAGAGGCACGGTGGGCACAGAAGGGCAGGAGGGCACCCCAGCTGCGTGCCAGGCTCTGGGTGGAGGCAGGAGTTCAGCTGAGACACCTTGCAGGGGATGGAGTCTGGCATTAGAAAGCCTGATGCCAACTTTAAACACAGGGCCAAAACCAGGGCAAACCCCCAGAATGTCCCCTGGGGGTGTCTGAGATGTTTTGGGGGGAAAAGCAGCGTGGAATATGCAGCGCCAGAGACAGAGCAGCTGCAGAGGTGCTGCAGTGGAAAAGAGCCGGGGGAACCCAGCCATGGTGTGACAGGAGAACCTCTGTGCAATTATTGTCACCATGCACGAAGAGGAGCTGCTTTCACAGTGCCCACGAGGGCACGGGCAGCAGCAGGGATGTTGGCTCGGAGCAGAATTATTTTGAAGGTGGATTTATAGAGCTTAATCCCCAAACTCCTGTGCTGTACATGCAGTAGCCCAGCTGTACATCTGTCAGGCTGCCAGCCCCTCCGGGGCCATCCGGGGCAGGTTCCTGTGCACAAAGCAGCCGGGCTGTGCTGAGGCTGCAGAACCCCTCTAACAGGACATTCAGCATTTCTGTCATTCCAGAGATGCCTGCAAGGTTTCAGCCAGACCAAAGGCAGCCATGTCAGGGAAACCAGCACACAAATACTTCTCATTCCAGGCCCTAACCCAGCCTTATTTTAACCACTCTGTGCCCTTTTTAATTTTCTCACCGGTGCAGAGCCCGTGGGAGGGTCCTGTGGTGCACTCAGTGGCTCTGAGCTGGGGGGGTGTCCCCATCCTGCTGCTGCCAGTCATCTTCATGGATTCTTTCCACCTCCAAGGATTGGTTCTGCCTTTTGAATGAGGAGGAAACCCACTTGTGGACACGAGTGGGTGCCTTCCCCATCACTTTGGGGGTAATGCCTGGTGGCTGCAGGAACCAGGGACGTGTCTGCACCCCATCACTTGGTTCACAGCTCAGGGTGTTGGGGCAAAACTCTCCACCCAGCACTGGTCATCATCTGGAGCTGGACATGGGCTGAAGGCTGGGTTTCCCTTCTGCCACCTCCTGCATTCCCAACCACTTCTTCCTCCACGGTGTGTTCCTGGCTGCTCCCCTGGGTGCACCACGTGTGTCTTGATCCTGCTGTATTCCCCAAATATCTGTGCTTTACCCGGGGCTGTAGCACACACAGGCCCTTGGTGATAAGGGATCACAAGCTGATGGATGAATTTGAACTGTTTTGCCTGGACCAACGTGCTGGCTGTGCCCAGAGTGGCATGAAGAGGGCAAGGCAGGGCCACTGAGGCTGGGTGTAGATGCTCCAGAGCTTTTGGAACCAAACACAACAGCATAAATGTCCACCACAGGCACAGAGCTGTGAGGCGAGGAGAAGGCTCTGGTCCCTCTGCAGAGCAAGTGCTACCACTTCAAAATTAAATGCAGTTGCCATAGAAATATTAATTGGGAACAAAATCTGAAGATGACACTTAAGCAGAAGATGGAGCGTTGCGGAGAGATGAGGACAGCGATGAAAATAGAACAGTTAAAAGGAGAATTCTTCAAAGGAAGTATCATGTAGGTGAATATTTAATGCACAATCAGCAGGCCACCACATCAGTGGTGCTTTTCATGTTGTAGGGCAAAGGATGGGAAGTGCCTGCTGGAGGACAGAGCACCCTCCTCACCAGCAAAGGTCACTGGAGGGGGAGCCTGGGGATGGATCCTGCAGTGGCAGCAGGATTCTGCTCTTGAGTGCAGCAGCACTGGCACTCAGGGCACGGCTCTGCTGACAGCCCCAGCCTCTGTGCTGCTCACTGTGCTTGTTTGCAATCAGCCCACGAGCCAAAAGTCAGACGAGGCACATGATGGACACCTCCTCACAGCCTGGAGTCTCTGCCCTGGGCAGACGCTGGCTGGAGGTTCCCAGGCAGGGCATGGCTGGCTCTGAGCCTCCTCCTCCTCCTGGGAACATTTGCATGGAGAGCAGGGAAGAGCTCCCAGCCCTGCCAGACAATGCAGGGGAACCGGCTCCTTCCAAAGAGCTCCCAAACCGTTGCTTGGCCTGGGTTGTTTTTGGGAACGTGGCAGAAACACCCAGAAGCAGAGAGGTGTTTTGAGGTGAAGCAGGGCTGATGCAAGGCAGAGTGGGCACAAAACGTGTCCCACTGAGCAGAAATCCTGCTGGGAGCCTTCTACAAAGAGTAGCCAGAGCTCTCCAGGGAAGGACAACTGCTGGGCCACCCCTTCTTGCAGCAAAACTGTCACTGGTGGGGAAGAAGAGAAGGACATTGCTACAGAAAAATCCTGATTTAATTTTTGTTGCTTTTAAAGAAAAAAAAAAAAAAAAGGAAAGGTAGATTATGGTGAAAACCAGCCCTTCTTTTAGGCAGCCCAGTGAGGGTAGCTGCATTCTGCCACCCCACTGTGTGCTCACTCTGCCAACTCCAACCCAGCAAGCACCAGCTCCTGATGTTCCCAGAGGAAAAGCTTGCTCTTCCAGGCTGTTACCAGCCTCACATCCCGTTTTTTCCCCCCTCTGCTTTGCTTACTGGGAGCTGGGGTGTGAGATCTGCCTTCAGATGGGGATGGGGATGGAAATGGAGCATCCCACACAGGACCACAATGGTGCTGGTGGTGGCCACAGGCAGCTGGGGAAAGCCCAGGCAGTGTCAGAGCCCCGTGCTGGGGCAGCAGAGCAGGGACACAGCGTGGGGCTGGCAGCTCTCCTGCCCTCACCTCTCCCTGGTGGCAGGCAGCCCGGAGGGGACAGGGTGACTGTGACCTGCCAGGGTGCACCCATCTCTGCTGATCTCTCCACTCACAAGGAGGGAGGATTACAATGCAGTCGTGCTTTTCCCATGAACCACCTCCCACTGTGTTATGCTCTGAAGTTAATTGCAAATGAGGAGATGGAAATAGCTTATTTTGACTTTCCTTAAACAGTACTTCATTGAATTTTTTTCCCTTATTTTTTTTTTCTGTCTCGAGAGGCAGTCCTGTGTCTATTGGAAAATAGCAATTATTTCTGTAATTCCCTAGAATTAGTAGAATTAGTTGAATGGGTAATATTTGAAGTGAAATGGTGATTAGAAACACACTGGATGTGGAAGCACCATGAGCATCGTGGTGGAGCTTTGGGGGCTCCTCCTCCATCCCAGATGAGCTAACAAAGCTCAGCTCAGGTTTTTTTGGGGGGAATGGTCAAAGCTGTCTCAGTCATGGCCACAAAGATGCTGAAACTCCTCTCCTGTGAGGACAGGCCTGGAGAAGACTTTGTGGAGAACTTAGAGGCCCTTCCAGAGCCTAAAGAGGCTCCAAGAGAGCTGGAGAGGGACTTTGGGCAAGGACAAGGGGGAATAGCTTCAAACTGAAAGAGGGCAGGGTAGGATTAGATATGAGGAAGAAATTCTTTACTCAGAGGGTGGGCAGGCCCTGGCACAGGGTGCCCAGATTTGCTGTGGCTGCCCCTGGAGCCCTGGCAGTGCCCAAGGCCAGGCTGGACATTGGGGCTGGGAGCAGCCTGGGACAGTGAAAGGTTGGACAAGAGGAGCTTTAAGGTCCCTCCCAAGGCAGCCCATTCTGTGGCTCAGTGATTCTGTGCAGCCACACCTGCCTGGAGGAGGAGGGGAGATGCACCATTGTCTTCAGGCCATGCCCAGTGGCTC
Source organism: Chaetops frenatus (assembly GCA_013400775.1). Taxonomy (NCBI): domain Eukaryota; kingdom Metazoa; phylum Chordata; class Aves; order Passeriformes; family Picathartidae; genus Chaetops; species Chaetops frenatus. The sequence continues at coordinate 73,592 of VZTR01012702.1, forward strand.
TGCAGCTCTGGCTGAGAAACCACAGCTGCTGATGGGCCCATCCTCTTCCTCCTGAACAAGGAGGAATAAAACCACCCCAGTCACTTCTCTTAGCTGGAATGATCCTGGCATGGTCCAGCTTGGGCACCTCCTGCAGCACACAGAGCACAGTGCAGGTCTAGGTTCTGCTAAAGATTTGGGGTTCATGAAAAAAAAAATAATATCCCATGGTATTTTTAATAACCTGCTGGTGTAACTCAATTATGAGAGCATAATTAACTTGCTGAGATGAAGCAGGAGATAAACCTTTGATTATTTTTTTTTTCTCTTGAAGGATGCTGCAGATAGATTTTGAACTTTGTATTCAATTACTTAAAGGAGAAAAAAATTAACAGGTTTCTGATGAGAAAAGCATACTAGCTCCTTCATAAAGAGAGATTTATTAAGGATAGTGAACGAGTGTACCTCAGGGCTCAATCATCTACTGGTTTTTTTTTTCCAAGGGGTGATTCAATTACTTTAAGATGTGTTGCCTAAAAGAACAAACCAGGTTCTGTTACTTGGCAAATTAATCAAGTTCCTTTAGTGGTTTCTCTGGGTTAATAATTTCATTTAGGCAGCCTTCTGTTTCGTGGTTTCATCCCTACCAAGAAAACTCTCAAACGAGAGGGAGGGGGAGAAAAAAGTGCTATTTGCTTTCTGTACAAGTCAGCAAACGCCACTGAGAGAGGAGAAGTTTTCCCAAAATCAGCTCTCTCAGAGGTGCCTGTGAAACAGCAACTGGTTGGAAGATATCTTAAAAAGAAAAAAAAAA
>VZTR01012702.1:74395-151599 GCA_013400775.1 Chaetops frenatus
AAAAAAAAAAAAAAAAAGTGTTAAGGCTAATATTTTCACTGTGCAAAAAGGCCATTTGGATTTGTTGTCATCTGTGAAGGGCTGTGGGATTTTATTTGTAATTACTGTGAATGACGTTCTCTGGCTAGCCCGAGCCAATCCTGAAAATGTCACCGATTTTTAACACATTTGTCACTCTGAATATTCATAGCCCTGCTATTCCATACGGATGGAGAAAGTGCCACAAGGCAAAGGAGGAGTTTGCAAAACTGGGCTGTCCGTGCCCTGGTGGTTCTGGTGTTTCCCAAAGCCCTGCCCTGGGCAGCTTGTGCTGGGACAGATGTTGGCTGTGTGGGCAGCCACCACTCCCGTGAAAAAACAGCATCAGCCAGAATTTCTGGAGTTAGAAAATGATTTGGCTTAGAAGGGACTTTAAAGATCATCAATTTCCAACAGCATTTCTGTGTGTTTACCCCCAACACCATTTCTCAGTGGAAAATTAACAGCTCCCACTGCCTTAGGCTGGGGGCAGAGGATGGGGATGATCAGCAAATACAGAACCTCTGGCACAGCTGGGCTGTCCCTGGCTGGCTGATGTTCCCCAACCTCATCAGGGAGACTTTTGGGAAAAGCTTTAGGGCTACGTTTTTGCATCATAAAACATCTTTATGAGAGGCATGCACAATCCCGCTTTATTTTCCCATTGGTTGGCTATAAACAGAAAAAAACCCCCTTGAACTGTGGCCTGAGCTACATCCTCTTAAAATATGAATCTTCAGATGCCAAATTCTGCATCCAGCATTTTGGCTGAGGAGAGCCATGCCCGATGTGACCTTTCTGAATAAAGCCATGACTCCTACCAGAGCTGCTGAGGGCTCAGACATCACCCTGCTCTGGCAGAGACCAAATTTCTCCTGCAAAATAGGGGAAACAGGCAGTTCCATGGGCAGCAGGAGCCCCAACCCCATTAGCCCTAATGAGGTGCTTCTTCAGGGACTGGGGGGGACGTGCCTCCCTCCCACCCACCACAGGGACATGGATGCTGCTGTCATGGCTTATTTCTTTCCCTTTGGGCAGCACTCTGGCGATGATCAAGTTAAGGGAGGGAGCAGAGCAGTTCCCAGCACAAGAGGTCATCTGTTTCCTTTCAAGGGATTTGGCTCCGGTTTCATCATTTCATCATTTGGAAGAACAGTGAGGCCCTTTTATCAGGAAGGGCTTTCGGGCAGGGGGCATGGCAGGCTGGTCTCTCCCTCGTGTGATAACTCATTTTAGACCCTCACATAAAACCTGTGCTCTGTTTTATGGCTTGGGAAAGTGCTCCAACGGGGCACAGCAGAGGCTGGGGACACACTGGAGCTGTTGTGACCCCGATCCCCAGGACCCAGGGAGAAAAAGAAAGAAACACAGAGCACCCCACCACTTGCCCAATGCCATGGGTCTGGCCAAATTGTGCTTTTCCCCCATTATTTTCCTTGAAAGTGCTCTTTTCAAGGCCACAGCACCCAGTGCTGCTCTTAGCCTCTGCTTCCAAAATGCATTTCTGGATAAAAATGGGAGTGTCAGCCTGCTGAGGTGGGGTGGATATTTTTAGAGCAGCTGGCAGACTCTGCAGAGCAATTATGCTCCAGGTTCCCAAATAGCCCTGAGCTCGGTCACTGGCTGAAAACAGCCCCTGGTCCATTTGTCCAGGGCTGGTGTGGGTCAGGGAGCTCTGCAGGCAACCCTGAATGTTGGAATTAGGCACAGCTGGAGCTCCAGTGAGGCCCGAGCACAGGGGAAAGGGAATGGCTCACAGATGTTGCACAAAGCCCACCTCTGGGGAGAAAAAAAAAAAAAGAAAAAGAAAGAAAGAAAGAAAAATAAATCTCTGATCTTATCCTTGGAACTCCAGGCATTGACTTTCCCTTCTTCCCAGCCTCCACACCGACAGCAGGGTCTTGGTGCTGCTCGTGGAGCATCCTTGGATGGGGAACTTCTGTCATGCCTGGGTAATGGTGGCTTTTTGTGCAAACAATTCTCGGGTTTTTTTAATGCTTTCACACTTAAATTTAATGTGCTCATCCCAGTGTGCCAGCAGCTGCTTTTATGCCAAGAAAAGCTGGTACATTCTGAAGGTGTTGGATGCTCCTTTGCTGGGGACACTCTGAGGTGCTTGTGGGTGACAGAGCTCCCGTTCTTTTTCAGGACAGTGATTCCCCCTTGCTGTCCTCTGGATGGAGGCACAAGAGAGCTGTCACAAGTTTTGTTATCCCTTTTTGGCAGCTCTCCAGAAAGCATCACTGCAAATTGGACCTGTGATGCCCAGCCCTGTTCCTGGCAGTGCCCAGGAGGGTTTTTCATCCCGCACAGGAGGAAATTTCAGGCACGAGGTGTTTGCAGAGGGCTGGGGACAGGCAGGGACACATTAAAATCCCACAGCATTCATCCCTGGCTCTGTCTTTTCTCCCTCCAATTTCCTGCAAGAGCTGCTTTTCCCACTTGAGGAAGGGAAGCAGAGATCTTGCCTTAATTATCAGCGTCCTTCTCCTCCGAGCAGAGGATTCCTGAATCAGGGATGGCACCGCACCAGCCCTTGGCTCCACCTCTTCCCCTCTTTAATCCCTGTTTGGAGCACTGGCTGCTCCTGCCCTAGGTCTTTCCAGCTTCCCATTGCTGGCCTCTCCCCGTCCAGAACTGCCTGTGGAGCTCTTTTGCTCCAAGGTTTTTAAAACATCCAGGAGGGCCGGGGGTCCCACCACTGCTTCATTCCCCCTTGGCTCTGCTCTGCCTGCCAGGCTCTGGTTCCTGCAGTCTGCTGGAGGATTTATTGCTGGGGAAATGCAGTGCCCTGACTTATGAAAGTAGGACATTCGCTTGGCAGCTGGAGAAATAATGGGAAATCCATTTAATTATTCCCCAGAAATGCTGGGATTGCGCAGATGCCGAACTTAGGTTTAATATAATTTAGATAACTCGTGTCTGTAAACATGGCTGGGGCTGAATGTGGTGTTCAAGCCATGGAGCCGAGCCTGTGCTTTTCCTCCTTGATTTCAACTGGGGCTTCAAGTATCCTACAAGAGCAGTCTCATCCCCGTGCCTGACCCCACTGGGTACCACCAGACCCCTTGGATCAGGTCTGGAATGCTGAGGAAGATGTTTTTCTCTGCTTTGCAAGAGTTTTTCACAAGGGTGCTGTGGGTAGCTGGGCACTCAGGTCCTGTGCTGGGACACGGTGCCAGCCTCAGCACTGGCACTGGCTGTGCCTAATGGAACAGGATAGAAAAGGGAAAAAAACCAAACCACCTATTTCTGGTAATATCAGTGCTCTGGGGTTAAAACGAGCCCCCTTACTGTATGGGAAATCTCCCTTTCCTCCCTGGCATTTGGGAACAGCCAGGCCACCCTGCCCAGGGTGGTTTTGTAGCCCAGCTGAGCACAAATGTTTCTCCTGGGAAGAATGTTCAGGATCTCTTTGCGAAGTGAGAATCTCCTTGGCGTGGTAAACCCGGGCAGTTGTCAGGTACTAAAGAGCTGAATTATTGCCTTGTTTTCCTCCACTTCCACCTCTTCCTGGACTCTTTCCTCCCTCAGCCTAGCTTGTTCTTCCCTCCCCTGGCGTGCACTGCTCTTCACACCTTAAATGCCTCCTAACACTCCTGTCATGGCTTTTCAGCCCAAAATACCAGAAGCTGGGGCGTTACTCACTGGTGAACCGGGGATGTCGGAGGAGCCAGGGCTGAGAAACACCCGGCAAAACCCCCCCAGCAGCGGCCGGTGCCAATCCCCAGCAATCCAGGCTGGGACTCACCCCCGCAAGTTTTTAACTTTGATTTTTGCAATCCCGTGCAGGCAGCAGCGAGGGGAGGGAACGGTGCGAGTGACACCCATCACTGCGGAGTAATTAGACCGAGCACACACACACACACACACACACACAGAGGCACAGCAGTGCTGATTTCTGCATTAGCATGATAATGAATGTTCTCACTAGAAGCTTGTAATTATGTTTCCTCTTTTTTCCCCCCTCCCCCTGAAAGTATAATTAATTATGGATAGAGCCCGAGTTTGACGCTAACGCGCTTTTTTTTTCTTTTTCTTTTTAAAAATCCCTCTTGGTTCTATTTCTGCCCTATTAAAAATTTATGAAGGAGCCAGAGGTAAAGTCATTTTCCCAGACAGTTACTCCTATAAATTCAATGGGAATAATAATAATAATAATAGAAGGCAGGAGGGGACTTTGCAGAGGGCTTTCTCCCCACTTTAGGCCATCACCCAAGCAAGATGCTGCATTTGCCTGTTGAAAGCCACAGTCCATCCATGCTGTTGCAATTTGGGGGAAGCTTCCAGTGGTCATGGATGTGCCTGTGGTGACAAACAGCCCCCAGAGGTGCCAACCCTGCAGGTTCCCTCCCCAAAGCTGCTGCAGCCATGAAGGATGGAGGTCAGAACAGGGTGCTGATGTGCTCTAAGAGGAAGAACACTTTATTTGCTGAAAAACAGACGAAAAATAACCTGCAAGCTCTTCCAGTACCTTGGGAAAGTTATTTAGGAATGGGAAATGCAAAGCCAAAAACTTCCAAGGAAGTGCTTGTGTTTCCCAGTTGGCTCACAAAGATAAACTGCCCCAGGATGTCCCAGATTTTTGGATGCAGGACAAAGCTCAGGGTTGACTCCCACAGCTGTGGCTGCTTCAGCAGGGCAAGATGTTTCCTCACCACCTTCAGCATGGCTCATCCTTTCCCTGGAAAACCTGTGTTTATTCAGGCCATCCCTTGGGGACAGAAAGTGAGAAAATGGGTGAAACCGGCTCAGCCTTGGGGTGATTGGTGTAAAGATGTGATGATAGGGACAGGGACTGAGGGTGAACTGTTCACAGGATCTCCATCCTCCCAGAGAGCCCCTTGCAGTGCCACAGGCTTTGCCCCCTGCTGCTGAAACCTGTTGTGCTTCTTCCTCCTCCTCTGCTGGTTGCCATTCATACCAGCAGCCTTCCCTTGCCGTAGGTGTGAACTGTTTTTCTTCTTAAATTGCATTTATTCTAACAAATGTCTCATGCAAACACAATTGCAGGTTTGCTAGAGGGAGATGCTATTTGCAGGCAGCCTTGCACAAAGGCAGATTTATTCTCCTTCCATTCATTTGAAGCTAAAGTAATAGCTCTAACTACATCTGACTTATAATGAGCGTGTTCCTGGGAACAAACCTGTACTCTGCATGTATTTCCCTCTTTGTCAGCTCCACCTAGGCACTTTTTCTCCCTCTCTTTTTTATTTTATTTTATTTTTTTTTACAATAACAAAATCAGAGCCTTGTCAGTTGCAAGTTTATATGCCCTATTTATAGCACTCTGCTGTCTCCCAGCTTTTATGTTCCAGCATAAGTAGCTCTTTACCCTCTGCTCACAAGGAGCCAAGCATGAGCCTGAACAGAGTCTGCATCTCCATAAGAGCTCTTTTATCCTTCCCTGAGGAGGGAAGCATGCCCTGCTCTCCACGGGCCTGTTTCAGCTCCAGCCTTGTTGGAGGGGAGCACCCAACCCCACAGGCCAGAGGAGTTTGCCCTGTGTGTTTTGATAATTCTTTTCACCAGCATATCCTTGGACTTGGGGCTTGCTTTAGAGAATTGGGGTGTTTTGCTGTGCACCAACACATGGCTTGCAGCTGTTGAGCATCACTGGTCCCATCTTCTGGCCTGGGGTGCCTGGGAAGCACCACCAAAGTCTGACACATAAAATTGCCATCTGCTTAATGAGTGTCATTAAAAGAAGAATATGAATGGTCTTCCGGGGAGCTGCAACAGTTATTTCAGTGATTTCTGTGGTTAAGCTGATACTTGAATGCAGTTTGTGTATTTAAGAGACCTTCACAGGCAAGCAGGGATTCAGAATCTGCCGTGGCTCCTTGACTGGCCATGGTTGGTTCCTGAACTTCCCTGTTCCTCATCCTCTGGGTGTTATTTTGGGGCAGGATCCAGCAGGGACACTGAGGGCGGGCTGGAGCAGCTCCCAGCATGGCATTGGCTGAGATGGGGAGCAGAGATGATGGTTTGAGGACAAGTCAGAGCCACCAGAACCCTCAGCAGCCTTGCCAGCCCCCCAGGCCAGGATTCCAGCTCTCCTGGGTCTTCCCAAAGCTCCTGGTCCTTTGTGTTAACCCTGGCCAGCAGCACAACTCGGGGCCAGCTCAGATGGGGCTTTCAGCAACTCCATTTAGAGAGGGGCATCCCTGCCCATGGTGGTGGGGTTGGAACTGGGTCCCTTCGAGGTCCCTTCCAACCCAAAGCATTCTGTGATTCTGTGCAGGAGCAGGGCTGGTGGGAGCCAGGCACTGGCACTCCTGTCCCACTCGGTGTCCCCGTGCCAGCACACTCACACAGCCCTTTCCCCTCTCTCAGCAGAAGGCACAGAGTCTCCTCTGTTACTGCATCCTCGTGGCACTCCCTGGGACTCAGGCAGGACTCTCCATCTGTTCCAGGCAGAGAGATTAGCATAAAAGGGGCTATTGTGCTCTTCTCCCTCCAACTAACTTTAATCCTGCTGAAAGGGAAAATCCACACGCTGAAAAACCCCGGGTGAGAGTTGCTGCTTGGATCTTCACAGGGTAAACAACCATTACAACTTAAAATTGCAAAACAATAATAATAAAAAAGGGATGTTTGAGGCAGAAACACAAACAGCTCTGGCACCAGAGAGCCAGGGCTGGGGGAGCACAGCGCTGGCACAGCCTGGCTCCTCTGCAGGGCTGTGCTGCTGAGGATTCGTCCTGTCTGTTAAATATAGCTGATGAGCTGTTCTTGAATCGCACCTAATTACATCTCCTCTCCCTCACGCTGGCACTTGCCAGCTCTTTGGAGCTACAAGGAGCTGGATGATTGCAGCTTGAACTCCTCAGGTGGAGCGAGACACTCATTTCTCATCCCCTGCTTGGCTGTCTCCTACTTGGGAGGAGGGAGATGAAAAAGTTGAATTCTCTGACAAGGAAGGGAGGGGGGAAAAAGAAAAAAAAAAAGAGAGAGAGAAAAAAATCCTTTTGAACTCTTGGCTCATTAAGATGTCAAAAGGTTGGGTGCCCTGGCAACTGCTTCATCTCTCTAAGCAGGGCTTGAAATTCCTGCAGTCATCCTGCAGGGAATTCACAGGCACTTGCTGGGCTCCTTGTCCATGGGAAGATGCCCACAGCCCAGCTGCAGGATCCTCCTGAAAAGCTGCTCTCATTTAAACAAGCACAGGTTTCCCAGGGGCGCCTGGGGTGTCACCTCATCCACTTCTCTGTGTGCCTCTTCCACCCCTTCCCATCCCCACTGAAAATACCAACTCAGGGCCGTGAGGGTCATTCCTGTGGGCTTCACCCAGGGAGAGTCATTGCCTGAAAGGTATTTGGATTTCTTGTAGGGATTGACTAACAAGCATCAGTTTGGTTTTGCTGAGTTTGGAGGGGTTTGTTTCGAGATTTTGCCGAATTTCAGCCAGCTGCTCTCCAGCCTCTCCATCCACATCCTGTCTGGGAAAATTTCTATCTCATTTTTTTTCTGACTTCTCCTTGGGCTGCACATGCTATGTCTTTTGTTAAAAGAGGCTTCTTCATCCCAATGCAGGGCTCTTTCTGGAGTTTAAGTGACTACAAAAGAGGGAAATATATTTTTCTCAGTTCTAGAAAACACTAGATGTCTTAAAATGAAAAACCTCCAGAAACAAAATTTCAGCATATCCAAAGTAGGGACGCAGTTTCTCAAGGGTGGCACTGGAGGGGTGAGAAGGGGATCTGACTTCAGCTCAGCTTTTTTTGGCAAAGAAAACCCTGCTGTCCCTGCAGGGCCAGAGGCTGGAAGCATGGGGGAATCTTCCTTTGGGATCCTGCACTGGTGAGTTATCCCCTCCCATAGGAGTTACTGCTCCAGAGCCACCTCAGTTCCCCAAAAACCACCACAGGAAAAGGGGAAAAGGTGCAGAGTGATGCTCTGGGGTTGGAACACTGGTGCAGGGGTACCCTTGGCCCTCAGGAAGGGGCTGTCCCATGCAGATGGGTGTCAGGGCATTGCCACCAAGCCAGGCAGGCTGGTGAGTGTCCTCCCTGCCAGCAGGGAGGCTCCTGCATCCCCAGCTGAGCTCAGCTGAGAAAGAGACAGAACTGTCATTACAAATACACTTCAGAACTCTTCCATGGAGGAGGAAAAGTGCCAACACGACCAAAAATATGCAGAAGATCAACTCACTGGTTAGAAGTGGCCTGGCTACCAGTTTCAGTCTCTGGGGTTCAGCTTTGCTGTGGGAAGCCCTCATCATTTTCTGCTGTTTTACTCATGGCCAAAAATATGACGAAACCAGAACTGAATGTTTTGTTTTTTTTTTTATGTCTCATTACAGTAAGCATCTTAAATTATTCGCCCGTGAGTGAATTCAACCACATTTCTTACTCAAAAGGAGCTTCCTTTCGTCTTCAGGGGATTGGAACTCAGAGCCTCTTGGGCTGGTGGTGGATTTCAGGGCTTTCCCACCCACCACTGCCTGAACACAAGGGGGGATATCATTGCTGGCTCCTCACTGACATCCCCCCAGCCCCTGACCCGACTGATTCCATGGTGGCAGCAAACTTCACTTGGGGCTATGGGTGGTGGGGGGCAGAAGAAGGTTTTGGGACAAGCCTTGGCAGACAGTGGGGATCCCCATCACCCCCAAACCCTGAGCCCTAGAGCCAGATCCTTCTAGAAACGCACGTCCTAGGACAATGTCAGTGTAATCAGCGCCCTCTTCGTTAGCAGGGTCCTATAATTAGAAGCAGCAGGCAGCCATCTGCTTTTATCTCTCCACATCAGGCGGTGCCTCTCGGCTGTCCCTCGTTGCCGGCCGGCATTGGGGATCAGCGTTTCCCTCCGCCCCCAGCCGCCTCTGATCTCACTTTCATTATTGCTGATGACCCAGGCTGGCAGCGCTCCGTGGTGCGGAGCCCGAGCAGAGCGGGCAGCGCTGGGAGTGCTGCCCAAAACCAGCTCCTCTTCCCTGCCTGCCTGCCCCTTGTTCCCTCCCAGGGGGTATTTTTGAGGTTTCACAGCCTTGCCAGTGGACCTTCCCCAAATGCCCTTTGGCTCGATCCAGGCATGGGCGCTGAGGCTGAGAATAGGAGAGCTTTGGGGAAAATCTTCCTGCTCTCAAGTATTTCAGCTTGGAAAGCGCTTTCCCAAGTTTGCTGTTGCACTCTGCTCCCAGTGAGGATGGCATCTGGCACGACATCAGAAGGACCACCTTGGCAACATCCAGCAGCCTAGGGCTGCAGGGTAGTCAGACCTTGGAGGAAGGAAAGGAGAAAACCTCTTTTTATGTATCTTTAAATTCGGTGCCTAGACAAAAGCATAAGACATATAAATGGATTAACAGCCATGGTTTATTAGCGCTCCTTAATTCACTTCACAGGGCTGAGGGAAAAGTTATTAGCAGATGTATGGCCAGTAATAAGCTAATTATAACCCTGTCAGATCAGAGATTTGAAGAGGTGGGTAGTTTTGTGTGTGAGATAACTGTAATTGTCTGTTAAAGAATATGAATTAATATTGATTTAATAAAGCTGTGGCCATTTATTTCTGTGGTAAAAACTAGTTAGTTGTTCTGTGAGCTGCCCCAGCACCGTGGGAGGCAGCAACCATCTGCTGGAGGTGTGTATTTTGGAGGCCAAAATGCAGGTGGGACTGGTGACTGAGCCTGTGTCCTGCCTGTCACTGTCCCCATGGCTGGCTTTGACAGGGACAGCTTTGTCCCCTGGCTCAAAATTCGTGCCTGGTGCCTCTCTGCAGCACAGCAGCTCAGCCCTGGGGTCACCATGCACCTGTGAGTGAGGAGAATAAAAGCATTTGCTGCTTTTAGCTGGATTTAAAACCAATCTGCCTTTATCTGTGTTTAAAAGCTGATCCCTTCAGGAGGGACATGACCCTTTTGGGGTCCTGTTTGTCCCCTGATGGGTTAAAATCCCAGGCAGCCCCTGGAGATCTTGTGTGCTGGTCTGTGGGATGGGGCTGGGGAGGCAGATGGAGCATGAGCCACTGCAGGGCCCTGGCACGGGATGTCCAAACACAACCCAAACTCAGCCTGGGAGGGAATGGGACAGCTGCTCAGGACCACTCAGCACAGCCATTTGGGAGAGGGAGCCAAGGAAATGGCCAGAAAGAGAGGAGAGGCCAAGCCTTTTGGCCAGGGTCAGGACTGGCCAGGAAAGCAGAGCCTCATTGCAGTTGCAGTGTGTCAGGGTGCTGATGGGGTCCCTCTCCCAGGGTGGGGCTGATGCAGAGGGTGGGATCACTTGGGCAATGAAGGCGACCTGGTGAGGCTCGAATCATTTCCCAATTTACAGCCACCCTCCAGGATCGCTTCATTTTCCCCCTCTCTGCACGTAGCTGAGTGCCACTGACGTTGGGATATCTCACATGACATAATTTATTTCTGTAAATCATTGCCAGCGTGAACATAGAAAAAAGTAAGAGTGTGGTGTGGGGAGTGTGTGCAAGACCCCATGACTCCAGCTGCATCCTCGGGTTTTGCCTTTCCCTGTTCTCCAGGGAAACATGCAGAGATCTTTAGTTTGGTGTTGTTTTGGCGTTGTGGTTTTTTAAATTTTTGGGGGGTTTTTGTTTGTTTGGTTGGTTTTGTTTGTTTGTTTTTTGTTTTTTGTTTTCCCTCTGAGATAGATCCACTTCCCGAAGGTGAACTCCATCCCTTCACACCGCTTGAGTCTCACCGAATTCCTCTCATGCCTGCAGCAAGTAAAGGCAGGTCAGCAGGGCGGTGGGAAAGTGCTTTGGAGGGAGCTGTGTTGCATCACGCAGGGCAGGGCTGCAAACTCCTGCTGCCTCCAGCACTTTGCCAGACCCACCCCCCAAACCCCCGCTCAGACCAGGAGGTCCGAGACCCCTCATCCCTGTGCCGGGACCGTCGGTCAAGGTGTGGTTGTGGAGGGTAAACCCCTGCCATAGTTTTCACTCGCATTGGTCCCATTGTGCTGATGCTCTGATAAAGTCAATTACAGGCCGACTGAGGCTAAAGGCTACAGCTTGCTTTAGATGTAATTACTCTCCCCTGAAGCTTTCTATGGGAGGGTGGTTTCAAAGGGAGGGTGGCTCCTGTTTTGCATTTCGCTTCTTTTCCTGGAGGAGTTCGGGTCAACCTAAGCAAGAAAACACCCCAATTTTCTTGCATCTGTGCCGGGCATGGGGCAAGTTTAACGCAGACCATCTCAAATATCTGAGGCAGGACTCCAGTTTTCCGCTGAGAGCTGAAATCCCCATCTTTGCTGCTGGACGGCTGGCATTACCATTTTATCTGATGGAATAGCTATCAACGGCAGCTTCCAAGTGAAACGCTAAGGAAGATCAGTGTAAGCTATCTGCAGGCTCGCAGCACAGATATGCCGTGATTCCAGCGACAGCCAGGCTCTCTCTCCCGGGTTTCATGCGTGTGTAGGTGCCCGGCTGAGGCACAGCACCCCTGCCACTGCTCCCTCTGCTCCGGGATGCTCAAGGCAGGCTCGCCGTGGGCTCTGCTGAGGTGAAGCCACAGCTCCCGGAGCCTTGAGATGCTGCCACGATCTTATCTGTGATTTCTCCAGCGCAAGAAGCTTCCAGCTTCCATAATCGCAGGGGAAAAGCTCGAAAACACAAAGCCTCGAGGCTCCAGAAGTCAGAAATGCACAAGGTAATCATCCCCACTGTTCTAGGAGCAATGCCACTGCAAAAAGCCCGTATTGCCACTGCAACACCAGCCTGGTGATTCCCTTTGGCACCGTGGCCTTCTGGACCACAAGAACAGGCAAAAAATTCCATCTGTGCTCTGGCAGGACATTCAGTGTTGCTGGAAAATGTGTTCAGCCCTAAAGGGTTTATTTAAATACATTTGATTCTAATGTTGTTCTAAGGTCATCGGGATATAAAAGCCTGGCTCCTGGCTCCTGTAAAATTAATGTCCTGAGTCTTTTTGCTGTGGTACAGGACTTGCCTTCCATTCATTAAGTGAAACGTCACAGATATAGGAAAAAAAAAAAAAAGCTCAGAAAATGCTAAATGGCTGGAGCAGAGAAACCCCGCAATGCAACAGGGATAAACTCGGTCCTTTATCTTCCAAGATAAGCATGTTATCAAGAGAAAGATCTGAATTGCTCCTTTGCTTCTTTCAGCCTGTGGATAAACCCAAGACTTGAACCAAAGGTGCTGCCCTGAGCCAGCAGACACACAACTGCCACAGGCACGGGAGGGCAACTTTTCCTGCTTTTTCTGACGCGCCAGGCTCATTTCAGGCAATTTGCCTCTCCTGGAGTTTATGCTCACACCGTGGCGTGTGCCCGTGCTCACATATCGAGTGGGGTGACTTAAGGAGACGGAATCCAGGCCTGGGAAAGTCCCTCTGCCCTGCAGCAGCTCAGCCGTATTGGGGCAAGGAATGCCGAGAGCTGCCCGCTCTCCTGCTCTCCGGGAAATGCCACTCCCGGAGCTGCGGGAAGAGAGGCGTGAGCTGCAGGGAACCCGCATCTGCCTGCTGGGCTAGGGTGGGAGACTTGGAGGTTTTTACAGCTGCTGGAGCAGGGAGAGGGAAGTGGAGGTTTGCGAGATGCTTTTCCAGCTGTTGGGGTCATGCATCACTCGCGGCAGGGAGAAGGGGGTGGATTCGCCTTGGGAGGGGGCACCCAGCAGTGGAGCAGGAGCAGCGGTGGCTGAGGAGATATGACCTTCCTCATAGGATGGAGGGGAAGAAAAAGTATGAAAAAGCAAGCTATTTGTTAAAATCTGGGTTGCCTCAGTGGCAATTCCTGTGAGCATGTGCTTGATAAATTGTTGAGATTTTCCTGCAAAGATCCCAGCTTGGGAAGGTTTTTGATGCAGTTAGGCACACAGACACTAACCCAAGGGCTGGGAATGTGCGTCATGAGAAGACCCCCACCTTCCTTTTGCGGGAAAACTTAAGTTTCCAAACTATGTTGCCGTGGGATGCTCTTGACACCAGGTTCCCGGGGCTGAGCCTTTGGCAGGCTTCAGAAAGCCAAGCGGTGCCGGGCCCCCTCCCGAAGCATCCGAAATACCACCGGCACTAGGGGATTGCCGGCCAGCTCCCATCGCAAGCGAGAATCGCTAATTTTCGCCAAGAACATTATCAGTGACACTGCAGGGGCTCTAACACAGCCCGTAACACCGGTAAAGCTGGGAACTCCGGCGCTGCGGCCGGTAGCACCGAGGTGAGCGGTGGCACTGATAAACGGAGGGCACGGGTGCCGCCGATGACAGGGATCCAGCCGGTGACAGACAGGGGGGGATGCAGCCGCTGTGGCGATCCCCGGTGGCCGCCGCCGGGTCCCGCCGGGCGGCGCGGGCGGGCGCGGCCCCTTTAATGCGCGCGGGCGGCGCGGCCCCGCCNCTCGCAGCCCCATGGATCTGGATTTATAAACACGGCGCAGATGGCGGGGCCGCGTCCCCGCGCCCAGCGCTGCCCCGCCGGCCGCTGAAGCGGGAGCGGCGGCGGCGATGGGGGGCGGCAGCTGCCGGCGGGGTTAGGTAAGTCGGGAGCCCCGGGGGAGCCCCCGGGGCCGGGGGTGCGGGAGGGCCGGGGTGGGGGGGCCGCTCCGCTTCGCTCCCCGCAGGTGGGGGAAAGGCGGTCGCGTTACGTAAAAATGAAAATGTGCCACGGGAGCCGCTCGCCGGGGAGAAACTTTCTCTTTTTTTTTTCTCTCTCTTTTTTTTTTAATTTTTTTTTTCTGTTGGTTTTGCTGTTTTTGGCCTCAAGGGAACGCGCCGCCCGGGAGCGGCGGGGTTTGGGAGCGCGGGGGAGCCCCGCACTTGGCAGACCGGCGGGGACACCCCTCTGAGGGGTGGGGGCACCCAAGGGCCTTTTTTTACCCCCCCCTCCTCTTTTTTCCCTCCTCTTCTCTCAATCCTGCTATATTTTCCGGTTCTTGCCCCCCGCACGTTGGAAGCCGGTGGGTTCGCGCTGAGCGACAGCCGGGGAAATGAATGAGCATCCGAGGGGTCCCCGGGCGCCGGTGGGAGACCGGCCCTGCGCCCCACCCCAGCCGTGTCCCTGGGTGCCGGGGGCACGGCCGGCTCCTGGGCATGACGAGAGCTGCAGGGCTGCCTTCTCGGGCGGTGTGGTGTTCGCCGTGTAAATATTTACTCGGGGGGGTAACTGAGCCGGTGTCCGCAGGCAACAAGTGCACGTTGCTCTGAACCCCAGCTGCGGTCTCTGGAGTGATTCGCTTTTATTTTTTTTCCCCTGTTGATTCTTATAATTTCCTCTTCCCTCTTCTCCCTCGGCCCTTCCTCCTGCTCCCTTGCCCTGACAATGCACAAAGAGCAGGCTGCAGTGGGTGCAGGCAGCTGCCTGCCATGTGGGCTGCTGCCAACACCACTGAAGCAGCAAAACCTGCAGGACTCGGGCTGGGACTGCCTGGGGCGCGGGGCCGTGTTGACCCAACAAACCCATCCCTCCTTCCAGCGCTTTGAACCCTGTGGAAACCCAGCATGCCTGCAGGCACTGCTGCCTGCGCTGGAGGCTGCGTCTGCTCCCTGAACTTTGTGTTTTGGGTCAGCTCGGGAATGTGCGGGAGAGGACAGTGCTGCTGGAGGTGATCTGTGCAGTGGGTGTTTCCTAACCCGTTGGTTCACAGGCATTTATGGTGCGAACTCTTTCGGCGACCTCTCCCTCAGTATTCCCGTGAAGCAAAGGTTGGCGCTCTGGGTGCCTCAAAAATGGCAGGTTTTTGCTGAACCTGGTATTTTTAATCAGAGTTTGGTGGATGTGATATTGTTCCACTGGTATTCCTTGGTCGCGTGAGGTGAGAGTTTTTCTGTTTCCATTTAGTATAGGGTTTTTATCAGCAAGGTTAAGTTTAAGTTTGTTGTGTACTTTACTGATAAAGATTTGGTACTACTACTGATTCATTAAGGGAACCAGTGTGAGTTGGGACAACTGGGTGAGCATTTCCCTCTCTTCTGGAAGCGATGACAAAACTCTTTGAAGGCTCTAGTGAAGCCGTGCATTCCTGGATGGTTTTAATGAAATTGTATTTAATTTTCTGAGTTTCAGTGCTGACTCTTTGGGTGACTTTGGGATTTAGCTCAAGCCCTTCTGCATGCCTGGGTCTGCCAGCCCTGTGCAGGACCTGTGCCTTGGGTGAGGAATTCAGTGAGCGAGGCTCGCAGAGTGTGTTGGGGTTGAGTCCCACAATGCTGCGGGAGGGAAGTTTTGTGTGTGACAAATATTTTATAACTTTAGTCGAGTAAGTTTCACTGCGAGAGAGACTCTTGCAAAACGTGTTTAGTTTATTGAAAGCAAATGCACTCAAACCTCGGTTTGTTGTTGCCAAAAGGGAAAAAGTAGAAGCTATTTTTGGTGTGAGAGAGGAGATGGGGCACGCACATGTCTGGGGCAGGAAAACACTGGTACTTTGTTCTTCTGGCTTCATGTGGGTGGTGGTTTCTGTTACTTAGCTGTGTGTTTCTGCCAAGTTGCAAAACATACCTGGTTCTGAAACCCCTGCGGAGGTCAGGGCTGGCTCTGCGGAGCTGGTACCGGGCCCGCACGGGAACGCCTCCCCCGGCAGCATCTCCAGCACTGGAGAAGGTGGGTGGGTGCCTCTGCCTTCACACCTTTGAGCTCCAGGGAGGTGACTGGCATTTTTTTGCGACAGGATCTGCACTGAAACCATAAACTTGTTTCATGCAAGCCACCAACCAGCTGCTGCTTGGCAATACCTTTCACTTGCTAATGGCTGTGGTTGGATTCGAACCAAGCTGCTTCCAGTGGAGGTTGCGCTAATCCCTGGAGCCATCCTGCACTAAATCCAAAGAGGGTTTGGTTCAGGCCGTGTTCACATCTTGTAATTAGGAGATCCAGTCTGGTAAAGGCAGTTTTGTTATGATTGGCAGTGATGGCGTGCGTGCAGCTGTGCTGATAACTGCACGTGTCGAGAGCTCCCCGTCTCATCTCCACGGCAGCTCTGGACTGCCTTAGCTGGAATTGGGTCATAGGAGATATCTTCATCTTTTGTGACATGGCTGTGAATTATTTGTCCCCTTGATGGCTCCCCATGTTCCTCCCACTGCTGGTTCTGGTTTTTAGTGGCCTCTGCTGCAATAAAGTCCTTTTTGCAATCAGCTTGTCCTGAGAGGAACCTGTTTGAAGCCAACTATAATTTATGTGCCTGAGATACCATCATCTTTGTGGCCCTGTGGGGAGGAGGAAAGTTACAATCTTGTCAATTTCTAGATGAGTGGGTACAAAAGGAGGATTAAATCGGTAAATTTTCAGAGGTGGGTTTTGGGTGGCTGATTGGAGCAGTTGTGGAGGGGAATGGGTTGGAGAGGGCCTTTGGGGTGCAGTACTCCCCATCCCTAACCCAGTGTCTCGTTCTGACCAGATCACTTCACAAGTCAGAAAATGGAGGCTGGTGGGGTTATATGGAGTTCAATGTGTCAGAGCAAGTCTGCTGGAGAGCTGGTGAAGAGTCTCTTTCTCCATGAGTGCTTTGCCTGTTCAGAGCTTGTCACTCCCAGTGGCAAAGCGCTGGTTCCCCCCGGGTTTTGTGCCTGTGAGCAGTGGTCCCCAAATGCAGACCACAGGCTGGCTGCAGGGGTGCAGGAGGATGGAAATCCAGGGCAGTGTGTTCTTTAAATGACTGTTATTTTTGTGCAGCTGCTTTTGTAGGAACTGTGGCTCACTTTAGTCTTCACTGAGAGTTTTACATGGAGAGCAGGGTCAGCTCTAATGGAGCTGGAAATGAGGTATAGCAGCACCCGGTCGCCTCTCTGATTAGTGACTGAGGCTTTTGCAGCTGCTTAAGGATTTGGGCATCATGAGGTCGTGGATTCTCATCTAGGCTGCTGTGGCACAGGCTCCTGCACGGCTTTGAAGGGCCCTTGCTGTGTATCGACATAGGAAAGCAGTGGAGAATTGCTATTTATGGCTGGGCTTGTGCTGGCACACAGGTGTTGAGGTCTCCGGTTTGCCCTGTAATGTCAAGGGACAGATCTTTGCATTGCAGTAGAAAATGGAAATGTGTATCGTTTAATGAGCATGACTAGAGCAGAGATGCTTCCTAAAAGGAGGATTGAAGAGGGAGCTGGAGCTCCAGAACAGAGGGCATGAAAATGCCTGTAATAGCTTGGTCAGAGTGAGGGATGGATTTGGTAGGAAGGGAAGGAAGACAGAAGAGCAGAAGGAAATGAGTGATTTGTCAGTTTTGGGAAGTGATCCCTGACCTGAGCATGAGGCAGCAGCAGGACTATACTGGGCATTGAGAAATCTGGGCTGCACCCCCAGTGCTGCTGCTCACCCTACTTGTCACTTCCCTTCTCGAGGCCACCAGTTCTCTGTTCCTGCCAACCTGCCTTTGGCAGCTGGAGTCTCTCTGGGATGTGGACTGTTGCTCATTAAAGGCAAGGAGAGTGCCCCGGGAGGGGATGTTTGTGGTGAGCAGGCAGTGCACACATGGTAGCAGCTCCCCTGCTGCCCTCAGGGTGGGAAGCTGAGAAATGTGACTTGGCTGAGGCTGGGCAGACGAGAAGAGGCACTGATTGCTGCAGACCCTGCTGCCAACAGTGAGTGCTCGGCTGCTGATCCCAGTCTGGCTTGGAAAGGCCCAGAGAGCAGCTCTGCCTGCAGGGGAGAGGTGACTGGCACTGGAAGAAAAGCAGTGAAGATGGAGGTAGGTGGCCATGACCGTGATTGTTACCACAGTGCCAGGGCTGGAGGGGATCTGGGGCACGGGAGGGGACAGAGGGAGCAGGGCAGTGGTTAATGTTCCTGCTGGGTGCTTGGAGGATGCTGATAATGGTTAGTGCTCTCTTTATAGCACTGAGCAAACATTAATGCGTGTAAAGGATAGCAGCTCTGTCTAGTTACAGAGAAGGGAAGTTACTCCAAATTAACTTTATGATCCGTGAAACTGAAGGTTATTTAAAAAAATAATAACATAAATGGAAATGCTGAAGTTTCTCAGAGTCGCTGAGTACGCTGCTTGTTGTTTAATGCCTGCCATTTTTTTCACTCCCAGTCTGTGTTTTTGGCTCGGGAACAAATTACAAGCAATATCAGCTTACACTTGGATTTGAACCCACATTGCTCTTAGTCAGCTGAAATATTTCCCCTTATCACCGCTCCCATAATGTTTATTTTAGACCGGATAGCATCATGGCTTTTCTGCTCGCTGTAGGGAAGAAACCAGTCTTTGAAACAGCCCAGCACCTTGGAAAGAAATGATCTCAAAGCCAGTTTGGTTTCTGAATGAGGTACAGCTTAATTTTCCACCACGAGGTTTATGCAAGGCTGTATCCCAGAACGTTTTGCGGCATTAAAAACCCGGGAGGTGGCAGATGGATGAATTGCTGACAGATTTAAAATCGTACGACAAACATAAAGCATTCAGACGTGAGGCCAAGGCAGGAGGAAGGTTGCAGGGAGAAACGGAGGCAGAAAGGTCGAATAAGTTATTCTGGGCAGAAGAAGATGTGCAAGCAAAGGCAGGCTCCAATGGATTCAGCCTGTGAGGGGAAGGGCAGGCCTTCAAGAGGAGGGATGTGTCGAGGAGCGTGTTCCCATCAAAGCAGGGAACCCTTGGTGTCCTGGACCTGTGGTGGGAGGAGGATGACGACGAGGAGGAAGGGGGCCAAGCTGAGCCTTGGCAGCAGCGATGAGGCTGGCAGCAGGGTTGCCCTGGGAGGAGAGAACGTGGCGGGGTCCAAATAGTGTCCTCCTGTGGGAAATGCTCTGAGAGAGAGTGCCAGCATGCGGGGAGGCTGGGGGTGGTGTGGGTGTTGTCTCTGGAGGCTGCAGGCCCGGCTCTGGCTCTCTGGGCGGGTGGTGCGTGTGTCAGGGCGGGAGGCAGAGCCGGCAGGATTTCCTCTCTGGCGCTGGCTCCTGGGTTAATAACTAACCGAGCAGTCTAGGTTTATCCTTTCATTGTGGAAAAGAATTATTTACATAATGCCACTCCACGTAATCTTTATTTAGCATTGTTTCCCCGGCGTAACACAGTGGCGGTGCCCAGAAATGCAGTTTCGGCCCAAATGTGTGGGAAGTTAACTCTTCCAGTTGGGTGTGCTTCTCTCTTCCTGCTCAGCTGTAAACTGAATAAATACTCCAGCAGCATGGCCATCAATCATATAGATTTTGGGACTTCTACGTCTTCTAAACCCTGTTTTCTGCAGGCTCTGGCTAGTGCTTTGTGCTGGTACCTGAATGTTGCCTACCAGCTTCCTAAGCAACACAGTTTGGGTTTGTCCTGTGCATGTTAGGGCAAGAGAGTGGTTTGCAGTGTGCTCTTCCTTGTCTCTGTGTTGAAGAAGGCAGAAGGAAAGAAATGTGTCAGCCCGTGGGTGGAGGATGACAGGATTTGGGAAGGTTCCTGGTGCAGATCATCCCATCGTCTGTGATCAGTCCCTGAGGACTTGCTGTCTCCCAGGTGGGCAGGTTTCATCCTCCTCGGGGAGTGTTTAATTGCAAGGTCTGGAGGCTTAGGTGGTTGTGCAAAGAGCTGAGGCCTGATTATTGCAACACAGTTTCGTGAAGGACAGAACCCTGTGCTTGGGTGTCAGTGGGACGTGGTGGGAGAATTGAATTGCTGAATAGCATGACAGGTAAAGTCAGGCTTTCTGAAAATCTGCCTCTGTCCCCAGCTGTGCAGTGCTGGCTGGAGAGGGTGGAGGGTGTCTTTTCCTCTACAGTGCGGGATGTGTGGGCTGCTAACAAGCTGTGGCAAACAATGGAAAGTTGGCTTTCTTCTGAAAATGTTTTAAAACCTTATAAAATTACTCCAGCGGCTAAATCTTTATAGGACCAGATCTCAGCTGCAGGGTAATTGATCACTTCATAAATAGCTCAGTCTTTGGCCTCTGCAAACTTCTCCAACCGGTACCTGCAGTGTTGCAGAAACCCCGGTGAGTGCGTGGTTTATCAGTGGCAGCACCTGGCTCTTGCAGCAGAAGCGTTCTGTGTAAGTGTTTACTGCCGAGGCCGCGTGATCTCCCTGGTCTGATGTTGCAAGGAGCAGGTTTTG
Organism: Chaetops frenatus; assembly: GCA_013400775.1. Taxonomy (NCBI): domain Eukaryota; kingdom Metazoa; phylum Chordata; class Aves; order Passeriformes; family Picathartidae; genus Chaetops; species Chaetops frenatus. The sequence goes on from VZTR01012702.1 coordinate 94,375, forward strand.
GAAGGCTGTGAGTCCCCAGTGGTTTACACTGGATTACTGGATGATGCAGGCAGAGTCCGGGCTGGATGTTGGCTCAGGAACACCTCTCGTGTCAGCCTTGCCGGAGGGCGATGCGGATCCTGTGTCAGTTCACGTTGGTGATATGGACATTACTCGCTCAAGCCTCAAACTTGCTGGAACAAAGGCAACTTGTTAACAGCCTGTTTGAACCAGTTACACCTGGCAGGGTGAGTTTGCATTGGATCAGTGCTGAGACGTGTGACTGTGGCATTCCTGATGCACTGCTCGAAGCCCTAAAGCTTTGTCTATTGCCTCAAGGCCTTGCTGTGACCGTCATGAGATTTGTGATATCATGTGGTGTGTAAATGTTGGGTGTGTAACAGAGCACTGGTGTTTGGTACCAGAGCTGTGCACAGGACGTTTCTCCAGTCGTTTCCTAAGGGTGTTTTTATGGCATCTGAACCTTAAATAACTATGTCCCTTCCTTGGCGTCAGAGTTTCTTGTGTTTAGCAAAGGGGATGACTCTTGGAAAAACTTCCTTGATCAAGTCCTTGCTTTTCTGTGGGTACCACATCATATAATTCCATTAATAAACTTTTCAAGCTCCATCTTGAAAGCAGTTAGCTTTTTTTTTTTTTTTCCCCCTCTTTGCTGCAGAGTTTCAAGCTCATGCCAGAGTGTCAGCTTCATTTCTAGGTCACCAGTCTGCCCTTTCATTTCCCCCTCACGCTCAAGTTGGCCGGCTTGTTTTCATTTGGTAATATGTGAGGTGGTGTCCACAGACAAAACCAGGCAGGCCAGTGAAATTCATGTTTCCCTGCAGCCTTGTTCCTGTTGTGTGTGTGAATAATAATTTCCAAATGCTAGACCAGAGGTGATTAAAAACTGTCAAAGAAATAAAATGCAGCAAAGTCGGCATTACAGGAATCTATGTGTTCAGTGTTTTGGGAAAACTCTTTGAACTGGCAGCGGAAAAAGCCTTCAGAATTCTTATTTAAGGCTTTCTAGTCTTAAATGTCGCTTATTGGGGCGGTGCTGATGAGGCAGCCTGAGCATATCCAGGCTCTGCAGGAGGTTGGTTGCTGCTGTCTGGGGGGCACCTGGAGTCAGCAGCGCTCCCTCTCTGGGCTTGCTTTGCGGAGTTGTTGGGGATCCAGAGCTACAGTTGCGATATTTTTGCATGCTGGGGGCACAGGCACCTGGGCAGGCAGCTCGGCAGCAGGAGCTGCTGAGCGTGACTGGCAAAGCGTGGAGGGGTAAAAGGCTTCTCTGCAGCCCGAGTGGATGCTTGAGTGGAAGTGAAGAGCTGAAAATCTTCCTGAGGAGCGGCACGCTGTGTCTGTTGCTTGCTCTGAGTGAGTACGAGTGCTTGTTTTTTACTGAGCTGCAAGGCAATGGGTATTCAGAGGTTTTTGTGCAACTCCGGTGTTGGGACCGTGAAGCAGTTGTCATGTCATCACTTGAGATGTGTTGAGCATCCTTATTTTTGGAGCAAATGATCCTGCTGACAGCATGTATAGGAGGTGTCAGCCAGCCCTTTTTTTCTTCTTCGTCTCTAATTTTTTGCTTCATTTGTAGGTTTTAGTCTTAGCTTTACTTTGATATCTTGACAGGGTTGCTGCTAAAAAATTGTTGGGGTGGAGTTTTTTGGTTGTTGTTGTTTTTGGGTTTTTTTTTTTTTTTTGGTTTTTGATGTCTACGTGTCTTGAGATGCCATGATTAGAGATGCACATAAAGAGCTGCTGTGGTTTTGGTCCAGAACCCAGCCAGCTGCCAGCAGCGTTCCTGAGGGCTGTGTGGTGTTGGAGTGAGAAACACTGCAGGGGTTTGGGTTTTCTCCAGCATTATGAAACAGAAGTAAAGAGAGAAGTCAGCATGTACCTTAAGGGTTGTGTTTTTATTTTAACTCTCTCACTGTGGAGAGCTGAGGTTTGCATCTTCTCCACTGAGACTGCTGCTCGTGAAATCGAACGCACTTCTGTGAACGTCCTTAAACTCTGCCAAAGAGCAGAGAAGGCTGAGAAAAGGGGAATTTGCTTTGCCCTGAGGTGGAGGAGTCGAGCTGCAGAGGCAGACACAAGCACCCTGGTTGCTCCTGTTTCCCCTGCCAAAGGCAGTGTGAGTTTTGGTCTGGTTCAATGAGATGAGAGCTTTAACCTCCATCTGTGTCTTATTTTTTTCTGCATTTTGTTCGGTTGTGCTTTTTAAATGTCTGTGGACTTCTTCTCAGCGGGAGGTTTCAGTCCCCACACAATGTATTATTGTGTTTGCCTCACTCTAGTTCCTTGTTTTATGCGGAAACACCTTGAACCTTTGGCTGAGTTGGAAGACGGCTGCAGAGTCGGGCCCGTGGCTGCAGGCGTGGGGCTGTTCCAGGGCAGAACGTGTCCGTGCACGACTCCTCAGCCTTGATTTACCCACTTGCTCCAGGCACTAAATGTGTTTGGATAACACAGGCACTCCCCTGCCTTCTGATCAGGCAGTCTACACGTACTTATTTTTGTTTTAGAGACTGATCCCTAGGGTAAGAAGGCTGTAGCCAGAAATAAGTGAGTGTTCACACTTGCCTTTATGAACTTCTTGAGTATTTTGCCAATTAATTCTTAGGTAACTGAGGCTGAAATATCTACTGTAAAGGACACAGCCAGGAATGTTGCTATCCCTGCTATTCTTCACTCCTTCCAGTTTATGCAAAACTTGATAAAGGTGCCTGTGTTGTCTTGGCCATTTGCAATCTGCTTTACGAAGCCTCTTAACCAGCAGAAAAAAAAAGTGTAAATAAATACAACAGCTTCACCTTGCAGCCTTGCCAAGTCAGTTTGGTGTGTGTTCAGGAGGCAGAACAATTAGTGACCGAAGCAAATCGTTCTTCTCCACGTTCTGTGCTCCTGTCACATGGCCATCTCCCAGTTTTTTGGTAACTGTAACAGTGAAATCTGTATAAGCAACTATTTAAGGTGGGTGCAGCAGGAGGGGGAAGCTACCAGCTGAACGCTAACCTACTGAGGAAGATGGAGCTGAATTGTAGCTCTTGATGGGGTTGGGGCTGTCAAACAACGGTAATTCCTGCTCCCTTTTTCACAACGTCTGGCTCACTTCTTTTTAGCTGTATCTCTGAGATCGGGAGACTTTGGTTGGAGTGCTGGTTGAAGGAGTTTGCCACCTCACTGCCCCTCAGCATGTTCCTATCACAGTGCTTCCCTCTCCTGTTATTTTTGACCTGAGCAGCTGAATTAAAGTCTTCACCAAGCAGTCGTGGTTTTGTTTAAGTCAGCACTGCTTCGTTGGAAGTGTGGGTGCTGCAAGGATGGGTGTGAAGCCAGGGGACACAGGGCCTGAAAGCAGAGAAGGGTGACTGTAGTTTACACAACCTGGTTGTGTTTCAAGCCTTTCTTTTGTAGGAGTAAATTTCAAAGGACTGAAATGCCCTTCTAAGGGGGAGATATTCCCCCCAAGCTTCTGCACAGATCATCACATGTCTCTCTCAAGCATGGGCCACACCAACCAATTTTGCATCAGGTGATACAGACCCTCAGGTGGGGTTGTGTTGGTGTTCCTGCAGCAGTGCTTTCAGCTTGGAGTCCAGCTCAGGCAGTGTTGTAGCAGTTCAGTCATTTCTGCCATGGTCTGGGCACCTGGGAAGCTCTGTGGCATTTGCTCCTTTTCTGTGAGCTGGAGATGAAGTGCTTGGTTCAGAGTGGTGGCTGGGGATGTTCCTCCTCGGCGGGGCTTGGGTTTTTCACACTGTTGCTGCTTTGTGCTGCCTGCTGCAGCACCTTTGCTCCTTGAGTCTTGCTTGTGCAGCCCAGGAGACACAAGTGGTCTGTGCTTTTATTTGTGGCCCTGCATATCCACGGGGAGCTGATGAAGGGCAAAGTTGGGCAGATGCCATCCATCCTCTGTGCTCTGTGGCAGCTTCTGCAGACATCAGTCCTGCCTCAGTGAGGCACCTGATGAACAGAGAGTGAGAGGAGGGTCCTTTCCCCAAGGGAGTTTCAAACTGCTCTGCCACAGGAGCCTTGCTGAATTACAAATTGCCTTTTCTCTCCCACTCTTTTCTAAATCTGCTGCTGAAGTTGCAGTAGATTTTACTCATGTGTGCTAGTGCATGGGTGAGTGTTTGCTGCAGAGTGGAGTTGTAAGCAACTGACATGATGCTGATCATAATGTAACTAATGACACTTAAAATGTTTGTTTGTTTGTAATATGCTGTGGTCTCTTTCAAGCCATTGGAGTTGACAGACAAGCTTCAGCTGTATTTGGCATGGTGTTTGGAGAGATGGACAGCTTTCTGTCACTTCTTTGACAGATAGGCTTTGAATTTTTAGGAGAAAACAGCAGCTTTTTGGTTTTTCTCCCCACTCAAAACCAGGCAACCAAAAGCCAGGTGGAGGGCAGATCTCACATGCATTCCGTTTATTTCTACGTGCAAATGCATCTTCCTGATGTGTCATTAACCTGGTTGAGCTCGGGTGCTATTTTTAGCTGCCTCAGAGTGTATGGACAAGGAGCAATTCCAGGGAGGGTTTGTGAGCAGCCCAGCCCAGGGTGTTGGCACAGAGCCCAGGCTGGCAGGTTCCTTCCTCCCTTCCTGCCCGGCCAGGGGGCCAGGATGAGCTCCCCTGTCCCCAGTCCCACACAGGGAAATCTGTGGAAAGCATTACTGCTCAGTTCCTGTGGCCATGGTAACCGGCTTGGATACATCAAACTTGACTAATTAACCTAATGGAGAGTCGTTTCCAGGCTGGGTCTCTCCCCTCGGATTTCAGAGCAGAAGTTGTCTGATCTGCCAGCAACCTCCACAGCCAGCGCAGACTTTTTCAGAGTGGTTTCTTTCACAGGTTTATTTCTCAGGTTGATTTGAGTTGGGGAGGATGGCTCTTACTGGTCTGATGTCTTGGGTGATTTTCTTGCTCTGCATTCCCCTCTCTTGGTAATCTCTCAGATTCCCGTGGAAGGAAGGTCCCGAACTCAGCTGGAAAAAAACTTGCTCTGATTTCTTCCTTGGACAGGGTGAGGTGAAAGTGGATACTTTCCTGCATCTCTCCTGTTTCTGTACTGCAGGATCACTGCCACCCTGACTTCCTGTTTAAGAATCTGTGAAATCCTCAGGCTTGAAACAAAACAGCACATCCTGGAGATGTCTATGCACATCTTCAGGTTTCCTCATTTTAATGCACTAGTTAAAGGCATTTGCTGCTTTGCACTGTTTCTCCTGGGCTTAATTATTATTTCAGTGATTGGAGCTGCAGGCTGCAGCAGGGACTTAAGAGTTCAGCCTCAATTAAAAACCACCCTGTGCCAGGCAGATAGCAGCAGGCAGCTCTGCTATTCTCAAGTGTCTCCAGCAGTCCATCGAAACACCATGTGATCGGCTCAGTTGAGAAATCTGAGTAGGCAGAAAGCAGTTTCTGGGATAAACCTTGTGAGTGCTTCTCAAAATAGCCTGAAAGCAAGGTTTTGCTTTCCACAGCCACTCTTGGTCCTTGAGGCTGGTCAGAATTTTTCATGGATTACTAAATGTCGCGAAGGTCTGATCTTCAAAAACCATAAGATCCTTTTTTTTTTTTTTTTTCTCCTTTTTGATGCTGCCTCTGGTATGTTTAAACTTAGAGGATTTGCGTTTTCATGTCTTTTTATCCTTAATTGTAAGTACTGGGGCCTTCCTTACTTGCAGTTCCAGCTTTTTATATTTCTCAGCAAAGCTGATGACCTCGTGTTTGACCCTTGGAAACCTCTTGGGCAGCCCAGCAAACAAATGTGCTGTGAGAAGAGCACATGATAGTAGCCTGAGCTATTACACTGGTCAGTCATTGACCAGGACTCTTGTTTTTCTTCCTTTGAAGATCTGCTTAATCATTGGCATTGCAGCCCCTGCTGTGCTGGGCACCTGGAGGGGTTTGCTGGCTGCTCCCTGTGATGTCCAGGCTGAGGAGCGAGGTGGCAGAGGGGCTTTAGAGAGTCCAGTGCTGTAATCAGGTTTTACTGGGGAAGAGATTGTCATTGATATCCCTGGGATTTGGCATCTATATAAATACACGAGCCAAGCTCTGTTTAAGTGTGTAGGTTCATGTCAGTTCATTTGTCTGGGAATGGGGCCGGGAGCATCTTACGACCATGGTCCTTCCATGTGATTTCTATTCCCAGTATATCCCACAATCTGATGAGGTGGGGCTTGCTGAGGGTAAATCCCTGTAAATGCTGGTGCAGCTGGAAGTGACTGCTGCAGACTTGGCTGATTTCAGGACCAGTTGAGAGATGGGGACAAAAACTGCGTGGCTAAAACTGATGGGGACTGGTGGCCGTGGGCCAGGGTGCTGCATGAATGACTGGAAGCTTGTGAAGCACCTCTGAGATCTCAGAGCTGTGAGTTGTTTTTCTGCCCTTATTTACTGTAATACCTCTGGGTGACACAGAGCGTTCAGGAGATGCTGCTAAACTGAATTCTACAGCTGAATTCACACTGGAGAAATGAGAATTGCTTCTTTTTGTTGGAGGAAAAAATAAATCTGCTTTTATCACATCCTTGTTATCCTTTCAGCTTGTGGCTTGGAAAATGAGAGAAAATTGATAGTGAGGGCTGAGTGGCATGTGAAGAGAGGTAAGATCCTGGCTTTCTGTGGGCCTCATTTCATGAACTTCTTGTCCTTCATGCATTTGCTGATGTGTCAGTGGAACTGAATTTCGTTGGCAAAAATGTGGTTTGAGTTATGGATATCTTAGATTAACTCTCAATTGCCTGCCTAAGGGTGATTTTAAGTGAGGCTTCCAGGAGCATTGCTGCTCTTGCTGTGTCTTTGGCTGTTGCTCCCCTGTTCCCAGCCTGGCTGTCTGCACGAGGGGCTTCTCTGCAGAGAGCAGCCTGTGTTCTGTGCTCACATACTGTGCAGAAGCCATGAAAAATGTTGTTCAGATGACAGTGATTTGGGGTGGCTCTAGAAAATAATTTTCTGCTGGTGGATAGTACCAAACTATTTCCTTTCACCCACCCCCTCCCTTCCCCAAAACAAAAGAAGAGATGAAAGGATTCATTAGGAATTATTCACTCAGCTCTGCCGCCTGTCTGAGATCTGGCTGTCTGCGTTCATCCCCCAGCTCAGGGAAGGTCAGAGGGCATCTCCCTGGGGAGGATTTGCTGTTGACTGAATTGCACTCTGTCATTATCCTGCTGGATAACGAATGCAGTGGCCTCATTGGCACTGGCTTCAGAAAAAGCACGGTCATCTGCATGTGGCCTTGAGGCGAGAGGCAAAAACCTAAGGAGAGCAGTGTGGAAAACCTCATCTTGTGGGAAAGATATGGGACAGACCCAGGCAGTTTGGCAGAGAGCTTTCCTTGCTGCGTGATGCTGAGCAGGTCTGTAGCTGCTCTGGACCTCTGAGTTACCTTGTTGGAGGTGGGGGAACACAGCAAGAGGGTTTAAAGGACAAAGCTCTGTCTGATGGGGTGAAACTAGTTAAAGCTGCTCTTGTTTTCTTCAGTAGAGAATGTGGCATGCTTGTGACACAGTTTGAGATATTTTAATGAGATTTAAACAATTTTTTTCTCCTCTTTGTTTTGTTTTCAAATAGGTTTCCTGGAAGAAAAACATACAAATCCCCCTGAGCTAATTGCTGTGTGATTTGAATTCAGCTGCTACCTTGGAAGAGCTTTTCCAGCAGCTGATCTTTCTCACAATATTGTGGGTTGTCAGTCAGTGTTAAAGGATCTTGAAGTTGCTGGTGGGAAGGAGAGAGATGTGTTTTGTTTGATATGCTGCATCTTTTAGTTCGAATGTCATAAAATACTCAGAGATGTGTGAAAGACCCTAATGGAGAGAAGCTATCAGAGGGATGAAAGTCATGATAGCTGGAAATGAGTAAGAAACCGTTATGGGTGCCAGAGCCCGTTGGGCTGGCTGAGGAAGTAGATAGACCTGAAGAAAATTTGCATTTTAAGCACCAATTTCAGATGTTACCCACTGCCTTGTGCCTTGATCTTCTGGCAGCCAGAGGCTTAGAAGGGCTTAATGCTGTGCCCTTCCAGCATGTGGTTGCACATCCCTGAACCACACTGGGGGTGGCCAGATGCAGATCTCTGAAGTAAAATATTGAGCTTCAAATGTTGGCCTTCATTGCCTTCAGGCTAAGTCGGTTCCCTGGAAGATGCTGTGATAAAATTGCTGGCCCAGGTAATTTGTGTCGTGATGATGAGCAGCAGAGGGGAGGGCAGGAGTTTGTGTGCCTGCTTATTGCTGTCATCTGTCTTGCAATCAGATATTTATGAAATGGCCCTTTGTGTTACAGTGCGGGGTGTGTGAGTGCATATTTAAGTGGTTAGTAAATATAGTCAGTTGCTCGATTGGATCAAATCACCCTCTTAACAAATAGAGACACTGATGTTTTGCATCTGCATGTTCTGACAGTAAAGTACAGGAGGGGGTGGTCTTAGTTTAACATCTTATACCCAGAGCAGGGCAATAATTACTTAAAACCACTGTAATTCTACTGCCAGCATTAAAGGATATAAAATGATACTGTGCTGTAATAAACCAAAAAAATACAGCTGCCTGGAAAAGTCTTGTTGCTCTGATCCAGGACAAAATGTGTGTGACTGGTTGTGGATCAGTTTAATTTCTTTTGGGGGTCTGACCCTCTGGATTCCTATTGCTGCAAGAAATTCTCCTTGGAAGGGCAATCATCTCCAGGCCGGTGCTCAGCTGAGCGATGCATGACCAAGTAGTAGCTTGTAGCATTTATGAACTAGGGCAGAAGTAGATCCCTTATTCAGACAGAGCTGTATAAGCCTCCAGTGCTCTATACTAGGCCCCAAATTTGCCTACGTTATAAATAAGTCTGTGGCTGTGTGCTTGTGTGTTTCTTTTTTTAAGCTGAAGGCAACCCCTTAAGCTCTTTTCTGCAGGTCTGTTCAAGCTGGGGCATGGGGAATTCCTAAGAGGATTATCATGGTTTACTTGATACAGAACTTGAACTTGAGCAATGGCTTATCTTATCAGTGATAAAAGACATGGAAATGAAGTTTACGTAACCAAAGAGGCCTTGAACTGTGGCTTTTTTTCCCCCCCTCCCCCCTCTTCTGGAAACTGGAATGACAGATCTCCCGAGTTTTCTGCTCAGAACTGCAGTGTTTGTTATCTGCTGTGTACTGTCTGCTTACCACTGGTATTTATTTCCAGTGCTGTGTTTGGAGCTGTCCTCTGAAAAAAAGAAAAGGGGTTGAGGTAGAGGCTTAGCAAGAGGAGCTGTGGACATTTTCTGCTTTTGCAGGAAAGCTTGGTGGCCTTGCTGGAGAGACTGGTGCCACACATGGCTTGCTTGCAAGCTCCTGTGTTACACTGAGCTCAGCAAGTGATTTGAAGAGCAGATCCACTTCACCAGTGGGCTGTGAGCAGAGGGCTGGAAAGGCTCAAAAACTGTCAGTAAACTTGACCCTGAGAACTGAAAAATGCCTGGGAATAGATGAAGATGCCCTGTCTGTTCCCACTGGATAAAATAATTGAGTGAGGAGGGCCAGGATAATCTCTTTGGTGGCAGCTAGAAAGTGATGCAGACAAGTGTGTGTTGCTGTGCTCTGGCACAGGGTGGGTGCAGTGCCCAGCCCTCTGCGAGGGTGAGGGAGGTCGTTCAGCACCCCAGCAGCTGCTGCTGGAGGAGGAGAATGGCCTGAGCATCACAGCTCTGATCTCGCCCGGCACCGATGCCGTTGGATGTGCCTGTGTGGGATGGGCTGGGCAGCTGAGTGCACAGCAGGGCTGCCGAGCAGGACAGGCTGGGCCACCTGCCCCAGTGCAGGGGCTGCCTCCCTCCAGCAGCCTCTGCTGCCTCCCCTCTGCAGGGGGATTAGGAAGAAGAGGGGAGCCTTTCCATCCTGCCAGATGACAGTGGGTTTGCCTGCCCTGGTGTCCTACACCTGCTTTGTCTGTGCTGCGTGGGAGGAATTTTATTTTTTGAGCTCTTGCTGTCACAGATTGTGACAATGCCACAGAGGTCTGGGCTGTGCTGTGCTTCCCACAGAAGGACTCAGCAGACAGTCGAAGGCTGGCAAGCTGACAGCACTTATTAGAGGTAACCTTCAGGAAATGCCACACACAGCCCTCGCTGAGCTTTCTGGCTCCAGGCGCATACAGCATTTACACCACGCTTCTTGAGTTTCCCTGAAGGCTCTCAGCCTGCAGCTGCCTTTCTGTGCTCTGCCACCTGCCCTGTGTCCTCATGCTCCAGAGCCTGGGGTGGGTTCTGGCTGCTGGGCTCCTCTGGCAGCAGCCCACCGTGCTGGGGGGGTGATGACACCAGCTCTTCCTCTGTGCATGGCACAAAGGTCGTGTCCTTTGGCCTCCTGAAAGGTACTGGTGATAACCAGGTTCTGGGGTAAATCCAGCACCAAGTTTTCACACTTGTGTGTGCAGAGTATGAGCTGTTAAGAAGTGCAGCACTTGCACAGCAGCTCTTTGTTAAAATGCAAGGGAATTACATGGGATCAGCTCTTTTGACTAAGCAGGTGACTTGCTCGAGTGGCTGTGTGTGAAGTTAAAAGCCAAACTCTAAGCACTAAGGTTTGAAACATTTTTCTCAGGTTGTCGTGATGGTGTTTTTTCATCCTACATGGGGTGGGAGGAAGGAAATGTGATACTATCTGGTTCTAGTAAATGACAGTGCTGAACAACACCTGAGTACTTTGTGGTGCCAGAGCCTGGACTGGGTAGGTGTGGGGAGGCCGTGTTGTGCACCCTGTTGGGACATTTGCCCCAAAGGCACGTCAGGTATTTTTTCTGCTTCCTGGCTGAGAGGTTGGGGAATGTATATCTGAAGGGTGGGCTTACAGGATGTGCTCAAGCCTAGCCTTGCTCTGCTGCCCCCAGAGTTGGTGGCTCATATATCTTCTACAGACCAAAAAGTGAGTTTTTTCCAGCAGCAGGTGGCTGGAGTCTGATCCACCCACTCTCATCCTGCTGCTTGTAGTGTGCACAAATTGCTTGGTGCTCTGCTCCCTTCAGGGAAAGATCAGCTGTGACCCTTCACGAGTGGATCTGCTGTATGAAAAGCACAAGACTGCTGTCCTCCTGGATGTTACCCTGTTTGGGGAGATGGGAGCTGCCTGCTGCTCTGTCCTGGTGGAGTTGTCCTCTGGGGTACTCCAAAGCTTATTTTGGCACATGCAGTCACAGAGATGTAAGTCTTTCCTCCCTCCTCCCTTGTGAGAACTGTCAGAGGGGAACCCATGGAGTGGCATTAAAATCCCACTTTATTATTGTTAATTTCCCGTAATACTTGGGCCTGGAATGCCTGGTTGCTTGGCCTTGCTCAGTGGGGAAGAGCAGGACAGACTGCCTCAAGCTGAGGTCCCTTGGCTATGTCGGCTCTGAATCCTCTGCTCCTCTGGTGTGGATTTAATTTCCACGGTGCTGCAAATGCTTCCCCAGTGCCCAGCTATCAATTGAAAAGCAGTGGGGGGGTCTGCGGGGGGGGTGGTGATGGTGGGGAATGACTTGTGGTCTCCATGGCAACCTACAGATGATAAATGGATCAATGTGCTGTTCTGCACCGTCTGAAACTCAAGCGGCGCTGGCTAAATCTGGGGGCTGCCTTTGCCTGCCAGATCCTGCTGTGGGGTCATTAGTGTGAGACAGCTCAGCACGAAAGCCTTCCCATCAGTGTGCCTCCAGGATCGTGCTGGGTTTGCCACAGACTATGTGGGGTTTGTGCTGGAAACCCACACTTGGCTCACACTTGGCACACTTGGGGATTTGGGTGTCTGGAGCTGCACCACTGCCTTGGGCTTAGGTGCTGTTGTGGGCAACTGGCCAAGCATCCAAATCCCTGCGTTTGGAAGGGGTAAAAATAAATGGCTGGCTTTCCTTGCAACACTTTTTAAAACCTCCAGTGCTTTCTGCACAAGCACAGGGAGATTTATGCTTTGCTTTCTGTGAGTTAAAGGCTCAGAATCCCGGATTAGGTTTGTGTTGGGGTGGTGGGTAAGGACAGCTGCCTTTGTTCTCACTTCTGCTTCTGGTGGGGTGGATAAACAGAAAATCTGTCTTTTGAGCTGCTGCTCCAGTGTTTCCAATGACCACATTTACCTACAAAAGAATATATTGATCTTCCCCCACTAGATTTCATTAAAACTTACCTTGGTCTGAAGTTTCCAATGCACTGCTTTTTAAACAAGAGTCTCTCCAGTGCTGAGGTCTTTTATGCGCTCTGGAGTCACACCTGGCTTAGGTTCAACCAGAGACTCCCCAGTTCTGAGCCAGGACCAGGGACTGGTGTGGCTGGAGCCAGTGCAAGGCAGTGGCTGTGTGCTGCTGGCTGGCTCAGCAACACTCTTCAGCCCATGCTTTTCTGTATGAAGGGATAATCCCAGGTGTCTGCAGTGCTTTGAGTGCTGCACATCTAAGGAACCACTTTCTTTAGGTGTTGGAGGTTGGCTGTGGTGATGAGGATCTGTGCAGATGAGCTCAGGATCTGGGGCGCTGCCTGGCCTTGGCTACTCTTGCATCAATGCACTTCCATTGCAACAGGAGGAAAACTGTTGCCTTCAATTTACAAAGGGACCTGGAGAGATGAGTTGCCAGAGGCTGCACCCGAGGCTTGTGATGAAGCTGGGAGTACCTCACAGAGACCTTGAGCTTGAGTTTTCTGCCCAGATTTCTATCTGAGATAAATAGTGGTATCTGTAGTGCTCTTCACACCTTGTTTTCCAAGTGCCTTTTGGGATGATTGGAGGGACTTTGATTCCTTGGCCAAGTCTGTTTGGGCAGGGATGTGGGTGCATTTCGTGTCTCATTCATGGTGTTGTGTTTGTGATTTTGTTAACGCAGACAGGGAGGCCTGCTGTCTGTAGTGGGGTGGAAAATCCCCAAAGTTTGCTCTGAAACCACTTTCTGTTGTGGTTCTGTCTGTCTGGCTGTGCCTGTAGCCCCTGGCATGTCCTGCAAGCTGTTAAGGGGGCAGTTGCCTGTCACACATCCAGAGGCCCCTTTTGGAGATCACTGTTGCTGTTTATAAAGGCCCAATTGTGGGACAGTCTGGCCAAATGATCTGAGCTCGTAATTCTGTGCGGTGCTGAAATGTCCAAGAAATCTGCCATCTCTGTTGCCTTGTGAATAATTTATGGATCTCTTGACTCTAAGCTCATAAAAATCGATAACTCTTTGTGCATTTTTTTTTTTTTTTTCAGCAGCAGCTTGGTTAAACTCTCCCATTCTTTTGAGTTGCTGATATTGAAAGGCTGTGGCTTGTTCACTTACCCTGAGCCATGTTTTCTTTTTCACTGCAAAATTGATCTGGGCTTTTCCGCAGAGCTGTTCTTCACCAGGATGTTTGGCTCAGGTTACTGTAGGAGAAAACCTCTCTTGCACCTTTCCCATGGGCTATTGCAAGTGTTTGGGCTGTTAAAACTCCTGCTCTGGGGCAAAGCTGCAGAGTTTGGAGAGGCCGAAGTGTTTGAGTGTTGTGGCACTGGCTAAGAAGAGGTTCCAGCAGCTGCTGGGAGTAGCTGGCAGCACCAGGCCGGTTCCTGCCAGCAGAACTTGCAGCCCCCTTAGCCCAGTAATTCAGATATGGATATGTTAATTTATTCCTCTAATTTCTAGGCCTGTCTGTGAACACTGAAGTGCTCTGATGATCTTTGCTCCCTGTCAGGCTTGGAAACGAAGCCTGCAGTGTACCAGTAACAGCTGTGCCCTCTGTGTTGGGTTATTATCCTTTCAGAATTTAATAACGTGACACCCCTTTTTACTGGATAGCTTGTCCTTCCCTCTAGGAACAGATCGATAACAGACCTTGTATCTGCTATTTGGATGTAATTGCTAGTGTCAGCTGATGTCTGGTGCTGTTTCTCCAAACAGCCCTGGGAAGCTCAATAGTCTGTGGGGAGTGAGGATTTCTTTTCCAGACTGGTGTTGCACCACATCCAAGAAACCTGAAGTGAAGAGATGGTTTTGCAGAGAAGTTTCCCTGCTCTCTTCTCTTCCTGCTTGTATTTGGTGATATGTGGGCTGTGAGCTGGGGAGAGGGAGAGGAGAAATGGAGCCTCCAAAGGCAGTGGTGGATAACTGTGTGAGCCAAGGAAATGAAAGCTGACTGCTTAGCCATGGTCTCGGTCTGCAGAGCATACAGATTTCATAGGTTAGCTGTAGATGATGGAGGAAGGGCTTGGCTTTGAGGGGGGAGAAGGCAGGAGGGTTGTCCATTGCAAAGACTTTATTCTTGCTGAGTCTTTAGGGTAATTGAAGAGGGTAATTGCTGTACTTTCATGCCTCTAATCCATGGGTTGCCTGGGGAAGGAGGAGGAAATTACTCAAATGCAGTGCAAGGGATGTAGGAAATAAGGGAGGTTTACTCCAAGGCTACCCACCCCCTGCCTGGTCCTCCCCTTTCCATTTTCCAATTTTCTCCCTGGTTGCAGGGAGCCTTTGCTGGTGGGGTAACTAATGGCATTCTTAGCTGTTGGGAAGGAGAGAGGGTGAGTTGTGGGTAATCTGAGGACTATTTTTCAAGGGAGCAGTACTTTTTTTGATGAGTGGGTTTGAGGTGAGGATTATGTGCATGGAAATATAGTATGCAGAAAATAGAGGAATATAGTAACTATAAAAAAGTCTGCAGTATCTAGAACTAAAAAAAAGCCTTTATAAATACTTCCTAGCCATGGGGTTGGCCTGTGTAATCCTACAAGGAAAGAGAAGCTGAGTGATTGATGGTTGGCTCCATCCTGCTTTATCCCTAGATACAGAGTACTGTATTAAATATGGTTGCCTCTTGGTATCATACACATAACAAAAGGCATAATATTAAGTTACAGCCTGTGGAGCTGTCTGGGGGAGGTCCATGGGATGGCATTCCTGCCTCATTTCAGTCTGTGACAAAACTCCCATAGATGGAGTCAAGGCTGGGCCTTTGCTCTGTGTATTTGTTTAATCACCCTGTCTCCAGAGAACGCAGAACTGCTGGGAATTGCAAAACCATTTCATTAAGAATCCTTGCTGCCCATTTTACTAGCTGAAAGCTGGGTGCCAGCATGGGCATATTTTTGTTTATTTATAACACCTGCATTTACAGTGCTGTGCAAATCATCTGGAGAATGGGATGAGTACTTAAACCCCTGTTGGGGGGGGGGAAGGTATTTGGAAATATAAAACCTGCCCTGTGCAGCTGCATGTGCTTCCACTGACCAGAGCTGTGACCTGCAGTTGGCCTGTGCTGTGTACTGCACTTCCCACTCTTTTATTTATTTATTTTTTTAAAATTTTCATTATTATTTCTATTTTTGTACCCAACTAAACTGAGGGGTGGAGGGGCGGGAGAGCAGAACAAGCTAAACGAATATAATGAGGCTAAATCCTGCCTAGCTGTTTTCTCAGCAACCCTCTCCCTTACAATCCCAAGGAAATAAATGCTCCTCTTGAGGGTCCTGTTGGTTAACGATGATTTGAAGAGTGCACACAAACATCTCTGCAGATTCAGCCTGCCTGTGAGATTCCGGTCATGCAGCGAGCCCTGGGACCCCGCTCCTCTCGCATTCAGTGCGATGATAAATCATTCATAGCCTCAGCAAATGCAATTCTCTTCCTCTCTCTGCACATAAACAGTCCAGGACCCTGAAGAAAGCCTGTGTTTGTAGTCCTTGGAGGATGAGGCAAGTGCTGCGACAGCTGGGAGGATCTGAAATTAAAGTTATGGGAAAGGCTCTGAGTGCATGAGTGTAAAAGCAATTTGGTATGGATGGGTGTTTTGTTTTGTAGCTGTTCCAGGGTGATGAAGGGATAGCAGGGATGTGCTCGTGTCCTGACGAATCAAAAATATTGCTGTGCTTATATCCCTTGTTTTGTAGGGATCTGATTGCAAACATTGATTGTGATGTGTTGTGTGTGGTTCTGGTGTTCGAGATAAGGTGAGAGGTAAAGAGATGCTGGAGTGGAGAAGTGGAGCAGTTCTTAATTGTAGTTGAGTGAAATACAGGTTGGTGAAGGTCTCTGGGTTTTGTTTTTTCCAGCCTGAAGCGTGCAGGAGGTTGGCTGGGTGGAGGGGTGAGCTGGAGTCAGCTACAGCTTGGAGAAGCAGCCTTGTGTAATATCCAAAGCATGGAGGAGCGGCAGCTGTGTCCACTCGAGCTCCTTCTGCTGAAGCTGATGTGGGAAGGGAGAGTGTGAGGGAGGAATGGGACCCTGTGTGGACACCAGAATCTCAGTGTGTCCTGCTTCAGGTCTGATTTGAACAGCCCTGCTCTCCCTTGAGCTCAGCTCATAGCCCTGGTCCCGTTATCATCCGTGCTTGCTTCTCCCTTTAGGGGCAGTGTGGGGTTTGGGTATTTCAGCTCTAATCCCCTGGAAACCCCGGGCAGGGGGGGTGCCCTTGGCCATTAACAGCTGGCACCTCTGGCCAGAGTGTGGAGAGGAGGGTCTCACTGGCCTGGATAGCTCCATCTCTTGCTGTTCCAAGCAGAGATCCAGCCCTTACACTTCACTCCTGTCTAATTTGGGTTTCTGGTAATGAGCATTGCACAGCGAGCTGCTACAGGGAAAGGGAAAACACACCAGCACCTACACGAGCTCTGGAAATATGTCAGAATTGGGTTTGCTGAGAAGCTCAAGCCCAAGCATGACCTACTTTGAGACTGTTGTAATCTGCAGGGGAATGCCCTCTGGATTGGATCAGTGTGATCCTATCAATTTGTGCTTTAGGCTGGAGGAAGCACTGGCAAAGTTGCTTATTTTCCCTTTTTGTGCAGGAAGTTTGTTTTCTTTTTTTTTTTTTACATTTTCCTTCTAGCACTGAGACTTAAGACCAGCAGAGGTGTGTGACAAGTATAACAGCCTTGGGCTCTGCTTTTCCATGATGGGTCTGTGCTAAGCACCTTCTTTCTGCTAGGCTTCTTTCTGTACCATGGAACAGCCAAGTCTACCCTTGTTTGTGTCTCAATGAAGTTGTCTGGTAGAGCCTCTAGTCCTGGCCAGGGAAAGATGCTGCAGCTGATCCCTCCAGTACCATTTTAATATTCAGCTGTTTCAATCTGTTTGTTTGGGTTTGTTCTTTTTGTCTGATCTGCTGCACTGAGAGATGCTTTAATAAAATGTGAGAAATTTTCCAACCCTTGTCTTTCCTCTTGTCACCAGGCATTGTTTATGTAAGAGCTTGGAATCTTTCTTTATTTTTTTCCCAACTGAAAAATTGCTTCCAGAGCTCAGCAAGGATGTGCATATCCACAGCAAGAAGGAAATAAACAGGGAGGCTGCATTTAATTTCAGTGTCTGCCAGAAAGTGGGAAGCCAGCCCTTGCCAAGGAAAGATTTTTGGAATAGAGGTGTACCACACTTAATTTTCCAGGAGACTTTCTGAAAATAAAGAAGCTGGAATGGAAATAAAGCTTGCTGTGATGAAGAGAAATCGCTACCCCGTTGGCTGGGAGTTTGGCCTTTGATTGCAGAGGTGGCTTTGCCTCGGGTGACTCTGGGGGGCTTTCAATGAGGCTTTTCTCCCATCTGCAGTACCTGGCACAGCAAGAGCAATGAGGAGTGAGGGGTGTTTGGTCCACTGGTGTGAATTGTTCTGCCAGACTTCAAAGAGAAATGGAAATACCTAATCTGTCGCTTTCAAAGGGAGGAATAAAATATTCTGATAGATTCTAAATGGAATCACATCAGCGGTGCCTCTTCCACCTTTGCCTTTGAGCTGCTCACTGATCTTTCTGATTGGGGTAATGCGGTGAGGAGGATACAGTATTCCCTTGAGGGGAGCAGCTTGTGAACATTACTGTTCAGTCAGCCTGAAAAGCTCTATTACAGACAGATTTAGACCCGTCTTTGTGCGCTGAGAGGCACAGCCTGGCTTCCGGGAGCAGGCTTTGTCTGGAGGACAGGTGCACGTTGGGCTGAATTGTGTTTACCCTTTTTATCTGCTGCCTGCACCGCTTTCACCTGCTGTCTCGGGGAGGGGGCTGCTGGAAGGGGTGGAGGGCTTGTGGTTATCGGGTCTGTGGGGCCGGGCAGTGAAGAGGATCTGCCCTGCAGGACTGCAGCATCACTTGCTCAGGCCCCTCGGGGTTTGGCAGCTCTCCAAGCACCTCAGAGTTGTCCTCTGTGAGACCGGGAAGGTGAGGGTAGAAACAGATTTGCAAACAACCCAACCGGTATTGATTTTCTTCATTTCCCACATATCCTGCCAGGTTTCTGTGCAGGAGCCTGGCAGCTGGGAGCTCTCGTTGCCAGTGAGACTGGAGCGAGCCCACAGTGTCTGTGGGGTGATGTGGGGGGCTGCCTTGCCAAGGCCACGGGCTTTCCCTGTGAATGTGGTCAAGCTCAGTTGGTTGTCACATACAAAACTGGGTGAGAAATGCCTGATATTAGCTGCTTCTTTTACTGTCTTATCTGTTTCCATGCCTTAGTACTTGAATTTCAATCCCGAGAGCCTGGCCTTGCAGTGAAAGGTACTTTTTCTGCACATGGAAAAAGTCCCAGAAGGTCTCTGTGTGTTACTGAGAGCTGCTGAAGACAAGCGGGGGAGATTAAAGTCAGGTGGATAAACCATCAGCCTCGTTAAATCTGCTGTGAGAGTGTCTTCAAGGTTTTGTCTGTGTTTCCAGAGTTCTGTAATAGCTTGCATTGAGCTTGAGGAGATGTCATGTAGGAGTTTTTGGATCCATATGAATATGGAAAAGGGAGAGGATTTCCTGAAAGCACAGTACAGACTGTTCTGTGTCTTGCAGCCACACTGGCGCATTTGAGAACATACCTTTTATCTCTTGTCGTTGTGCTCTTTGTGTCCATCCCTTGAGGAGTTTCAGCAGGACAGATGGGATCGTTCAGCCTTCACAGAGCTCCAGCTCCTCCATGCTTCCCTGTAGTGGGCCTGTCTCTGATGCTCTTTGAGCATTGAGCCTCCCACATGTCCTGGAAAGACCACAGGCTTCCCTGTCTTGCTCTGTAGAAGCAGCACAGCTGGAAAGAGCAGGGTGAGTGCCAGCTGCTCACTGACGCACTGTGGGATTGGGCTGCATCAGGCAGTTTTAAAAGAAGCAGGCTGTAAACCTCTTGTGCTGTAAACTGAGGGGGAGGCATTCCTCGGTTCGCCGCAGAAATCTCTGTTGCAGGGTGGTTTTGGTGCCCTGGCTGCTGTGAGAGGAGCAGGACCGGTTCCCTGCATGCCTTGAAGCCGTGTCTCCTCTCAGCAGGAGGGAGCACACACGGTGCTGTGCCCTGGGGTCACAGCCTCTCCCCTGGCCGTGCTTCTGGACCGCATCCATTGGGGTGGGAGAGTGCCTTCGAGGCAGCTGCAGCACAGCAGCCCTGGCCACACCAGCAGAAGCAGCTCGTGGAGAGGTCCCAGCTCTGGCACGTTGCTGTCCCAAGGCACGACAGGGTCAGCTCTGCAGAGCAGTTTGCCAGAGCTGGCTTAGCACGGCCACAGCAGTGGGTTTGGCTGCCAGGGAAAGATGATGCAGAAGGGGAGGGAGGAAGGAAAAGTTCCCTTTGAGAAATGGCAGGGAGAGCAGGAGAGCTGCGAGGGTGAGGCCTATTGATTACGTGCTCATCTCATCTCAGTTTCTTTTGTGCCTGTCTTTGAAGGCTCAACTGTGTGAACAAAAACCTTGTGCAGTGCTCTGAGGAGGAGGATGGTGGTAGATCAGGGTCTGGTGCAGCCTCTGGGAAGTGAAGGTGCAGAGTCTGATTTATTTGGGCATTAACCAGACTTTGCCAGCAATCCTGACTTCCTGGAGACAGCAGGATGTCCCTGGTGAGACAGGCTTCCTGCAAGAGTTTGGTCTTGGGATGGGGTCTGAGCTGTCTGCTGAAGGCAGCTAGCGTGTGGGCTTCCTGAGCAGCTCTGAAATGTTGAGGATGTCTTTGTGCGTCACTGTAGGAATCCATAAAAGCCCTATTCATGCAGTTGGCATTATAAAGTTTAAAGAACCATTTATGCAGGGAATAGTCTTGCCCCTAGAAAGAGATAGCTGGCTCAGCAGCTGCGTGCAGCTCAGTTGTCGCCACATGGTCTAGGATTTATTCTGCTTGTAAAACGCTGCGTTTAAAGAATGCTTCCCCCAAAGCCACTTGTGCCACATTCTTTGTATGTGATTATATTCCCTTATCTTTCAACTCCCTACTTTCGAAGTACAATATAGATTAGCTGTGGAAAATGTCCAGTCCCTCTGGAGGTGGGCAGTGGTGACTGTGAGCCATCTTCTGAATTGGGAAGCTGAAAAGAAGCATCAATATGGTTTACCTGTTTGGAAACTGGGAGACCTGTGGCATCTTCCTAATTCACGTTGACATGCCTGCTTATCTGTTTCAGTGTGTTTGGGTGCCTGTTCCTGCATCAAAGCCCCTTCAGGGTGAGGATAGTTTTGCTCCTCAAAATTACACCTTCCCTAAGTCTGGCAGGGAGTGCTGCATTCTCTTGTACTTGAGCCAGAAGGTGAGACCTGCAGGGCTTAGCATTTGTCTGTCATCCAGGAACTGTGCAGAAGACAGATCTTGCAGCAGTCCCCTCCTCCTGTTGTTCTGTGGCTGTTCATTTGTATGTGAGAGCTGGGGGCAGCCTGGTCCTGGGAAATGCCCCCTTTTTAGGAAGGACTGAAGAGCCAACATGAACAGGAGAAACAAGCTGGTATCACCTTGGCAGCTGTCCTGGAATAAGTTCTTTGGCTGGAAAACCTGAGTGTTCTGGGCGTGGGCTGTCTGGAGAAGGACAGTTCTGGCTGGATGCAATGAGTGTGCCCAGCTGATGGGAGCAGATTGCCTTTCACTCTGTGCACCTCATGCTAAAAATACCAGGGTGTCATGGGAAGGGAATGGTGTAGGTTGGAAAGCCTGTGTGTGGGCAGAGCTATGGCAGCAGCCTGTTCCTTGGGAAATGCTGAGGGAGCCCAGCACCGTTGGAGCAAGGACCCAGCACACAGAGAGCCAGGCACTGCAGCCTCTCTCAAGGGGCATGGTCTCCTGGAGAATTCATGTTCCTCGTGGTGCTTGAGAGTGAAATGTGGTGGGTGGTGCAGCTCCTTTCCCAGGTTTCTTGAAAATCTGGCTGTGTCCTCTGCATGTCACTGACCGAGTAACACACTTGTTTTGTTGATTTGGAGTGGGAAAACATAGCTGGAGTGGGAGTGCACATGGCAGATGCTTGTGTTCTCTCAGAAAGCCTGGGGGTAGTAAAGACCTAATTAGCATTCTTGTGAAGGCAAGTCATAGGGAGACTCCAAGATTTAGGTTTGCAAGGAGGGAATTGGCATCAGTGAAAACAACAGATTGCTGAAAATGTGCAAGCAAAGTACTTGATGCTCTGGTGGAGGAGAGAAGGCGGCATGGCAGGGGTGGTGGGAACAGTCAGGTACGTGGTACAAGGGCACAGACTCGCTTCAGCATTGGTGGAATGGTGGCCTCAGTCAGTGTCCTGCATTAGTGCCTTGTACTTTCTGTTGAACCCCACTCTGATGGTGCTGAGGTGGGGAGAGCTGCCTCAGGACTTTGACTTGCTGAGGAAAGGTGAGCTGTGCAGTGCCAGAGGGTCACCAGGTGCCCAGGTAGCAGACTGCTGACTGTCAGGAGTTAAGTGGCAGATTGCCTTGTCTCTGCAGTCCCATTTCATTTGTTGTTTTGGAAGGTTTTCTTTGGAGATGATCCAGGAATAAAATCCTTGTGTGAGGCCAGTGATTTCCAAAAGTTTGTGATTGTTTTTCCCTGTGCCCTTTTGTCTCTGAAGGAGAACTGTACATGTGCTTATGTTGGCTGGGAGTGATGCTGTTGGAGAAAGCAAATTGATGTTTAAGACGTTGAACCTCCGGTGTAGAGCTAATCACTATATTTCTGCATTTGCAGTATGTTTTCTGGCTTTCATTTATCATGGTGAAGTTTAGTTGAGCACAGCTCTCTTGCTGGTCTTCCAGTCCTCTGCCTGAGGCACATATGCTTCCATTAATTTTCTGCTATTATCCACTCGGGTGTCCTGTGTGATCCAACATGCTTAATTTCATTCTACTGAGCACCAGCTCTTCCGATCTGAAGTTAGCAGTGTGATTTGCAAGCATCATAAGGAAATGAATCTTTCTTTTCTGGAGATAACTGCTTCCTGAATTTCTGTTCTATTTGTAATGCACTAATAACCTCCATCCACCAAATCCTGCTCAACTGTTTGTGTCCCCTGGGTTTCTGTTGGGCTGGAGTGTTCCTTGTTATGTTATTGTTACATACAGAGCCTGCTGAGGACCCTTTGTGCTTGGTGCTGTTCCAGGTCAAAGCTGCTCAGTGTACTGGACATATTACAGGCTCTTCAAGGAACAGTGTCAAGCAGAGCTGCAGCAAATACTTGAAGACGTGGGTGTCAGAGGCCTTTGGAAAAGGGAAAGTTACTACATCTCCATAGGCTGGGTACGTGAATCCAGGGAACGTGGACTGGTGATGAGTGCGGTGTAAAGCTCTGATGTAGAACAGAGATGGTGGTATAAAAGCTGATTTTAAGTAGGCTGACTTTCAGAGGTGGCCAGCCTTGAAAGCATGACCAAGGGCAGAGTCTCTTTTGAGAGTAGGTAGGCAGACAGGAGAGCAGAGAGAAGGCTTTGCAGCTGCTTGATGTTTTTAAAGTGTGGCTTCAAAGATGCAGTGCTTTGGGTGTCTTTGTTCCTGGGTGAAAGGGCTGGGCTGCCCCGTGGCTCTGACACCCTGAGGTCCCCTGCAGCATCCCTGTCATCTGCTCTGGTCCTTGGATAACTGTGCAGAAGCATCTCTGCTTCTGATGCATCACTTCTGCAGGGCTGAAGTCATTCATAGCCTGGGTTTCTGAGCTGGAAATGCCTGATAATCAGGCCCCAGAGCTGGACAAAAAATGCAGGAAACTTGTGGACTGAGCAAATACCTCTCATAGCAGACTGTTTGCACAGAGAAGTGAAGTTTAGAAGCAAAAGCAAACATGCACTGGCTAACGGAGAGGGCGAGGCAGGGCAAGAACACCGAGACACGTTTCTCTGGCTGCAGGTTCATTTCTTACTTGGTTGCTCAAGGATTTAACGCTGACGATCCAGAACTTGCCAAGGCAATGTTTTGGAATATACTTGTTAAACCCCTCAGCCAGTGCAAGGTGTTTAAAGCCAAACAGTTTGAGACCTTCTGCCTGTGCAGACCTCTGTGGACTTGTGTGACCTGGGAGGACTCTGCTTCCCTTGGGGGTCAGATGCTGCCTGCCATGGGTGAGCAGGGAGGTTCCTGTGTTTGCACATCTCCTTGGGAACAGGAGAGAAGTTGGCTGAGCTCTTACCCTTTGGGCTCAGATAGTTGTGTACAAGATGAATTTAAAAAGGCTGCTGACATAGTAAAGTTCCCCTACCAAAGGGGAATTCTCTGTGTCCCAGAATCAAGTATGAGTGGGCATAGATTGCCTGTAGAGGAAGGAAGAGGAGTGAGATTTTCTTTTACCACTCCCTTTATAGTGCCCATGTCTTTGAAATGCTGACGTGGATTCTCTCT
The DNA here is from genome assembly GCA_013400775.1 of Chaetops frenatus. Classification (NCBI taxonomy): domain Eukaryota; kingdom Metazoa; phylum Chordata; class Aves; order Passeriformes; family Picathartidae; genus Chaetops; species Chaetops frenatus. The sequence continues at coordinate 117,825 of VZTR01012702.1, forward strand.
TGGTGGTGCCACCCAACAGAACCACAGGCAGAAACTGATGCACAGGAAGTCCCACCTAAACATGAGGAAAGAACTTCTTTACTGTGTGAGTGACCACATGCTGGAACAGGTTGCCCAGGGAGGTTGTGGAGTCTCTTTCACTGGAGGCACTCAAGAACTGTCTGGATGCAATCCTGTCCCATGGGCTTCAGAATTGCTCTGCTTGCACAGGGAGGTTGGACCAGATGACTCTCTCTGGTCCCTTCCAACTTGACCAATTCTGTGATTCATAGACTGTGGGGGTCTGCGAGGCACCAGGGATGTGTAACGATGGACCAGAATATTTAATTAGCTAATGATGTTCTATAATTTAATTAAAAGCATCTTAGAATATCTAGGCAGCAGGAGAAGTATGTCTTTGCCTCCCCTCCAGCCTACTGCTGATAAGTGTGTTAATCCATTTGCATTTGTTCTGTAAAGGCATGTTTCTATCAGGTTTTCAGGAAACTCTCCTTCCTTTTAAATGGAAAAAAGATAAGGCAAGACACTTGAGTCCTTTGTGGGTAGAGCCTATAATCCTCCACATGAGGGAAGTTCTGTTTGAGGCTTTGTCTAGCATTTCAGTGGTACAGTATGTTGCTGACTATTCTCAGCCTGCTTTGCATAGGTAATTAATTTGTCCCCTGCAGTCATTTCTCTGTAGTGATAATGCGGTAAATGCCAGACTTAGGTGGTTATGTGTGAGTACATGTAAAAGAACTAGTCATGGTGTAAATGACTGTGATGATGAGATGGGTGTGTAGAAAATACCGTGCATTGAGCATTAGCAACAGACTGCACTGTTTTCACCAGGTAATGCAAATAGTTCAGGCTCTGAACAATTCATAGTCTGAGCCCTGATAACAGTGAGTACAAAGAGTGCAGGGCACACCTGGAAAATCTTTTTTGTGGGTGTTTTCCATTTAGCCCTTGTACTGGCAAAGATTTTTTTCTTTCTTTCTTTCTTTTTTTTTTTTTTTCTTTTTAGCAGATAGAGAAATTGAGGTTTCGAGACCTTAAGTGACATGTTCCAGGAAGATGTTATCAGAGCTGAGATTAGCCTTGGGGTGTTTTGTGGCTTTCCATCTTGTGCTTGTGCTGCTGAACATCCGTGCAGAGAGAGCGTAGGTTAGACACCCTGAGACATGCCAGCTGTGTTCCCTTGGGCTGGATGGCAGAGTGCACAAATCCAGCCTTGCCTTTTTTCCTTCAAGGGGCAGCAGGGGCTGCTTGCCAGCAAAGAGAGCAGAGCTGAAGATGCATTAAAGAGGAGGCCCTGTATGCAAAGGGCACTGTATATAATTGGGCTGAGCTGTGTGTCAGCTGTTTCCTGCTGTGTGGCATTTGATCTGCAGCAGAGATCAAGTCCTGGTGACGTCGTCCATTGAAGCTTGGTGCTGTTGCTGTTTCAAGGGAAGCCTGTATTACTTATTCATGTGGTTTTCAGAAGTTGTCCCGCAAGAATATGTTTGAGGGTCATCTTGTTTTTGTTTTTCCTTCTTCAAATGCTTTGCATCTATTAGATAACCTCTTTGTCAGGCATTTCTTCAGAAGCTCACATTTCTGGTGTTCTTGGTAGTTTCTGTTTAAAGGAAAAAGTTGAAAATCAGCAAAGGCTTCTGTTGTGTGTGCATTTATTTTTTCGCATGCAGGGTCTTTCAGTGTTCAATTCTAAACGGTTGAATTACTAAACTTGAAAAGCAACTGCTCTTTAGAAAGCATTCACATGTCTTGTAAACATGATGGATAACAAGGCAGAGCCTAATGCAATTGACAGAGCTTTGTTCATGTTTGGAGTAAGGGTTTATGTGAACTGTTATTTTAAAGTTGTGGGGTTTATGATTTACTGCTGGGGTAGCTGGTGACTGATCTGGAGTCAGCTCCCTTCTTCTGCAGGATTGGGCATGCTGTGTGGAGCTGGGTTTTCCTGGACCAACATGGTGGCAGCCCAGGGATGGCTCATGGGTGGAGTTGAAAGGCTGGTCCAGGCTCATCCCTCAAAAAGTCAAAGCTCCCCAGCCCAGGGATGTTTGTGCAGGTGCTATTTTGGATGTCGCTCTCTTGCCCAAAGAACAGCAGCCATTCGTGACCTTCAGGAAGGCTTTGGGGACTGATGGATTTGCACTGAGGCTTTCCCAGCTCCAGGGCTGGCTTTCCTGTCTGCTTTTTCCTCAGTGCTTCTTGAGCTCATTTTTTAAGCATATGGATATGCAGAATAATCAGTTCTGTCAGCAACTGCCTGGGCAGCACGGGAGGCTGTGCAGTCCTACCTACAGTGTCTGAACCTCTGCTCCAAGGGGCTTTTCTCCCCTTCCTCGCACCCCACCTCACTGTGAATAACTAACCAGTGTAGAACTGATGGTGGTTGGGAGGCCAAACTGGACTTGAAAACTTTCCCACATAAAACGCACTGGCAGTGCCAGCAGAGATGAGGGTGAGAGGAGACAGCTCTGCTGTGCCAAAGCGCTCTTTCATCTCTTTTCAGCTCTCCCTGTGAGGGGTCCTGGCTCACAGCACATAGATGCCTTGTACAGATGTCTTGGCTGGGAAAGAAGTGGCCCCTTTTCCCTCCCAAGCAGAGCAGAGAGATATAAGAAAGCTATTGATCTGCCTGTAGCCAAAGTGAGCTGAGCCAGGCTCTGCAGTGCTTTATTGAGCTGGGTTAAGGCTTTGTTATTTATTGCAATTAAAATACAACAACAAAAAAAAGAAGTAAAGAAATAAAAGCTGAAAAGCGGGGTTTTCTTTGTTGGTAAACAGATGCTGAGTGTTGTTTACCTGCTGGTTATTTCCCAAGCAGATGAGAGGAAGGAGCAGACACTGAACAAAGGCTGTGCTTTCTCACCCTGCTCTGGAGGGAAGCAGCCAGCCATGGGATCTGCCAGGCGCAGGCCTGGGCAGGCTGGCAGTGGGCAGCCAGAGCTGTCTCATGGCACAGGGTGGCAGGAGTCCAGCTGTTAATGAGCAGGTGCTTCTCCTGCTGGTGGGAATCCCAGTGGCCTTGTTGGCAGTGGTGAGAAAGATGCCAAGGAGCGGCTGGGATGAGAAGCTGAACTCCATTGTGGCCCTTCCTGTCGGTCACTTGCCCCTCAGTGATGCACAGGAGATCTGCCTGGCCAGGATTCACAGCTCTATTTCACTTCTGCTGGAGAAAAAACCAAGCAAGTGGTCCCTGGGGTTCTTAATCCAGTCTTTTTCCTGAGCACTAAATTCAGCCTTGAAGTCTTTCCCCTCTGGTAAGCAAGTATTTTTGAGGAAAAACGGATTTTGGAAACAGTGTAATTTATTTCCCTGGTACTCTCCTGGAAAAGTCATCAGTCTTGGCTTTGCATTCATTCCCTTTGGTGCTGTTGAGAAATGATGCTTTGGTGCCACGCTGCTGGCACTGCCTGTCTCAGCCTGGGCAGGTTGGTTAGCACAGGGAGCCATGGCTGTGATGGTGCCAGCACGGATGAAGAGCACTCTTGGATCACGTTCAGTATCGGGAGTTTGGCCAGAGGACTGCAGCAGCCAGCTCTGCAAATAGGAGGAATTGGAATTGACACTCTGTGTCTGAATGTGTTAAAATTTAACTGTAATTGTAATTTAATCTTACTTGTGTGGTGGGGTGTAAGCATCGAGTCCTACCAAATTCTTCTTTGGTTTTGCAGGCTCAAAGCTCTGCTTGGTGCACTTGGTTTTGCTTTTCTCAATAGAGCAAGAGGTTGGCCAGGAGCAGTGCCTACTGCTTGTCTGAACTGCCCTGCCAAAGTCACATTGTCTTGTTCCATTTTGAGGAAATAGGGTTGATTTGTGGTTCCATGTGAACTTCGGCTGAAATGTTCCCTGCTTGGTGCCCGTGCAGGAGTTGGTGTCACCTCCTCCTCACTTTGCTCACATGCAATGGAAGAAATGCTCCTTAGGCCTGGGAGGGAAAAGGGGCTTTTCTGGGTGCTTTCAGTTGGTAGAGAGCTGTAGTGATCTTTAATCCTAAGGTGAAAATTGCCATTGCAGCATTTTCCAGGGGAAAAGCAGCCTTGAGAGGAAATGGAGCTATAAATGAGCCTGGCTGGGCTCCTGGCTGAGTGTTTTGAATCAGTTTGTGCTCTCCCTTTTGGCTACAGGCCAGGCTTTCAAAGGCAGCTTGGCAGAGCTGTGCTGTGTGCTCAGGTACCCCCTAACCCTCTCCTGCTGATGTTCTGATAAGCAAGTGTGTGCACGCTGTGTTGGGGCTGATCACATGCACACTCAGCCCTGCTTGCCAGTGCTGTGCTTTGAAGGCTGTGAGAGTGTGCTGGCATCATGCAGTTCACCCACAGACACTGAGAATCTAACCTTGTAATTTTAGCAGCTGGCTCGTCGCTGCCTCTGAGCAGATAGGCTGGTTAAAACAAATAAATAAATATACAGGCCCGTTTCCTGTGCCTGTCAATATTGGAATAATTTTAAATGGTGTGTTTTCTCCTGGTCACTGACCTATAGTTTATTCCATTATCGACTGCTGGGTTACTGGCTCTTTGTATTCTGTGGTTAAGTGAACTGTAAGGCTGAAATCACTTGGCTGCGATGGTGTTGCTGGGCAGGAACTCAGCTCTGGCTGACTCAGATTGGGGTGAAAGTGTACCCTCTGGCAACTCAAATACTCATTTATCTCCACCTCCTCCCCAATAAACGGGTTAAACAACATAGTGGAGTATTGATCCTGCTTTCATCTGGCGGCCCTAGGCTGTAGCAGTTACCTTTGTGCCACATTCCTGCTGCTTTCCCAACAATGCCGTACATTTTCTGCAGAGCTCCCGCCCTCCCCTTGGTGACCTTCTCGTGGTTGGGCTGTGATGGGCTTTGCTGAGGACGCCTCCACTGCTGTGAAGCCTGTACAGCTCCAGTGTGGGCAGAGCTTGGCAGCCTTTCTTGGTAAAGGCGTGCTCACTTGGGGTGATGCTGTGAACACTGGAAAGTGAAGTTTTGCGGCTTGGTAACGTGCTTTTGTTCCTCGGGCTCTGCTCTAGGAACTGCTGGCCTTAGGTGGGGTCCTGGAATGACCACACAGTTCTTTCAGGGCGTTACAGTCAGCCTAAGGGCTGGCTGGGGACCGTGCACCTCCTGCCTTTGTTGGGGCCACAGTTACTGGTGGATGTTCAGTGATCGCTGCCACATGTCCTGGTCTTATGGCAGTCATGGACCTTTACCGATGCAGTGGCTTGTTGAAAACTCTGATTAAGACTCCTGGAGTGGCCAGTATTGCTGAGTTTAGCAAGGCATTTCCTTCTGAGAAATGTCTGAAGCTTCTGACAAGTTGCTGGTGGGTGATTTGAGCACAGTCTGATGTGAGCCCCGGGACTGTCTTGGCTGTGCTGCCTGTGTTCTGTAAAGGCTCTGCAAACTTGTGTGCAGGCTGTGCTGACACCCAGTCAACCATCATCCCTTTGCATGCCCACAGCCTGGGACAGGTTACACAGGCCTGAGGAGCTCCAGCCTCTGTGCTCAGCTGCACGTGTTTATTTACAGGGGAGGAGGGTGCTTCACTATTTCTTTCCCTGTTGGTGTGAACATTCACTCTGAGCCTGCACGTCCTGCCTGGGTCTGCCTTAGGCTCTCTGGGTTTTTTGGCTGCTGTAGAAAAGTGGCTTTAGTACACAAATATTCAGAAATGCTGTTCTGTATGATCTGTTCATATTTCAGGTCTTATGAGGACTTGATCTTTGTTAGTGACTGCTTTGCGTGTCTTGCTTGTGGGCTGTGGGGGTGTTAAAAAGACCTGTTTGTGTGCTGCTCAGCTTCCCACCAGATGCATCCATCATCTTCAAAAGAAGCAAGGGAGAAAGATGGCTTATAATTTTTTTTTTTTTTTTTTTTTAGCCATTGGAATTTGGCATCGAAATAAACAGGTATTCTGGCATGGGAGCAGAGGAGTGCTTGTCTCTGAGCTCCTGTCTCTTGTCACGTGAGGATCTTAAAGGAATCTCTATCAAAGAGCTAACTTTAGTAATGATGTAATTTATTTTTTTTTCAGCTCAGGGACTGATGCATAACTGGGTTCCTGGTGTCTGTGGCAGGGTAGGTTGGTGCAGGAGGTAAATATCTCTGGAGTGCAGCCCAAAAATCGCCTTGAGTAGAATTAAACTCTGAAAGTAAATAATGTCACTGCAACCTCTGGCCTTATGAGGCAAATATTTGGGACTGTCAGCCCCAGTGTTATGTGCTGTGTTCAGAGGAGGTCATGTCTGCTCTTTCTGGTAGACAATGCTGGGAGTAACCCTTGAACCTCTCACGAACCCAAGTCTAAAAAGTTTTAGAGCCTTGATTTTGGCACTTTGGCTCGTGAGATGAAATGGGCATCAACATTTTGTGTGCAGCTCTCCCCACAACCTGTTGTCTTGCCTTTGGGGTTCACTTTAAAGTCTGGCCATGTTGGTTGCTTGATATGGAGAAATCCTTATGGATGGTTGAAAAAGCTTTCTAATACCAGTGCCCTCTTGCCCAAGCCCTGCCAGGGGTGTGTGCAGAAGAGAGAGGCTGGGCCTTGGAAAGGTGAAAACAGCAAACCTCTGACCAGTGTTAACTTTGTTCCTTGGCTTCCAGGCAGTGCCAATTTCAAGATAAGGCAAACACTGCAGTGACCTTATCCAGGGACCTCACTGATATCAGTGTGTGCCTGTCCATTAACCTGGCTGGACTTTGGGTCAAGTTTCTTTGAAGGCTGGACATTGAAAGCGAAGAGTGAACGGCTCGCTGGGCCCACCCCAGTCTTTGCTGGGGTAACTGGAGCAAAGGCAAGGGGCAAGCTGTGTCAGGGAGACTGTTGGGAGGGTCAGCCCACGTGTGATTGCAGGCAGAGGGCTTTCCCATGGCCCTCTGTATGAGTTCTTAGGCCAAACATCTCTTAGAGATCTGCTGACCTCTCAACATGCATCTCCCTTTAAATGTTTGTTTACGTGTGTGTCCTTGGGGTGCTTTGGAAATCTCTGGAGATGCCTAGAAGGATCGAGGCACCCAAGTGTCTGTGCACAGGATCATCATGACACGCTTGGTTTTATTTTGTCCTTAAAAAAACCCAGGCTCTGAGCAGATGGAAACATTAGCATGAGCACTGTGTAGCTTTGTGTTTTAATGCTGTCTCCCAGAGCAGCGAGAGATGCATTACCAAGTTCTTGCTTTAAAAGGGCCTCAAATGGCAGCAGCCAAGCTGGGGCAGCCTTGGAGAGGGACTTTTTGGTTCTTTGTGTTGTGGAGTGCTGCGTGCCTCAGAGGTTGCCTGTGAAATTCATTGTGACTCCTGTGTCATAGAAAAGTCCAGGTGCAAGCCTAGGTTGGCAAGTTACGAGGGAATGACATTAACTGGACAGGAAATGTTCCTGCTTGGCTTTAGAGCTCTACATAGCAAACAAAGGAACAGAAATAACAAACATTGGGTTTACTTAGGAGAAGTGTGACTTTGCTTCTTATTGTTAGCCACAGGAGAACAGCAACTTTCACACAGTGTGATCTTCTGAGCCACAGCATCTCTGCCTACAGACACACTGGTGGACATCTGCTCCTCAAGTTGCCTACTGTGTTCTTCATGTTGATACCTGAAATGTTTTGGTACCTTACTGACTGTTCTGCTGCTCCTTTCCTCCCCTGTGCGTGTGCTGCTTGCTCAAGGCATTTTGGCACCAAGGAGAAGGCAGAAGTAGCATTTAAAACGTAAAGGGTTCCAGATGTGAGCCTGTTTTGGACGCTGCTGGTGGAGGAAAAATGCCTAATCCACACACAGGTGTTCACATTATGGTGTGGCCATGTGGTTTGTGTGGCTAAATCGTCCAGATAAAGCTGATTGTTTTTGTAGGTTAGTTTCCTCTCTCCTTTTTTTAAACTGTAAATTGAAATCCACACTCTGGGAGCCTGCAACTGTATACCTGTTAGCTGCATTCCCTGCTGCAGTGTCAACTTGATGGCTGAAGCTTCACATTCTTAAATGTCAGCAATTAGGTGTTGGAAGTTCCCTTCTTCCTGCTGGAGGAGGTTGGAGGAGGCCCCTGAGAACTGTTTGCCGCAGGAAATGAGAATTGCCAAGATCCTCTATTTCAATGGAGTCTGTGTGATCTCTTCACCCTGTGAAGGCTGAAATAATGCTGATATTGCCACTTCAGCCCTGTTCCTGGCCAGACAGTAAAGCCTGGTGGTTCTTCTGATGTAGTGATTTGCCTTTGCCACCATTCTCTACAAGGACAGGCCAGCAGAGGTGGCTTTGCTGTGAGACTGAGTCTCCTTCCCTGCTGATGAGAAGTGCTTAGTAGTGCTTACACCTCCCCTAGTGCTGTGCAAATCATTTTGCAACTTTATTTTCACAAGGAACGGGCAAATGGTCCATTTTGCACTTGCATGCTAACGAAAAGAGCTTTTAGATTTCCCTGGTGAGAGGTTTCATTTTGAGCATCTTGAAGACAAGATCAGAGCAGGGTTGTGACCTACACAGTCTCATTTTTATGGAAGGTAGCTGGAAAACACATCACTTCTGATGCTGGTTCTTCTTGAAGGTTTTGTAATGACTGAGGTATTACTGCTATTGACTTTGTGTTGGTTTCATGCCAGAACTGTTGATCTTTGTAGAGATGATTTTAGTCCTTCTCTTTACCAGGTAACCTCAAAATAAAAAACCACTACCAGTGGGTCTGTATCTTTTCCATTGATGTAGCAGATTCCAAAATGCCAAGTGGGGTTTGGTCTGCTCATAAGAGTGCTCTTCTAAACTTCTGATGCTTCATACAGGCCTTGTGGATTGATTGGAGCAAATTACATTGAACTCTTGAGCTCTTAAATTATTTTTGGGTCTGGAGTTGATTTGGAGAGTGAAAAATGGATGTCACAAGTGTCTTGAAGACACTGCCCGAGGTAATGAAGCTATTCCAGGCTGTGCAGGCACTGTGGTGAGCAGCACTTCCCTGCTAACAGGGCAGTTGCACAAGGAATAGTTGGGTGTCCTGGGGGGTTCCTGGCTTTGTGCTGCTCTCCAGCTTTTTGTTCACATTTTTTTTAAATGGATGGTCAGAATTCTCAGAGCAGTTTTGACTTAAAGAAGAAATGTTGAGCTGAAGGACTTTAAAAAACCCCGATCCAAACACAAGAGAGGATTGCCTAATTTGAGGCTGGTGTCTGTACCGTGTCACACTCTCTTACTCCTGTCAGTCAGGGATCTTTTTATATGTGAACGAATTTCTGAGACAGACCTTGGAGGCTGAGGTATCTTCCTACATACTTCAGGCTGTTCCAGGAATCTGCTTGAGGTGCTGTTCCCTTTTTTTCCATTTCACAGCCACGCTGCTGCATCCCTTCTGACCAGGCAGGGAATTGAGGCTTTGGACTCAGCCCTCCGAGGAGGCTCCTGAGGTTGCCTGGGAAAATGCTGCTGTGTCTGAGCAGCCGGCGAGGGCAGGCAGAGCTGCCAGACAAGGAGGGGTGTGACTGTCTGGAGCAGTAGGAAGGAGGATGCACACACCACACACTGACCAGTGAGGCTTTGGGGAGCTGCATCCTCCGTTCCTGGCTTTGATCTGGTGTGAAAGGTTCAGCTCCAGGCTGATCTCCCCGGCCCAGCAGTGTGGCAGGAGCAGTTGCTTGCGTGAGACCTTTCTTGATTTCTGTCCTGACCTGATGTGTCATGTTCTGGAGATGATGGTTTTATAAAGATGCTCTTGGGTGGTGAGTGAAGTGCTCTGATATATATTCCCCCAAGCCCCATGGAGTCTTATTTTTCTGTACTTCTTAGGTGAAAAAGAAGAATCTGGCAACTGTGTAGGAGGCTGTTGCTTTGACTGGTGTACACAAGCATTAAAAATGATAAATCTGGGGGTTTTATCTGGGATTTTTGCCTATTTTTTTTTAACTCTTTGAGCTCCTCTCGACTTCTTTGCGCACAGGTAGAAAAATAAAACATAAGGCACGGTCGATGCCTTTGTCCCAGGAGAAATGCTGAGTGTCTGGGGAGTGTGTGCTTAGGGCTACAGCGTTCCCAGTTGTGGCTTGGGGCTACAGCATTCCCAAATGTGTCCTCTCATGCATTTCCCACCATATGGGGCCCGGAGCAGTTATCTGAAACAGTAGTAATGTAAATTGAATGAGCAGTCCAGTTAAATAAGTAATGAAGTTAGCAGGGTGCCTAATTAAATTAAGTTCAAAATTATGTATGGATGATGCCTTTCTAATAATTGCTGTAGGTTTGTCATTGAGGAACTCCACACTGCCCTCTTGGATGAAGCTTCCCCTTTCCCAGGTGAATGTTGGTACCACAGAGGGTTGGCTGTGTTTTACACTTCAGTTTGCTTTGGCTCCTCCCTGATGCTCTTGTGACTGTTGCAGTGTTGCTTTTTTCTCTTTTGCTGAGATGTGTGGAGGGACTTTGGGAGATAACAGTCTCTGCTGCTTTTATGATGGTTTTTTTACATTTCTACAAAGGGTTTCTGATTTTGCTCTTAGACCAGCCTTAATGCCTCACTGATCTTGCAAGGACTGTCCCCTGTCCTTCTCATCCCTGTGGTGCCTGGCAAGTTGTTCCTGTTCCCACAAAGCAGGATGGCACATCTGATAACTCTGGGCACAATGATTTAGCCCATTTTTTTATTTGAAAATCATCTCTTCGTTTCCATCCTTCTGGGCTGCTTTCAAACAGCAGCAGTTTGAAGGTGTGTGTCAGTTTGGGGATAAACATTAAGCTGAGGTGAAAGAACGATTTAGAAGTGAGAGAAAGCTGCTGAAATTAAAGACAGTTGAGAAGATGCAGCCCTCACAGCCACCAAGGGAATTCTCCTCTCTCCAGACAGCACGTTGAGGGCAGTGTCTCCCTGTCCTGGGCACAGCCAGGCACTCAGTGCATTTTGAAGATGGGTTGTCAAGGCAGAGCTGGCTCTGGCGGGCAATTACTGACCTTTGAGGTAATGTGTCCTTAATAGAAGGATGTGAGTACATCAGAGGAAGAATTGTCATTGTCATTATCATCTTTTCACCTCCTTTTGAGAAGGGCAGGTATATTAAAGGGCCTCTGCTCCAGCAGGAACTGGTCCTGCCCCTCCAGGAGATGACTTCTGACTTTTCTGAGACAGAGTAGATGTGGGGAGGAGAGAGAGCCCAGATGACCAGAGCTCTGTTGCTGTATTTTGAATTCCACCCCTGCCCCACTGTTCATTTTGCACCAGGGTTTATGTGCTAGGTCCCAGATGGTGTCTTCAGTGGAGTAGCCAAGCTTTCCTGATGCAGGGGCTGTGCTCCTGGGGACCCACAGCTGGCAGTGTGTTCTGGGCAGGGAGCAATAAATGCTCTGCAGAGAGATGCCTGGGACAGCAGCTACGGTGATGAATGACAGATTTTTGTCACGTTCAGGGCAGTCTGATTCTTCCTTGTTGATGGTCTCCCTGGGAGAACCTCTAGGTGATGAACAGGAGGGTCATGCAACCACTTTTTCTCCAGGAATGGCAAATACTTTGCAGTGCTTCTTCCCCTGTGCTGCTTCATCAGAGAATCTGGAGGTCCTTTGCAAACCTTTAATTAGTCCTTGATTGGCCTTGGCACCTCCATGCCCAGTGCCCCTGTGACAGAGCAGCAAGATTGGAGACCCTTGTAACCCCTCATCTCCCACGTGGGAGTGTGGAAGTAGAAGGATCTTGGCTAGAGTCCTTATGAAGCCAGAGAAGTTTAGTAAACCACAGGGTGTAGTGAGGGATATAACGAAGTGATTTGCATGGGTGCAGTGACCTGAGCAGGGCTCTGCACATTTCATGCACAGTTGCGTTAAAGGGATGCTGATCATTTTCAGCATGACCTGCTAATTATCAGAGCAGATGAAAGCCTTTTTTTTTTTCCTCTTTAAATCCTCCTCCCCCTACATGCTCTCTTCTTCTCCCTGCTCCTTCCCCGAGCCCTTATCTAAGCTAATCAACATGACACAAACAGCCAAAAAAAGCAGTATTCTTACAGCAGCTATTAAGTAGAAAGGAGACAGCGGGCGTCTGGAGCCCCTCGGGAGGCTGGTATAACCCATTGCTTTTAACAGCCAGAGTGAGAGCTGCAGAGTCAGAACAGAAAAGCTTTAAGCTTCTTTCTTTTGAGGTCCTAATACGCAGTGACCTGTATGCTATGATGTAGATTTTTAAGAAGACCCAAATGTGGAATTTTAGTGGCGATGAGGGGCTTCCCACATACTTGATAAATTCCTAGTTAAATATAAATTAATATCAATAGCTATGTATATTTTGGGTAAGTTTTCAAAAGTTTGAGACATGTGGCTATGTCCTTCAAGGAGAGTCTTTCCATCCCAAATGTGTGTTTATTGTTGATACAGCGTCCCTCAGCAGCAGAACACACAGCTAGGGGAGGGTCATGTTAATCTGGTGAAGTAGTTTCTGTGATTGCATCAAGCTGGACACAAGTTTGTTTTCTTCCATATTTCAAGCGTTTGTTTTATCTAGAGCTGTGGGAGGGATTTTTCCATTGTCCTCTGCTCTGTGCTAGATGAATCCTTAAAAGTTGTGCTTGAGGTGATAACGGAGCATGCTGAGACAGAGGGACAGCCGTGTCTTAGGGATTTCAGCTGCGGTGGTACGCTGGAGGGAGGCTGAGCAAATGGACACCGTGTTTAAATAGTGTGTCCTGAATTGCTTTAATTTGCTTCTTATTTTGCAAGCCGTTGGCTGGGTTTTCTGTCCTTTCAGAAATCAGCAGCTTCTTATGAAATATGGAGCTGTTTAAAAACAGACAGCAGCTGCTCCATCCTTGCGTCAGCACGGACTCGGCAGAAGGAAGGGGAATGGTAGACGGTTGTTTAGCTGTGATATTCTTCCCTTCATTGCTGTTGTCATATTGTGTTAACAGAAGGTCTGATCAAATATACACCAGGAAAGTAAGACTTAATGTTTCTTTGTTCTCCTGGAATGGTGTTGGGAGGGGAGTGGGGGAATGTTTGAATGAGACTTTTATTTATGTGGTTGGGATAGCTCAGCGCTGCCTGTGTCGGTAGATATGTTTTCTGCTCTTATTTCTTAGGCTGCTTGCTATATTTTTAGCTGGGAAAAGTCTTTACTTTGTTTGTACAAACCCTCTGCTATGTGGTACAGAAATTTTGGGGGGGGGTGGTAGTGTAAGTATTTAATTGGGAGAGTATGATCTATTCACACTGACTTCCTAACTTGTTTTAAACTCTTCTCTAAAAAAAAAAAAATCTCAGCCAGATTCTTTAAAAAATAAAATGAAAAATGAGGAACATTGTTGCACAAGAACTGGAAAGAACCCAAATAGTTTGCTTACTGTTAAAATTGCGACATGACTGGAAACATTTGGTAAAGAAAAATTAATTGCGTGGTGTATTTGTGGTTTCCTGTTGAATCTCAATTTCTAGAGGAGGTTGAAAATCCCATGGATGTTTCCTCAGATTACTAGATAGCATTATACCTTGTGTGCATGATGAAAGACCTTCAGTAATCATGCCAGATATCCATGGCTCGCTATAAAAAGTCTCTCCCATCTGGAACATGGCTGTTTTCTCCTTTTTAGTAGGATGGTTTGAGCAGGGATAAACACGCAGTGAAATTTACTTATCCAATGTTATTCCACTGCCAATGTGGGCTTCCTTGCAGTCTGGGATCACCTGAAGAAGGAGGCTCCTGTGGTCATTAGTCCTCAGATAGACTTTTTAATGAGCTTTGAAGCCATGGGCAGGGATGGCTGGTAAGGGGGAAGGGGAGAGCCAAGCAGTTGTCATTCAGCAGAGAATGGGCTTGAATGTGGTTGAAAATCTGCTCTGGGTCATCTCACATCACTCCTGGGTAATGATCCTGTGCATATTGAGCTGCAAAGCCAGAGCTTGGGGGAATCAGAAGGGAGAACAACCAGGACTGTTTGGAGTCCCCCTTCAGCTGCCCTTTGAGAGCCCCCACCGTGGCCAGTCACGAAGCCACTTCCATGCGGAGCTGGAGCTCCTTTTGAGGAGCACCTGCTTGTGAGAACGGTCACACCTAGGAGGGGTGGGTGGAGAGGTAGGGTGGTGAATACTGGGGCAGATTGTTGAGGAACATGGTGGCTCCCATGTCTGGAGGCTTGGGGAGTGTCTGAGAGCTGCTGGTGAAACCCTGGGCTGGAGACATCTGGCCAGGGGTCAGATCAGAGCATCACATTGGCCCCCAGCCCCTGCTCTGCCTCCTCGTTTGATCACGCAGGAGATGTTTGTGTATGCAGAAGTGTAACTCGTGGTGACACAGGGCTTAAGGTTGTGAAATCTTTGAGGCTCTTCTGGGTATTCCTGTGGGAAGGGAAGAGTTATCCCTCAGATAATTCCATGGGGAAATAGTTAATCTCATAAACACCAGAGGTTGTTTTCTAAAGCGAAGGCAGGGCTGTGGGGGAGCGTGGTTAACCATGTAGAGTGAAGACAGGCTAAAACTCATAAAGGAAAAATGTATGTGGGAGTTTATAGATGTATATGAGTGTATTAGAACTTCAATTTGAGATCACTGACTGAGATTAAAATGCACTACTGTGGAGCTACACCAGTTACAGAGAGCTGAGAGCAACTTTTTGAGATGGATGTGGCCCCACAACTTGATGACTGAGAACATGCAAAGTCTGCGTTTTTAAAGTGCTGGGTTTCTTGGTTTAGTGGAAATAATGAAAAACTTATTTTAGGATTAATGCTTATCCAACTTCCTGAAAATTCCCATTTAGTTTTGAATGTGTTCACTCTTGGGCTGTTGGGAGTTAAATTTTCCTCATGACTCAATTGTGGAAACGGTCTTCATTTATCGTTTCCCAGTTTAGCTCCCGTATTAAAATTATAACAAGGCTGGGATTTATTTTTGTCTTGTGTACATTTATCTCCTGTGTATCCTTGTGTCTATTTTTAGAGTCCTGCTCCATTGCTAAATGGATTGGCCGAGTTCTTGGGGACAAAATATTGAAGCATATGACTAGTCTGCAGTACCCCTCAGCCACTTGGCTCTGCAGTATTCATAGTGCCTGGGTTTACCCAGCGTTTGTCACAGCTTATTTTAAATGCTGAGGATGTGGTGGGCAGAGCCAGCAGATAGGAGATCTTAAATGGCACATCAATTTGTGAGTGAAAGGAGGGAGGAGGTGGACATGGAGGGGAAGCTCCAGCTGAGAATAAACAGATAACAGTGGTGTGTGTTTGGGAAGCAGCTGAGTTGCATGGCCTGGGTATGGCCCCCTTGTTTAGATTTTTTTATTTGGATTTTTTTTTCTTTCTTTCTTTTTTTTTTTTTTCCTGACAGGTTTTTTCTGTTTCAGACGGAAAATCAGGAAATGTCGAATCCTCTGGAAGAGGACTGGTTGGATGGCTATGAACTTACCCTGCCCTGAGTTAAAAAAACAAGCTTTACATAGGTTCCAGCCATGTTTCAAAGTCCTTGTGACTTGTGCCAGTTGGTGGCTGAACACTTGTCCTCCAATTTCTACCTGGCTTCTTGGCTTGCACAAGAGTGATTTGTGTTTCTGCTGATCTTTCCTCCTGGTTCCACATCCAGTCTGAGCTAGCTGGTTTTTTTGGTCTTTCAGGGATTTGCTCAGTTTCATAACTTAGGTGTTGAGTATCTTAACCATGTTCTTGCTTTGCTTGCAGGGTCTGTTTGTCCATGTGGCCTCTTATGTGTCTGCAGCTCTCTCCCAAGCGTTAGGAAGATCCTCAGGGCTCTGCACTCTGTATTGTTATACCTTTCAGAGGTCTAGTTTTTGATGCTTTTAAATTATTTTAATTGCCTAGGCAGTGCCTTTGGCAAGGGCATGGCCCAGAACCCACAGAAACAGACAAGACTCTTACTGGAGAATAGCACGGCTTGGCATCAGATTCTTCGTTTGGTTTTTATTCCCTTCTACTTTATTTTTCTAAAAGATATGATGAGCTACTTCCCTACTCTGATTTTTTGGATTTTTTTTCCCTTTCTCTGCTGTCTATGGGATATACTCTGCTACTGGACTTCTTGATCCAGTTGGAGAGGCACTGTCTGGTAATGCCAGCTTTTGCACAGATCCTTGAATGAGTCGTCTTTTTCCACCTCCTCCCTTCTTTGTGTTCCTCATCCAACATCCTTTGGTTCCTATGTATGTGCCACATGCTTCCTTTGTTTTGCCTGTGTTAACAGCATTTTCTGATGTTGGAGCCTGTTCTGAAGGATGTGGCTTGGCCCTTGCAAAGCTTTTTCTGTGCTGCAGCCTCCTCTGGTAGAGGCAGGTGTGGCCAGTGTGTAATTGTACCTGGGATGGGTGTGTTTTTTGGAGGCTCTGGCTTGTGGAGCAGGGGGATGGTTTAGCCCTGGCCATGCAGCTGTGGGTGTAGGAGACTTGGAGCTGCAGGGTAGGATCAGCACACAGGACTGAGCTGCCTGAGGGATTTGTTACAGTGGCCACAGAATTTGCTTGGCAGGTGGAGGAGGGTTGATGAAATAAACCTGCTTCCACCAATTGTCCAGCTTTTGTATTTCTTTTGGGGATTTTTTTTTTTTTTTCAATTTCATAGACTTTAAAGCATGCGGGATTGAACAGTTTAATTAACTGTGGGAACTGCTGGAGAGAACTTACTGGGTTTTTCTGCAAACCTTGCTGCCCTTTTCATGCTTTTAGCACAGCAGAGTTGCTGTGAGCAAGCAGGCAGGAGTGCCTGAGAATGTGGCCCAGGTAAGATGTTATCACCTGAACAGAGATCAAAGTGCCTGTGCAGTTGACTCTGGTGTGTAGGCTGGCTGTTTGCTGGTGGGAACCAGTCCCTGATCTGGTACCCCCACCTGGGCAGGCTGCTTGTGGAGCCAAGGTGCACCTTGGGCACATTGCTAATCTTTGGGTCATCTACTCTTCCAGCTGTCACCTCAAACTATTTCAGAGGCTGTGAAACTGGTTACAGGAGAAATACCAGTGGTGTTGTTAAAGTTATAGGAGCTTTATGGAAAGCTGGAGGTTTGGCATGGCCTGCCAGCACGTTTTCAGAGGTTGCTAATGGGTGATATTTCAGCTTGTAATCCTGCTCCCCCTGCAGTGAATGGGTGAATAGAGGCTCCCTGACTTTGCAGAGGCTGGCATTCGGCCCAAGTTGTTCTCCTGATCCTGTCAGAAAAGTCACCATGTCTTGGCATGGCTGAGCATGTGCTTTCCAGGCCGTGGGAACCACCTGAGTGGTGGTACAGGAGCTGTAAGTGGCTGCAAGTGGCTCCTTCTCCAGGGAGAGCAGGAGAAGTGAAGACCCACCTTGGAATAATGGAGGTTATAACAACAAGGTTCTGGCTTGTGTTTCCAGCTTTATTAGCAGTGATCAAAATTGATTTTCTAATGTATTTTTCTTGTGCTCCCAGTGATTTTCTGTGGTCAAATCTGCCTTCTTGTTTTGTCCCTGTGCATGAATGGATTGTATTTGGAGCTGGCTTCCAAGCTGCAGAGTCTGCTTCATCCTGTCCAGAGGCTGTACATGATCGAGCACACACTTAATCGGTCTGGAATTGTTAAAGGTCAAGGATATCATTGCAGAAGGTTCATTTTAAAAAAACCTCCACAACATTCTGTAAGAGGCGCTGCTGCTTATTTCCTTTAAATCCTTAGATTTGGGGTTTGAGAGGAAAAATTACTAAATGATGTCTTAAAGCTGAATAAAGAAGTCAGTATTGAATGTTTTAATGTCTTGCAGATGCTGTGGGGTTGTGGAGTTTTATTTTAAATTTAACAATGGGAGTTGGAGTGGCTCCAGCACTGTAAAGAATAGTCTGTTTAATTAAGGGTTTAAGCTGGAAGAGCGTGTGTAGTGTAATGCCATTTTAAAGTTTCAGCAGGGTTTTGTAGTTGTTATTCCCCATCTTGCATCATCCATCTGTGTCTGGGGTCATGGTGGGGCTGGGTGTTCCTTACCCAGAGAATGGAGCTTGGTCTGTGGAACAGCAGTGAGGTTTCTCCAGATGTTTTAGCCCTGACTTTAACCATTTTCTCTTTCTTGTGACTCCTGATGCCCACCTTAAGGTGCTGTCTTTGCAGGCACATACACACAGGAGGAAACACCAGCTTTGGTTTTCCCTAATAACTTGGGGTTTTTCTTCGGGCTGGGGAGAAGGTGCTTTGTAGTCATGTTCCTGGATGTCACCTTGGTAATAGCAAATTGGGATGGAAGCAAATTTTGGGGCAAGGGGCAGGAGACTGGGATCAAATGCAGTCTGCTCAGGGAGGTATCCTGAGACACACTGAGGTTTCACTGCAATAGAGGAGCATGAGACAGAGCTGTGTCTGTGACAATCAGCAGAGCAGGGCTGAGTCCCATCCCCATGGAAAGTTCTTAGGGTTCTCTGTGGCTTCTTCACCTGTAACTTACTGGAGCAGAACCAGAAAATTTGCCGTTAAAACGAGAATAAATTATTATTCTCACCTAGAAAACACAAGTGTTCCAGTCACGTGACCCTGAGTCCTCATTTGAAAAAACAACATTGTGAGATTTAAGGTTGGCATCTCTTAATTTCAGCCCATTCTGAGCTCATGGGATTCAGGTAGATGCTCCATGACAGGTCTGGTTTTCTCCCCCCTCGTGCGTGGCTCTGCCTGGCTCTGTGGTAGCACAACGTGTATTTAATTATCAGCAGCAACAGCTGCTGCTTTTGGCCATCTTGCACACTTTGGTATAGGAACCAGCATCTGCCAGGGTGTGCTGCATCCTGGTTTGTGCTAAGATGATTGCTTGACTGCTTATTTTTTTTTTTCTGTGGGAATTAGGCTCTTCTGTGGCATTAGGATTGTAGCCTTGTATCAAAGGCTGAGCAGCTGTGAGCCTGATGTGTACCAAGGAACCTTTATGGTTTGCATTTAGTCTCTCCTGGTATGTTTATTCCCATAAAATAATTAATTGAACTAGAGCTCCAAGCAGTGTTATCACCTTTACACATTAGAAAATCATAATCATGCTCTGCAACTTAATGAGATTTAGAAAGAAATGTTCTTTTTTTCTTTGCCTTCTGGTTTTGAGTGTTAAAGACTCCCAGGGGTCATGCATTCAAGCCTTTCCTGGAGATCACGGGGGCAGTGGGCTGCTGTGTGCAGAGGGCTGGCCATGGAGAGCCACCAGTGCAGAGCAGGAGCCTTCGGGTTTCCCAGAGTTCTTGCCAGAAATGGAGCTGGATTATGAGCACTGGCAACACTGTTTTGAGAACTGAGCATGGAGAATGGAGCTGTTTCTTGTGGTGGCCTTGGCTCTGCTGTTTTTCAGTTTTCTCTTTAATTTCTATTGTTTTCTTTGCTTATTTGCTAACTTGCAAAATTCAACAAATTGCAGAGGATCTCCCAGCCCTTGGGGTAAGTTTTCCTCAGGACTGCAGTGAGCCAGCACTTGGCAGTGGCACTCACTGAGCTCCTCCTGGGAGGTGTAGATACAGCTGGGACCTGCTGCTCTTCAGGTGGTCAGGGTCTGCGCCAGGGTGTGGAGATGGTGGGGTCATCCTGGACAGAGTGTGTGTGTAGTCAGGGTAAATATTAACTTCACATCATCTTGAGAGCTGCTCTGTGTGTGTGTTAGCTACTCATTTCAGTAGGATTTGGTTGAAACTCAATCACAAGTCCACCTGAAACCACTACAGCACCTTAACTTCATCACTCTTCCTACACCACTGACATTAATGATGACTTGAGTGTCTTTTCCTCTTCTGTTTGAGTTTTGCTGCTGTTTCTCAGTCTTGCTGGGATGTGTTGCTGCCTTTAACTCATTCAGCTTCAGAATAAGCCCAAAGCATATGGGCAGGTTGCCCTACACTGGCACAGGGCATCTCGAGTGCAGCTGGTTCTCCAGGACATCCCTGCAATGTTATCCCAAAAGGACATGTGAATTCTCCCAGCATTTGATGAGAGAGGATTTATAAAGCATCTTGCTTCCCTGCAGCTCTGTATATCACACCCAGAGCCCCACCAGCCTGCTCACAGCTCACCCGGGGGGAGCAGTGACAGAACCACATGCACAAAGTGTTATTTTGTGGTCTGTTTTCTCTCAGGCCAGGCGAGCTGGAGAAGAACCTCGCACGCAGCTTGCTGGAGCCAACGAGCAAATGTACCTGCTGAGTAATAGACTGAAATAAACCCAGAAAAGCCCAGATGGGCTTGTGGCAGTTACTGCAGATGCTGTGTCTGTGACAAATCAACAAATCCAGTAGATGGGAAAGGGTTCCTGTGTGCTGTCCCTGGGAAGAGGGGCATCCCCTGCTCCGTGGCCTGGCTTGCCCTGGACCGTTCATCTGGGCAATGCCTGCTGGTGGTGCAGGAAGGAAATGGTTAAAGGAGGAGAGGTTGTCAAGTTGGGTTAGCCATCAGATAGCTAATATTTTAGAGGTTTTTCAGAGCTAAGCTATAAAAAGGCCGTAGCAGTATTTCAACTCGGCCCATTGTCTGCTGGAAGCCAGCCAGCGTTGCCATGCCGACGAGGAATTATTACTTGCTGCCAGAGCTGGAGGAAAAGCTCATACTTTTGGCTTCAAAACAGGAGGGGTGGACTTATGTAATCCACTGTGTTTATAGGCTGAGACTGGCAGGAGCATTGAGAAATAATTACAGGCTTTCCATTTCATTTCCAGATTGGTTTTAAGGCTGTGTGGCCTCGCTTTATTTATTTATTTAGAAGTTAAGAGGGTGGCTGCTAAAGATGCAGGAGGTGATGTGGGGATGCTGCTAGGTAAGTACCCCCCAGTTCCCTCCGCTGGCTGGCTGGGCGGCTTTTGTTTTGGTGGCGTTTTGTGTGGAGAACTAAACTAGGCCATAGCAGAAAGAAGTTGCTTTGAAAAACTGGGACTTGGCCCGGCGACACAGAAACAGTGTTTAACGCTGGAGGCTGAGCACACACCCCTGCTGCTCGCCGGTGGAGGTGAAGTGCGAGGTTTTGTGAGCCCCTGCTGCTTTCTGAGGTGATTTTATCCCTCCAACCTCTCCTTGGCAGGGAGCATGTAATTTTAGGGGGAAGATAGCAACAAGGAAAAAAGAGAGGAAAAGTTTGGATTTTTTTTTTTCTTTTTCCGGGACGTCTTGGTCTGGCGCGTTGCTCTGCCGGCTGGAGAGGGGATTTGTCAGTGGGATCAAAGCAGTTTTGCTGATTTTTCGTGCTTTTCAGAGGTGAATTGCAAAGTTTAGCCTGTGATTACCATGGGTTTGTTCCTCCCGGGAGCAGTCAGCAGATGATGCTGTAATTTGGGTTTGCCTGAAAAGCAGCGCTCGGTGTGTTTTGACTTGGGTCAGGCCAGTGGGAGTTTGCAGCTGCTGCTCTGGTGCTGGCTGTCACATACAGGGAGTTACTGCTGGTGAACTCTCCTGCAGAACTTTGAGAAGAGGTGGTTTTGCTGGTTCTGAGGGTCCTGTAATCCTGGGGAAAGACACTTGTGAGGTGGTGGGACAGGGCTTTTGCTGGGCTGGAAAGCGGCAGTGGGGTGAGGGATGCTGCGGGCGGGCTGTGCTGGGGCAGAGTCAGAGCTGGGCTGAGCTGTGCTGCTCCTCGTGATGCTCAGTTCTCCTTCAGTAAATGAGAATCTTGCAACTGTGACTTTTTAAATCTCTTTAACTTGGTGTAAAGCTCCAAAGAGTGAACGAAGGCCATTTTCAGAGGGGTTGAAGAAGAATGCTTTGATCCGAGGCAAACTTTCTGCAGAGGTTAGAAAGGTGTATGGAAGCTGCACTGTGCTGTGATTTTTTTAAAGTTTTCTTTCATTGCACAGTGTCCTACTAAGGAGTTATTTTCTCAGTCGGTGCTAATCATCCTTCTTGCCACTGTTGTATGGTGTGTACAGATGAAATATCCCTACTGCTGTGCCAGACTGCTGTTGAGAGTGGACTCCAGTGTTGTCCAGCACCTGTGACTCAGAGATCCTGCACTTCTTTGGGACAGCTGCAGTCCCATATGAACGTTTGGGTCCTGTCGTGAAACATGGGTGCCTCAGTGGAACTGATGTACACAACAGCTTGTTGAATGCATATTGCAGGAATAAACTGCTTTTTCCACAGTTTCCCACAGTTTCCCACAGTAATTTTCAAAAACTTGGGAAAGTGGTGGCATACTTTCAGTGGGGAAATGTCCCTTGAAACAGCAGGTTTGCCTGGTGTTATCAGAGATGCATGGGTGTGTTACACAAAATAATTCAATCATTTAATGATCCATAATACCGTTCTAACTCCTACCACAGATGCTGTTGGATTCAATGCAAGTTGGATTTGTTACTGCAGGGGTTTTTGGGTTTTTTTTTCCCTTTCTCTGGGATTCATGCCAAGATGGAACTGTATGTTCTGTTCTTAAGAGCTATGAGTAATGTATGTGTGAATCTATAACATAAGTAATACGAGTATATAAAATGTGTGAGTATGCAGGATCTGTGTATCCTGCGTCTGCAGAGCACCTCACACAAGCTCTGTGTGCGTTCTGAAATGGGGTGTGATACATGTCTGGGCAAAATTAATGACATGCCTTGGAGTTACTGCTCGCTGCAGAGCCCTGTCTGATGGCCTCATCCCAGAGAACTGAGCTGAAATCCCAGTCACAGCTACGCTTTGGCTGCTTAATTGCCCTTTTGGAGGCGTTACAAATTAGAGGGAGCTGGAAGTCCCTCCCTGTACCTTAACAGAGAAGGGAGGGATGCTTGCACCGTAGCCTGATGTGTTCTGCAGGGTTGGTGGAGCAGTGGGGTGTCTGGGGGTGCTTGGGGCTCTGTCTTTTGGAGCAGGGGATACAGGGAGTGCTCAGGGTCCCACTCTGCATCACCCCAGGTAGGTGCTGCTCCAGGAGCTGCTGTGTGAGTGATGCACTCCAAGGCAGGCATGCTGCTTTTAGTAGGATTTTTTTGATTTTTTTTTTTAATTTTTCAGATGAAGAAAATGGGCTTTCACTCATAAATTATTTTTCTTATGTGAAAAATGAGAAGGTGGCAAGTAGCCAATTTCCCCGCCTCCCTCTTCCCAGCTCCGATGAGGTCATTGCCTCTTAAAGTTTATACCACGCACTGTGAGACATGGCTGGAGCAGCAAGGAGGCTACAAATGACTCTCTCGGAGCGGGTGGGAGTGATGACCGCCCATCCCTGAGATGTTAGTGAGCCGTAAGTGATACCTGGGCAGACAGACCGGGGAGGAGGCTGGGACAGATCTCTGGGAAAAGCTTACAGGATCAGATCCGTGTGGGAGGGGAGCGCCCTGGTCACTTCCCGGTCCCTGCTCTGCTCCAGGTACAAGGTGTACAGCAGGGTCTGAGGGGGTGCTTTGGATGCAGCTCCACGGGGCAATCGTGCTGTTTGGTGGGCTGCCAGGTGGAAGGAGACTGGGCATGTGCTTTGGTGAAATGGGATCAGCAGCAGTCCTGGCATTCCTTGTCTGAGCTTGCTCTTGTGTCCATTTACTTTTCCTCGGGAATTTCCTCAGTGCTGTTTTTGCAATGGGGTTGCGAAAGTTCATGACCCAATGAAGGATTCTCTCTAAGACCTTTGTGTCCCTGGCTGAGTGGCTGCCTGGAGAAGCTGTTTTTCTTTTCCCTTGAACTCCATGCTGAGCTGCGTGTGGATTCCTGAGCTATTGTTTTCTTCTGGTCTGTCCTCCCCGCCATCCCGTGGTGGGAGTGATACGGAAACAGGACTGCCCAGACCATGAGGTGGTCCCTGGGGCTTTCCTACACACTGCAGCCCAGGAGGGTGGATTTGGAGAGCTGAACCCTCCTCCCCACAGCCTCCATTGGGGTACCTGGGGACAGTGGCCTGCGTTGTCTGTGGTTTTCAGCTGCAGCATTGGCCTGAAACTACTATTTCATAGGTGCCATAATTGATTATTGAAATGTCAGAGTTTATTTGCTACCTGGTGCCTTTGCTGTGGCTCTGATTTTGGCTGGAGTTGGCTGTACCTTCTGAGGTGGTCAGGGAGAGGACTCTTGATGTGTCTCTTATTGTTTCCCAGCCCTGTCACTGCTCTGTGGAGGTGTGATGGGCTGAAGAAGTGCAGTTGCAAGTTAGTGAGGGAGGGAACTTTGGCAGGGGTCCTACATGTTGCTGTGCTTTTAGACACAAACTTAATAAAACCCAACCTATATTAAAATTGCTCTTCCATTACAGCTTGTCTGTTCCCTGGAGATCATTGAAGCATCCTGTAACTTCCAGCTGCTCTTGTGCTGCTGCACCCCAGCGATATCTTCTGTTCACCAGTTCTTTGTCTTTTCACTTCTCCTTAGCAGCCTCGTGGATTTTTTTTCCCCCATCGACACAATACAATCACTTCTTGTTAGCCTATCTTACTCTTTCCTCTTTCAAGGAAGGGAAGGAGCAGGGGAACCAGATCTGATAATTCCAGTGAGTAGAACTGTTCCCCTGAGCCCTTTATAAAGAAATAAAAAGGCTCTCCTTCTCTCTGCTTCTCTTTGAGTACAAGCACTTTACCCTCTTGGATTCCCTGCAGGCTCCTCATACTGCTAAAATTGAAACATCAAGATGTCTGAGGCAGCAGGAATTACCATCAGTGTTTTGACACCTGGAGGTACAATTTCTATTAGCTTTTATATAAAAACAACACCAGTTTTGCCAACAGAGTTCTTGTTAAATAATGCATGAAGACCCCACTCCTGTCAGTAGGTATTTTTCTTTCACTTCCCTGGACTCTTGGATAATGGCTTAATTTTTGTGACCATTGGGGAAAACGATACACACTCTCTCACATGGAAATATATGCAGACAGAGAGTCAATTACCCCATTTCCTAATTAATGTGGGGGAGATAGGGGAAAGCAATTTGAGGTTGGTCCGTTGAGCAGGCTTGGATCATTGTTTTATTTTTTTGCAAGCAGCAGAACACAGTTCTCCTGAGAGCTTTGATGGTAAATAAGACTCTTTCTGGGTGATCTGAGAGGCCCTGGGAGCATCTGCGTGCTCCCAGACAGAGATGAGCACAGGGGTCATCAGGAACAGAAATGGGAAACTTGTGGTTTTGCCTGGATGATGCTTGGCATGGAGCATATGCTCTGTGCTCACTTTTGGGGGAAGTGAAGTGAAACAGAAGGGCACAGCATGTGGATGTGACTGCTAATAGTGAGAATCAAAGTACAGTTTTGACATTTCTAACCTAATAAGTGGTGCTGCGTGTGAGAGCCTGCTTATTTTCCTTTTTCACCATGAGATGCTTTGACAGAGGAGTAAAGTCCCATTTTGACATTTCTGTCATTTTAACTAAAGAGAGAGATTACAGTAAATTGGATTAAGTGAAAATCTTCTTCAGATGTTTGTGGTTTGGGCTGATTTATGGATAGATGTCATTTGAACGTCATTCTGCATTTTTTAAGCATCTGCTTGATGGTTGCTTTAATGCTGCTTCTGCAAATAGTCCACGCAGAGGAGGGAAGGCTGAGCAAGCAGCAGCACCCCGTGACAGAGCTAATGCTGGTGTGTGGCATGGGGACAGCAAAACACTGTCCTTCTCACGCTCCTGCACTCCCACTGCCAGATTCTCTAATGGGTGCTTGCTTCTCATTTGAGTTCCTGTTATTAAACCTCGTTATCTTCTGTTGAAAGTCATTTCAATAGGCTTTTTAAAGTGTTTTTCCCACCCTGGAGAGAGATGGTTCAGTGCACACATTCCTTATGATGCTCTTGGCAAATCTGGGGTTGCCTGTTGCCCCACAAGCGGCGGTGACGTTCTTGTGGTTATGCTCGTGGCAGAGTCCTTCACTCGCCGTGCCTGTGACTCTTCCAAGAACCAAAATATTCTCCTAAGCATGTGCTGGCTCACTGACATGAGCAGCAGCATGTGAAAATACTTTGTCCATGCATGGATATTTCCAAAAGATAGTGTTGAAAGTTCTTCCATTAAAGTTACAGCCTGAGACTTCTGCAATATATATGTCCTTCGTGGCTTCCTCCACCTAAGCTATTTAGAAGCTGCTGGTGCCATTTGGAAAGCTGCATAATCTCTTGTGGGTGATGATGTAACCAGCACTGTAATCAAATCTGCCGATGATGTCATTGCTGGAGTAGTCCAGTGTTCCCTGGTGCAGTGATTAGTGATGAGATTGAAGTGTCAGTGCAGTTGGTGATGGGAGAGTGGGATATCCCCACCCTGGGAGGAGCAGGGCAGTTGTTGGCCAGCCCTGCTCCTGCAGCTGCCTCTGTTCCACACTGAGGGAAGGCAGTGTGTGACTGGGACTGTAAAAATTGCCCTAATTCTCTCAAGGGACTGGATGTCTTAGATTGTGTCTGTATTTATTTTTACTGTCCGGGGGCAGGAAGGCACTGCGCAGGTAAAGGTTACAGAAAGGTGCCATCAGAAGCACAGTGCATCAATTCCCAGCTTCTTGGGGTGAGTCAGCTGATGCTTCACATCTTCCTATCAAACTGAGCCCCACTGGTTTGATTTGCAGGCTCTCAGCACTGCCAGAGATTTCCTCGTGCTGCTGTTGACACCAGGGCTGTGGTGTTTTGTTTTCTTCCTCTGCACCCACCTCGGTGCTTTGCAGCACCCTGGCAGATAAAAGACAAGATTTTGCCTTTTGCCATGTGAGCATTTTGTGCCTTGCTAGTGACTCAAAGGGCAATTCTTAAAAAATTTTCTATATTATTTTTCATGATACGATTATTAGTAGAAGATCACGCTACCGAGGGAAGATAAAATTGTAATCCTGCTTAATGGCTGATCTTATCCAGCTGAGTAACTCTCATTGCATAAGGGACAGTGACCTGAAATCTTCTAAAACCGTCGGACAGGATGCCTTTCCCTTCTCTACTTGGCACACAGGGGTGTGATACAGATTTTAAATGGTTTAAAGTTTAACTATTTTACTTTGAAATTTGAATACCTGCTGATAACTAACCTTTGGGTTGGTGTGCCAAAGAGAACAGTGGTGCTGCAGGGTGTGAGTGACTTTCATGTATCAGTCTACGTGTTAAACTGCATCTCTTGCAGCCTGGTTTGCTCTTTGGGATTGCTAAACAGCATTTACAAAGCTTACCTGGCATGAATGACAGGAGGATCAAACAGGAGAGCTTGATCTCACCACCCTTCTCAGGCAAGTTCATGAGAGAGGCTGGGGTGGGAGCTCTGAGGGATGGCTCTGGCACTGGGGAAGAGCTCTGCTCCATCCCTCTCCATCACACTCCCACCACTGGATACCCTCAGAGAGGGTAGGTGAGTGTTGGCAGCACTCTGGCTTTACCACAGGTGATATCCTGGGGACTGGCAGTGGGGAAGGAAGAGGGTTTTTTCTCTCTGATGTGGGTGAATCACTGCTGCCTGTGATGGATTCTCACTGCGACAGGCTCTAAATGGGAACTCCCAGGGGAAATTAGCCTGCAGCTTTTGCCTTTATTAAATATTCTCCAGTGCCATCCCAAAGGAGCACTTTTTAATGCTCTGCAATGTTTCATCTGTATTTTTAACATCACCTACATGGAATGTGGCAGTAGATGGTCTATATTTACATTAAAGCCTATGCACAAATACTTAATAAATGATAAATAGCACGTTCTGTTCTTCAGATCTGTCACATGACGGGGTCCTATACGTAGGTGTGGGAATCTCAGCTGGAGATATTGCAGATTATTACAGAGTCTGATAGCTTACTTAGAGTTAGGGCTTATAATGATTGATTTATCCATTTATTCAAACACCTATTTAATGATTGATTAAACCTTTATAAACTATTTGTAACTTTCAAAATGGGACCTGATATATTGTAGCTCCTTTAGCATCTAGCTAATAAAACAGGCTGTGGACCTGTAATGCCAATTTAGTTGACAGAAATTATATTTTAGGCCTTTCACGTGTAGAAGTATTAAGTACCTTGTTACAGACAGTTCTTGGTATGTTTAAGGCACAGAAGTACAGTCTGGTATCTTGCTTCTGCCCAGTGTCTGGATGCTGTCCTTGGGAGCAGCTCTGACAGAGCTCTCTGCATCCTGCTCTGTGTCCACAAGTGTGCTGTCTTCTGGGTTTTCCTAGAATCTTGGAATGGGTGGGGTTTGAAAGGACTTGAAAGATCATCTGGTTCCAGCCCCCTTGCCCCCCATACCTTCCACTAGATCAGCTTGCTCAACCCCCATCCAACCTGTCCTTGGCTTTATTTAACCAAGTACCAGAACCTAGAGGCAAATTGTGTACACAGGATTATAGAAGACGAGCTTTTTTTAATCTGACTTCTTTGTCTGTGTATAAAAGCATTTTTTTCCATGATCTGCTCAACTTTCCATTTGCTTGAGCTGCACAGAGCTGGCAGCTGGGATGAGCTGTGTAATGGGATATCTGAATCGCAGCAGGAAAGCAGCTCCAGTTGAAGCAGACCTGATTTAAAAGCAAATTCAGTCAAACCAGTACAAACTCCTACTTGGAGAAATTCAAACTGCTTTATGTCCAATTGATGGCACTTCTGCTCGGGTCAGTAACTGCTGCTGAGGGATCCTCAAGTGAAGAGTGAATAGAACCCCTCAAGTGCAAGATGAGCAAAGTACATCCCTGATGCTCTGCACTTCTCACGGGGCTGTAGGAAGGAGGTGAAATTTGGCAAGGGCTGACTTTTCCCTGTCCCCACTCCTGCCTAGTAAAGTGACTTCCTGCTCACATGGTTAAATGATCTTGGTGGCTGGTGTGTGTTTGAATGGTAATGCTGTGCTTTTCCTTGGCAGTCTGAGCTTGTAGGACTTGGAAATATTGTGGCAAGGCTGATGATGTAAATGAGCACATGGGGACGTGGGAATGGTCCTGCCCTGTGGGTGGCTGATGTAAAAACAAAACTGGGAAGCCTTTTCCAGGCTTGGGGTGGGGAGCGGGGAGGTGGTTTTGGGGAAGGCTGCAATTAATATTTCTCTTTCCATGTTGTTAAGCAGTTCAGCATTCCTGTCTTTACCTCTAGCATCTGTCTGCAAGAT
Organism: Chaetops frenatus; assembly: GCA_013400775.1. NCBI lineage: Eukaryota > Metazoa > Chordata > Aves > Passeriformes > Picathartidae > Chaetops > Chaetops frenatus. Next base: position 146,667 of record VZTR01012702.1, read on the forward strand.
TTGTGTGCTTGTTGCTGGAGATTTCCTACTCCTCGGCAACCAGCCATGCCGTAGGAAACGGAGGGAGAAGGGGTTGGCTCCAGTGGCCTGAGCCCATTGTTCAGTTCCCAGCCAGCTGTTCTGCAGCTGTTTTGCAGTGCAGAGACCACAGTGGTTTGAACAGAGGGGGTTTTGCTGGGCAGGAGGTGACAGATGAGGGTGCCCTGTCTGCCATCCTGCCTGTGGCCCCTCTGAGGGGATGTGTGTGGGTGTTGTGTCGAGTGCCAGGTGCTTCTGGGACATTGTGATAGGATGAAGAAAATTAAGGTTTATTTACCCTGTCTAACTGCTCAAATATTTTCTTTCCTGGTTTTTTCTCTGTCCGTAAAGTTTATCACTTTAACCCAGGGATAAGAAATAAACTCTGGGGGACACTAATGAATTGCGAGAGGGGAAACAGCAAATTCCCCTTTGGGTAAGAGTTTACTGTTCAAGCCTTGACCTTGTTAAAACTTGTTAACTCAATAAAAGTTTGAGTATTTAAAGACAAGTGACTTCTTCCTGCCTTGAGGGGCATAATTAAGTTGTTCCACACCCCTTAAACCAGAGCTGTGGGAGGAGGAATAAGGAGCTCCCTATCCTGCCTGCCTAAGTCAGTCAGCAGCCTTCCACCTGGGTCATCTCTGTCCTGCAAGGCAGCACCCTGAGCTCTGTGGAGTCACTGCTGGGAGGCTCTGGGAGTCTCTCAGTGACTGTGTGGGAAGCCTGCTATTTCCCAGCTGCTGGAGGGATGACATTGCTCCTTTTGAAGGGCAGGCAGTTCTTTCATTGGTTGAAATTGTGGTCAAGTTTTTTGTATTAAAGCAGACTGAGTTTCTTGGGTGAAGCATGCAACAGAATTTCATGGGGTGTGTGCTGTGTTCATCCATAAAAATTCCTGTAAACCTTAAAAACGGGAGAGTTATCCCAAATACAGGAACTTGCTGTTTTTCCAGTTTGAAGTGGCATGTCTGTGCCTTCTGAGCTGTGATCAGTGCCCACTGGTGTGAATTCTTCTGGAACTGCAGCTCCAAAGATGGACAAATAAGGACTTTGCTGTGCAAGGGAGCCCCAGGAGGACACACATACTGCCCAGCTGTGCAGAGGAGTATCCCCTGATGTGACTGCTTTACACCTGGACTGCTGTGGTTGCCTCTTGGCTATTTAAAAAGCATTTGGCTTCATTTTTTCTTTTTTGGTTGGATTTGTGGTTCCTGGGTGGGCTCGGGGGCTTTGCAGGAGCAGCGGGAGGGGCCTTGTGCTGGGGTACAGAGCCCTCACAGGCACCACAGCAATTTTCAGTGAAATCCACCATCAATGGCTACTCCCAGTAAAGTAGCAGGGCTGTTAAAGGCAGTTGTCTCGTGAGCAGCTCAACTGCCCAAGCAGAAGTCGTGGAGATTTGGGGACAATAATCATCTTAGTTATCCCTGTGTAAGCTGCCCTGTTTCAACTTGATACCACGGGAAACCCATTGCCTCAGCAGAGACAATTTTGAATGCCATGTCTTTTCTTGCTGTGTGTAATGAGCGTTCATCTTAGTTTAAATCTGAGGCCTTCGTCAAGGTTATTAGCTCAATGCATTAAGGTACTGGGAAGCATCCCTAAGTACCTCCCAGATGGACTCTGGAAAGATTATTATGCCATAATTTGTTTCTATAGCTCCACAAAAGCAGTATTTGACCTTGGGACTGTGGCTCTCCTATTTCCTCTGCTGGCATTCCCACTGCTCTTGTCCAGACCAGCTTGGTCTGAGTTCAGTGGCTCAGAGATAGAGCTGCTGTTTGCCCAGATGAGGAGGATTGCTTTCTGTCAGACCTTTCCCTCATGGTTTTCTTTGTTTCTGTTACAAGGCTGAACGGGTGGAGGGTGAGAAGCCCTTTGAAACCTTGGCCCCAGGACAGGTGGAGGGGGACAGGAGGTACCTGCTCATGGCTGCACAGTGGCAGCAGCAAACTGGGGCAATGACTCATCTTGGGAATAGCTTGACATTGGCAGCTCAGGGGTTTTTTTTCAGTAGTTATTATTACTAAATAGCTTTGAGTTCAGCAATTGCTTAACAGGATGGACTGATAGCCCAGAGACTGGGCATTTTGCCAGCAAACAAGGCAAAAGTCTCCCTTCCCTCCCATGTGACACGGCAGGGAGACCAGAGTCTTCTGACCCCGTCTCGCTGGCACTCATTGCTTCTCCCTGGAAGAGCAGACCCTTCAAGATGTCCCATCTGTGTAACCTGAATGACAGTCACCTTTCAAGGACTCCTGCAAACTCATCCATAGGCTCCCAGAAATGTAAGTGACAGGCTGAAAACCATTGCTGAGAGGCAAATGACAACGGGTCCGACCAGGCTGCAGTTTGAGAAGTGTCCTGATCAGCAAGGCAGGATCCTGGTCTGCTGGGGAGTGACTGACAGCTTTGGACAGCTTGTTGTCAGCAGGACTGAGCTTGGCAGGGAAGCACTGAAATCCCGTTTGCCCACTTGCACGAGTTCAGTTATTAAACACATCAGGAATCCCCATCTGTTTTCTAAGCCTGTCTGTAGAAACATAACCCAAAGCCTGGCTCCTGCAAAGTGCCGTTTGCCTTGGAGTGAAGCTGGAGGGAGCTGGAGCTGTGCAAGCTTTTCCTTCTTTTCAGGATAAGGCTCCTCTGTGGATTCAGAACAGGTTTGCTGCAGTCCTGGCCTCCTGCTGCAGTGGGCTGTGGTTTATGTCTGGGGTGTTTGACAGGGGGATGGAGGAGGAGGTGGAGGTGATGTTCTCCTGCTCCCCTTCCCTCACTGCAAATTGTCCTCATTGTATGCAAACATTGGAATTTTTTGGTGCCTCTAGAGAGACTTTGACTTTCTGTCTAGAAGCTATTAATTACCTAGACAAGGAAAGCAGAACATACCTAATTAATGGCTCCTACAGCTTAGACCTGTCTGTCCAACTGATGTGCTGTGAACTAATGAGCAGCTCCTTTCTCTGGGCCATCAGCAAGCCAGAACCTCTCATCAGTGTTCCTGCAGAGAAATGAAAGCAGCAGCAATGTGCAGGAACAAATAGCTGGAATTCAGTTATTAACCTGGGCTGAAAATTGACTCTATCTGCTGGTAATTACCTGGAGGATGTTAGGAGGAATGCCTAGCAGAGGGTTCAGAGCTGGTTTTTGACAGACCATTACAAGTGACTGAGGCAGCGTTGCTTCAGTTCCCATCCGGAGTCTGGGGTACAGGGGTGTGCTGGGTATGTGGAAGAACTGCAGTGAAAACCAGGAGTGAAATGGGTTAGTTTAAAACAGCTCTGCTCCCACAAGACTCCCTCCTTTAGTGATATTTTATGGCACAGCTGCATAGCATCTCATATATTTTTGAGTACCTTGGTTTACAGGTCATTTAATTTATTTGCAGGCTTCGTTTCGGTTCCCTAGGGTAATTCTGTTCCTTTGCACGTGTCTTCCTAGGGAGCCATTAAATTGTGCAGTTTGTCATAATAGTTCAGCTTTTATGCTGGCAGTTGGTGCTCTTCAAAGATCCTCGTGTGAAGTTTAGACTCCTGAGTCATTAGAGGATCATGAAAGAAAAGGAATAATTTAGAAGGCAAAGATGTTTTGTCGCCTTTGAAAATTGGGAACGTGCGAAAGGAGAAAATGTTTAATGGTACAATCTGCCTCAAAGAACTTATCAGAGGAACTCCAGAAAATGAATTTCCCTTCTTTATTCGGGATGTAAATAACTGAAAATGTCACTCCTGAGCTGAGTAATTTGTTCAACAAAAGGATCTGGAGGAGATGACTCCCCTCGCTTTCATGAACGTGCCCAAGACATCAGAGGACCTGTCTCTTTAGCAACAAGAACTGAAGGGTTTGAAAATCAAATGAGCAGCGTGTTCTGTGCAAAATATATAAATAAATCTCGCAGGTGCTTTGTAATCTGCCTTGCATTTTAAAAGCCTTGTTTGTCTGGGCAGCCTGGGCTTTAGGTTAGCTCCTGGGAGCAGCAAGTGGATGCAGTGGTGATGTGTTGTTCCAGGGACTGCTGTTAATGTGCTGTTTAATGCACTTGGGAGCGTGGCTGGAGTCGCCACATGGTTACAGTATCATTGTCAGCATGGAATTGCGTGGGGTTTTTTGATTTAAACTTGCTGGTGTGTGTTTATTCAACTGAGATTAGAGCTGAGTAACCGTTCCACCATTTAAGTCTATGTTTAATGTAAGAGGAGGGTAGCTGAAGAGGGAAGGATGGTGTATGGTGTGAGCAGGGAAGAGATCGAGGAGAAATGGGCTCTGGGAGTGGGGAGAGAAGGAGCTTGGCCCTGGAACAGGCTGTCTGTCCTTGTACCGTGGTTAAAATTGCCTGGATCCCATCCCAGGTGGATGTGGCAGCACAGGATGAGTATTGCAGCATGCCAGGCTGCCAGACAGGCAGTTTGGCAGAAGAGGATGAGGGTTTGGTTTGTCCTTTGAACAGCCCATCGTGCCCCATCAGATGTGCTTCTTAGTTTCAGCTGCTGCATTTCTGTATCTGGAACTTTGGGATGGGCTTCCACCACAAAGTGGGGCATTTTCAGCAGTTTTTCCACCCCTAGGGTTTACCAGTCAGTTCTGTTAGTCTGCTTTTGCTGTCGTGCACTGGTTTTCTTATCTGTGTCCTTTTTGGCTGCCTAATCTGTGCTTTGGCATCTGATTGTCACTCCTTTCCTTTCCTTCTCCAGTCCCCTGCCCTGTTTCCCTTTGCAGTCCCAGTGCCCGGGTGGTTTCATGTTTGCTTTTTTTTTTTAATTTCCTCTCCAGGCATTTCCATTTGTCTTTGCAGATCATCTTCAACAAAGGCCTTGCATGGTCTAATTTGTTTTCTATTTCCAGCCCAGCCTTAAAATAACTCCTTTGTTCCATGAATGGCCTGTGCACGGATCCAAATCCCACCTCCCCCTCC